>JAQQAC010016209.1:95999292-96021402 GCA_029783875.1 Phataginus tricuspis | reverse complement strand
TTTGTTCTTATACTCCACATATGAGTGAGATCATTTGGTACTTGTCTATTTCGGCCTGGCTTATTTCACTGAGCATAATACCCTCCAGCTCCATCCATGTTGTTGCAAATGGTAGGATTTGTTTTTTTCTTATGGCTGCGTAATATTCCATTGTGTATATGTACCACATCTTCTTAATCCATTCATCTACTGATGGGCACTTAGGTTGCTTCCATTTCTTGGCTATTGTAAATAGTGCTGCAATAAACATAGGGGTGCATCTGTCTTTCTCAAACTGGGCTGCTGCATTCTTGGGGTAAATTCCTAGGAGTGGGATTCCTGGGTTAGTATGCCTTCTTTAAAATAACTTCTATTATTTTTTGACAGGTATGCAAAAGTATTTTGTCTTTCTCTGATGTTTCTCTTCTTTGTCTTACTTTTCAGATGTTAGTACATATGAAAATAGTTCTTTTTGGATTAAATATTAATATGAAGTGACATTAATGCTGTGATAATTATGCCTACTTTTTGAAGGCTTTAAAATATTTATGGTGTCTGATTATAAAGTAAGAAGTACATTTTACTTTAAAATTTAGAATCTATAGAAGATAATTTAAATTAGATCCCTGGCCAGTTCTGGTAATGGCTGAACTTAAACTGGTCTCAGAATTGTATTTTGCCGAGCCTAAGTATTTTATCCATTAAAATGATCTCTTCCCTTCTTGTAAAATATGTTGGCAATTGTTCACATCTCTTAGATGGAGATAATTAAAAATTTTTCTGTAATGTTACAACACTTGAATTTGTGTGAATCCAAAAACATCAGAAATAATCTTGTATAAGGATATATCCCTTAGAGGAATTGATGTAATTGGTACTTTCTCTGGTTGTAGATTTTCCCTTTCATATTGTATTGCGTTTTAGATTCCAACTTTATTAATGAAATATCTGAAATGGTATTTAAAATTGTAGTTCAGTGAGGAGTTGCAACGTTTCTTTTTAGTTTTTTTTAGTCATTGTAATGTTTTTGTTTGGTTGTTGTTAGTCTTGATTTGAAATAATTTACCTGGAGTAAGATTATGCTTGCATATCAGAAAGTACCACCTATGACTCCTAGTTCAACTTTATGTTACTTAACTGTTATTTAGCTAGCTATTAGTTGAGGTAAATGCAGAGTTAGCTCTCAGCTAAAAGTAACCTTGCTATGTACTCTAAAATTAGAGGCAATTAAAAAACTGCTTATGTTGAGTTCAGTGTTGACTTTCTTGAAGATAGTTGCCACTTGTTTAGGTCGTATTACTAAAAAAAAAATCTTTAAATTGGTAATAGCACCTGGTGGATGAAACTATCTTAGAAAAGTAACAAGACGATATTGTGTAGAACTAATAATCAAAAAGGTGGGAAAAGGAATCAACAAATAAACCATAAAGTAGATAACTCTTAATGTTCAAAGTCTGAAGCCTAGTTATTTAGAAGACTGCCCCCTCTTTGCATAATTGAGATGTACACATTAAACTACTTCTCATTAGCAGTTTTTTATTCAGTTTTTTTATTGTTGAAATTTTAAAAGGTAATCATTAACCCCTTGTCAAATATTGTGTTATTTCTACTTGAATTTGAGTTCATTGAAGTCTCCCTCAATAAGTGACCTTGTCTGTGTTAAAATAGTTGTTCCTTAAGTCATAATTTTATCACTATAATTTGGGAAATTAAAAATATATATCATTTTAAATATCATTAATAATGTTTCTTTGTAAATTATTTAATCATTTAGCCAGTTCTTCAAATTTCCACCAACCCTACTTACATATGTTAGTATTAAGAGAAGTAACTACTGCTCTTTTTCTTATACTGATTTTTAACCAGCTTATTAAGATTTGTTTGGTTGTCATCCTAAAGAAAGGATAATAATAAATGTGGGCTTATGCAGTGAATAGCTTCAGCTGACTGGTTCTGATTGCATGTTCATTCCTGCTAACTTATTCTGTAGTATTTTCCATTATATCTTTCCTTTTAGTAATTATTTTATTTGATTTTAGGTGTGTCCCAAGAGTTTTTACTTATTGTGGGAAGATGTGCTTCTGAGAGCTATGTAATACAGCTAAATCAAAAAATAATTATGAAAAGTTATATTGAAATACAGTAAGGATTAGGGAAAGCAAAATTAGATTTTGAGTTTATTTTTGGTTTAGAATTACAGATGTTATGTACATTACTTGTTTTCACATGATTTTTTTTTTCTGATCATATGAACATTCAAATTTGAGGAGCATCATGTTAACCTCTAACTTGTTATATAACTAATTAAGTAGTTCTCTGAACCCTTCAAATCTATCCATTCTTTATTTTCTGCTTGCTTTTTACTAGTGACTTCCCTGTCCTCTCCCAAAACATCTTTTTTCTCCCATCTTTTGGTTTGGTTGATGTATGTGAAATGTGAATATAAATGGAAGCCTTTATGTTATAGAGCATCATTCAGTGAAAAACTTCCAGAGGACTAGAGCAGCAGGATGTGCATCAAGGTATCTAGAGTTTGTGGAAGCCTTAAGTGTTAAGGGGCCAGGTTGGTGCAGCTGAATTTTATAGTCTTTTACTTAAAATACTGTACTGGTAACTGGATTAAGAAAGTATGTTAATAATCTAGGATGGATATTTAGATAAAACAATTTATTTTGACATTGAGTATCACAGACTAAAACATTAAATATCAATTACACAGCGAGAAAAAATAAAGAATTCTCGAGTATATAAAAATACCTTATAGGAAAGTGGATTTCAGGTTATTTTTATTTCTGCTCTGTGTGACTTACACACATCAGTAATCACAATGCCAGTGAGTGTGGTGTGGGGATATTCAGAATTTACTTCAATGAAGGGCATTCAATTTGACTTGCCTCCTCCCCTGCAATAGTTTTGACATTCCTTCCTGGTACAGTATTTGCTGCTACGACTTTTTTTTCAAAATCACTCTTTAAAGATACACTTTTTTTCATCTTAGTTTATTACCTTAATTCTTCTGCATTTGGGAATTCTGTGCAATTTAGTGTACACCCAACACAAAGAAGAGTAAAGGTGGTGTTAATCTTGAAATTGTTGGGTGCAAAGCTACACTGCTTTGCCTGTGATACTTGTTCTTTATTCCTGACTGTGACTTCCTCCCAGGAGGCTCAAATTCATATGTTAGGGAGGAAACCAGGGTAATGGAATTGGTTTCTTTATGTTAACCATCTTTCTGTAATCACCAACATATATAGTTCATTATATATACCAGTAGTTAATATGTAGCTTTAATTTGAAATTCTTTTCTATATTCTTTTGATAGTTGCTATCTGAAGATTTTAGTTTGAATAAAAGGCAGATATTTTACTCCATTATAAAAGTAAACTTCAAAATTGAAAACTAAGTTGCATTTATATTTTTAGTGAATAGATAAATGTTAAGAACTCAGATATGATAGTTACATAGGTTAAAGAGTTAATAATCATTACTTTTGACTTTGAGATGAATACTTAGAATTATATGAAGTCATACACAAATACTTCTTCAATATGATGGTTTATTGTTCTTTGTTTTACTTCTTTTGCTTCTCCAAATAACATTTCATTTAGTTATTAAAAGTTTGATAAATGTGTATACTTTTTTTAAAGAATTGAACTTTAGCACTGGGTTTTCAGTTAGAATTAAGATTTATTATTTGGCTTTTTGCAAAATAATTACCTGTTACATCAACATAACACATATCATCGCTGTACTGGGAAAACAAAAGTCAGTCATGGTACATAAACAATCTGCATTTCTTTATCTTCTGTCTCAGCCAAAAGTTAGATATGCACAAGGCAATAGCTTGGCTGGAAGATATCCAAGCCTCGAGAAAGGGTTTATAAAAGAAGATTCATGGAAGAGTTGGAGAGCATCATTCCTTCATAATAGCCAGTGCAAGTATGGACATCTGATCTAAATAATATTTAAATATTATTTTCTAGCAAAAATCTTCATGGACCACATGCAGTATACTATGGAGATCTTTTATATCATGTGGATACACTTTTTAATAAATTTTAGAATTAATGTGTTCATTTGCTCCTAGGATTCTTAATAATTCAACTTCTGTCCCAAGAAACAAGCCAAAACAAACTGTGGAATATGAAAAGAGGTATAAAAATATCTTAGTCCTTGTATTTAGTATTTTTTTAATTAAAGTATTGTTAATATACAATCTTATGTTGGCTTCAATGTATACCACAGTGGTTCAGCAGTCCCTATGATCAAGTTACATTGTAATTGCAAACTGTTGTGCCCCTTTATCCCCCTCCCACCTCAACCCCCCCACGCCTGTCCCAACCCCGCACCTTGGTAATCACTAGTCACTTCTTAGTGTCTATGAGTCTGCTGCTGTTTTGTTCCTTCTGTTTTGCTTTGTTTTTATATTCCACAAATAAATGAAATCATATTTGTCTCTCTGTGCCTGGCTTATTTCACTGAGCAAAATGCCCTCTAGCTCCATCCATGTTGTTGCAAATGGCAGGACTTCTTTTCTTTTTGCGGCTGAATAATATTCCATTGTGCATATGTACCACATCTTTATCCAGATGGACACTTTGGTGGCTTGAATATCTTGGCTACTGCAAAGAGTTCAGCGATAAACATAGGGGTGCATTTATCTTTTTGAATGAGGGATTTTGTTTTCTTTGGGTAAATTCATAGGAGTGGAATTACTGGGTCAAATGGTATTTCTATTTTTTAGCTTTTTGAGGAACTTCTATACTGTTTTCCAGAACGGTTGCATCAATTTACATTCCCACCAGCAGTGTAGGAGGGTTCCTATTTCTCCACATCCTTGCCAGCATTTGTTGTTTCTTATCTTGTGGATAGTGGCAATTCTAACTGGTGTGAGGTCATACCTCATTGTGGTTTTAATTTGCATTTCCCTGATGATTAGTGTTGTGGAGCATCTTTTGATGTGCCTGTTGGCCATTTGTATTTCTTTGGAGAACTGTCTGTTCAGATCCGTGCCCGTTTCTTAATTAAGTTATTTATTTTTTGCGGTGTTGAGGCATATGAGCTCCTTATATATTTTGGATGTTAACCTCTTATCAGATGAGTCATTTACAAATATATTCTCCAGTACTGTAGGGTGCCTTTTCTCTTCTGATGGTGTCCTTTGCTGTATACAAGCTTTTTAGTTTGATGTAGTCCCACTTCTTCATTTTGTATTTTGTTTCTCTTGCCAAAGAAGAGGTTTCCAGGAAAAAGTTGCTCATGATTATATTCAAGAGATTTTTGTATATTTTCTTCTAAGAGTTTTATGGTTTCATGACTTACATTCAGGTCTTTGATCCATTTCTAGTTGACTTTTGTGCATTGAGTTAGACAGTAATCCAGTTTTATTGTCTTGTAGCAGTCCAGTTTTGCCGACACCAGTTGTTGAAGAGGCTGCTATTTCCCCACTATATATCCATGGCTCCTTTATCATATGTTAATTGACCATATGTGCATGGGTTTATATCTGGGCTTTCTATTCTGTTCCATTGATCTGTGGGTCTGTTCTTGTGTGAGTAGCAAATTGTTTTGATTACTGTGGCTTTATAGTAGAGCGTGATGTCAGGGAGCCTAATTCCCTCAGCTTTGTTCTTCTTAGGATTGCTTTGGTTCCTTGGGGTCTTTTGTGGTTCCATATGAATTTTAGAACTATTTATTCTAATTCATTGAAGAATGGTGTTGGTATTTGATAGGGACTGAATTGAATTGGTAAATTGCTTTAGGCAGGATTTTGACAATATTAACTCTTATTATCATGAACATGGGATCATGTCCATTTATTGGTGTCTTTTATTTCTCTCTTGAATGTCTTGTAGTTTACAGAGTATAGCTCTTTCACTTCCTTGGTTAGGTTTATTCCTAAGTATTTTACTCTTTTTGATGCAATTGTAAATGGAGTTGTTTTCCTGATTTCTCTTTCTGCTAATTCATTTTTTAGTATATAGGAATGCGATGGATTTCTGTGTGTTAATTTTGTATCCTGTAACTTTGCTTTATTCAGTTATTAGTGCTAGTAGTTTTCTGGTGTATTCTCTAGGGTATTTTATGTATAATATGTCATTTGCAAATAATGACAGTTTAACTTCTTTTCCTTATGAATTTGGATGCCTTTTCTTTCTTTGTGTTGTCTGATTGCTGTGGCTAGGACTTCCAGTACTATGTTGAATAAAAGTGGGGAGAGTGGGCATCCTTGTCTTCTTCCCTATCTTAGAGGAAAAGCTTATAGCTTTTCACTGTTAAATACTATGTTGGCTATGGGTTTGTTGTATATAGACTTTATTATGTTGAGATGCATGCCCTGTATATCCATTTTGTTAAGGAGTTTTTATCATGAAGGGATGTTGAATTTTGTCAAATGCTTTTTCAGCATCTATGGAGATGATCATGTGGTTTTTGTTCTTTTTATTGATGTGATGGATGATGTTGATGGATTTTCGAATGTTGTACCATCCTTGCATCCCTGGGATGAATCCCACTTGATCATGGTGTATGATCCTCTTGATGTATTTTTGAATTCGGTTTGCTAATATTTTGTTGAGGATTTTTGCATGTATGTTCATCAGAGATACTGGTCTATAATTTTCTTTTTTGTGGTGCCTTTGTCCGGTTTTGGTATTAGAGTGATGCTGGCCTCTTAGAATGAGTTCGAAAGTATTTCTTCTTCTACTTTTTGGAATACTTTAGGAAGGGTGGGTATTAGGTTGTCTTTAAGTGTTTGGGAGCATTCAGCTGTGAAGCCATTTGGACTTGGAGCTTTGTTTTTGGGGATTTTTTTGATTATCAGTTTGATTTCATTGCTGGTAATTAGTCTGTTCAGATTTTGTTTCCTCCTGGGTCAGTCTTGGAAGGTTGTATTTTTCTAGGAAGTTGTCCATTTCTTGTAGATTGTCTGTTTTACTGGCATAGAGTTTTTCATAGTATTCTCTAATAATTCCTTTTATTTCTGTAGTATCTATTGTTTTTATTCCTTCTTTTCTGGTTTTGTTTATGTTTGTACATTCCTTTTTTTTTGATACGTCTGGCTAGGGGTTTATCTGTTTTATTTTCTCAGAGAACCAGCTCCTGGTTTCATTGATTTTTTTCTGTTGTTTTATTCTGTATTTTATTTATTTCTGCTCTGATCTTTATTATGTCCCTCCTTCTACTATCTTTGGGCTTCATTTGTTCTTCTTTTTTCTAGTTTCTTTAATTGTGAGTTTAGACTGTTTATTTGGGATTGTTCTTGTTTCTTGTGGTAAACCTGTATTGCTGTGTAGTTTTCTTTGTCTCTTGCCTCCTCCCACAGATTTTGGGCTGTTGTGGTTTTGTTTTTGTTTGTCTCCATGTGTTTCTTGATTTTTTGTTTCAATTTGTTCATTGATCCACTGATATTTAGAAGCATGTTTTTTAGTCTCTGTGTGTTCATTGGCTTTTTTATTTTCTTTGTGTACTATATTTCTAGTTTTGTACCAATTTCCATGTTTTTTAATTTACTGAGGCTCTTTTTGTGGCCTAGTATGTGATCTATTCTGGGAAACATTCCATCTACACTTGAGAAAAATGTATATCTTGCTGCTTTTGGCTGGAATGTTTTATGTATATCTTGTTAATAAGTCCATCTGTTCTAATATGTTTAGTGCCTCTGTTTCTTTATTTTCTTCCTGTTTGATGTATTGATGTGAGTGGTGTGTTAAAGTCCCCTAAAATGAATGTGTTGCAATCTATTTCCCCCTTTAATTCTGTTAGTATTTGTTTTATGTATTTAGGTGCTCCTTCTTTGGGTGCATAGATAATTTATAATGATTATGTCCTTGTGTTGGACTGATCCCTTTATTATGTAATGTGCTTTTTTGTCTCTTGTTACTTTCTTTGTTTTGAAATCCATTTTGACTGATATAAGTACTGCTAATCCTTTCTTTCCCCCATTATTTGCATGTAATATCTTTTTCCATCCATTCACTTTTCATCTGTGTTTGTCTTTGAGTCTGAAAAGAGTCTCTTGTAAGCAGAGAGGGTCTTGTTTCTTTTTCCATTCTGCTACCTGATGTCTTTTGATTGGTGCACTTAGTCCATTTATGTTTAATGTGATTATTGATAGATGTGTACTTATTGCATTTTTATGAATTGTTTTCTGGTTGTTTATTTATAGCTCCTCTCTGTTCCTTTCTTCCTCTTTTAAACTCTTCTCTTGTTATTGATAGTTTTCTTCAGTGTTGTAATTGGGTTTCTCTTTTTCTTTAATTAATTTTTTTGTGTGTGTATATATTGTAGGCTTTAGTTTTGTGATTACCAAAAGTTCAAGGATAGCTTCCTTACTATATAAGTCTATCTTATATTGGTGATTACTCTATTTCAGACACAATCTAATGGTACTTTTTTCTTCTTCCTCCTCCATATTTTTCATATTAGATGTCATAATCTGCACTTTTTGTATATCCTTTGACTGATTTTGTGTACAGTTTTTTTTTGCTTCTTTTGTTTTAATGTTATACTTGCTTGGTAATTAGTTGGTCTACTACCTTAACAGTGGGTCTATTTTTACTGGTGAAAGCTATTTGGCCTTAGGGTCATTTACATCTACAGCAGTCCCTTTAACATGTCATATAAGGCTGGCTTAGTACTGGCAAATTCCTTCAACTTTTGTTTATCTGGAAGTTGTTTAATCCCAGCTTCAAATTTCAATGATAATATTGCTATGTAGAGGATTCTTGGTTGGATATCCTTCTGTTTCCATAAATTAAAAAAATCATGTCACTCCCTTCTGGCCTGTAGAATTTCTCTTCATAAGTCTACTGATACCCTGATGGGATTTCCTTTATAAGTAATTGTTTTTCTCTCTCTGGCTGCTTTCAGTACACTCTCCATAATTATTATGTGTCTTGGTGTTGTCTTCCTGTGGTTCCTTTTGTTAGAGGATCTCTGAACTTCTATGACCTGAATGTCTATTTTCTCCCCCAGATTGGGGAAGTTTTCAACAATTATTTCCTAAAAGAGACTTTCTGTCTCTTTGTCTTTTTGTTCTCCTTCTGGTACCGCTATTAAGCATATACTGGTTTTTTTTGGATTGGTCCCATATCTCTCTTTCATTCCTAGAGATAGATCCTTTTTTCTCTCTGTTTCTCAGCTTCTTTGTTTTCTTGTTCTGTAATTTCCATTTCATTTACCATTTCCTGTACATGTTCTAATCTACTGTTAAATCTCTTTACTGTATGTTTCATTTCAGATATTGTATTCTTCAGCTCTTGGTAGCTCTTTTTCAGGTCTTATTTCTCTTTGTTGAAATCCTCCCTGAGCTCTTGAATGCTTTTCTGTAAATCCTTGAGCATGTTTATTACTTTTATTTTGAAATGTTTATCTAGAAGATTGGTGATCTCCCTTTCATTTAGCCCTCCTTTTGGGATTCTGTCTTGTAGTTTTGTTTGGTTCATTTTCCTATGCCTACTCATTTTGTCAGAGTTCCTGTGTTTCTTCTTTTATGTTAGATAACTCTACTATGCTTCCTATCCTATAGAGTAGCTTCATGAACAAGGTGTCCTATGGTGCCTAAAAGCTCAAGATTCTTTATCCTCTAGTTCCTGGTTCTATTTTGTGGGGCCCCAGCTGTTGAGGTGCAGTGGATGGGATGTTTTCCTGTGTGTGCTGTCAGTTTGCTTCAGCTGCCACCTTTTTGATCAGCTCCAGCAACTTCGTTGTGTTTGTTGTGGGTGGGGATGCTTTCTGCCTGGCCTGCAGCAATGGCAGGGCTGCAGGGATAATGGGATGGGCAATCCAATGTGTGGCTCTGCCTGGACCAGACTGCAGAACCATGCCTGGGCAGCCACAGGGAAGAAGGAGCCCCTGGGGCTGGTTCCTGTAGGCACTTCCCTAGTTGGGCTGAAATGGAACGAAGGAAGCTGGGAGAGTCTCCTGCTGCCTGCCTGGCAACTGAGTGCAAGGCTGCCAGTTGGCCTGGAAGCTTGTGCAGGGAGTATCCTTGGGGCTGTGCTGCCAGCTAGGATGATGGAACATTTGGGGCCCCTGAGATTTCCTGATCTGTTGGGCTGAGGAGGGGTCCAGAGGGGTATCTTCTATTTGCCCTTTCTCCTGAGGAGAGAGTTATGTTCTACCCTCACCCCTCTGTCTGCTGGCAAGTGACTCAAACTGCTGCCTCTTCTCTGGGTCTTAGGGCTGATGGAGCAGGCCCATCCTCCAGAATGGCCAGAGTTCCAGCCTCCCAGTGTGTTCCACCTGTCTCTGGTGTCCAGTCCCATTAATCACCAGAACCCAGTGTAATGTGGGCCCATGATCCCAGGACAGATCTCCAGGGCCAGGTGTGTAGTGCTCCTGGGTTCGTACTCCCTCCCTGTTCTGTTCCCCTTTCTCCCTCCTATAGGCTTGGGTTGGGGGAGGGCATAAATCCAGCTCTTGATCTCGGCTCTCCCACTTTACCCTTTTCTGTGTGGTCTTCTCTTTTCCTCAGGTGTACGTGGTCTGTTCTCCAGTCTTCAGGTCATTCTCAGTTTCAGTTGTATTTGCTGTGTTGTCTTTTTGTATGTGTTTTTAGGAGGAAGTTGCTGCCTTGCCTTTACTCCGCCATCTTTTCCAGACTCTCTGTATTTAGTATTTTATGATGAGTTTTTAAACTAAACATTTAAAAAAATTGATGTATAATTGATTTACAATATCCTATTATTTTCTGGTGCACATTATAATGATTTAATATTTTTATACAGTATGAAATGGTCCCCATAAGTCTAGCTATCATCTGTCACTATGCCAAGTTATTACAAATAATATTGACTATATTCCTTATGCTGAACATTATATTCCATGACTTGTTTATTCTGTAACTAGAAGTTTGTACCTTTTAATCCCTTTCACCTATTCCACCCTGCCCCTACCCTCCAACCTCTCCCCTTTCTGGTGACTGCCAGTTTGCTTACTGTATCTATGAGTGTGTTTCTGTTTTTTAGATTCCCATATCTAAGAGAGAGCATATGGTATTTGTCTTTCTCTGTCTGACTTACTTCATTTAGCATAGTACTCTCTAGGTCCATCCATGTTGTTGCAGATGGTAAGAGTTCCTTCTTTTTTTCTATGACTAATAATTCTGCTGTGAAATAATCCACATCTTCTTTATCCATTCATTTATTGATGGACACTTAGGTTGTTCCATATCTTGGCTATTGTACGTAAAACTGCAGTGAACATATATCTCCTTGGATTAGTGTTTTTGGTTTCTTTGGTTAAATACCTCGAAGTGGAATTGCTGCATCATATTGTAGTTCTAATTTTAGTTTTTTGAGGAAATTCTGTATTGTTTTCCACAGGGCTATACAAATTTACATTCCCAACAACAGTGTAGGAGGGTTCCCTTTTCTCTACATCCTCGGAACACTTGTTATTTCTTGTCTTTCACATAGTGGCCATCCTAACTGCTGTGAGGTGATATCTCATTGTGGTTTTGATTTGCATTTGCCTGATGATTAGTGATGTAGAGCATCTCTTCATGTGGCTGTTGGTCATCAGTATGTCTTTTTTAGAAAAATGTCTGTTCAAATCCTCTGCCCATTTTTTATTTGGCATGTTGATTTTTTTATATTAAGTTGTATGAGTTCTTTATACATGTTCAACAATAACTCATTATGGATATGATATGCAAATATCTTCTCCCATTCAGTAGGTGGCCTTTTTATTTTGTTGATGATTTCCTTTGATGTGTAAAAGCTTTCTAGTTTGAATTAATTCCATTTGTTTATTTTAGCTTTTGTTCCCCTTGCCCAAGGAGACTGGTCTAAAAAAATATTGTGAAGAGTGAGGTCCTAGAGCTTACTGCCCATTTTCTTCTTGGTGTTTTATAGTTTTGGGTGTTACATTCAAGTCTTTAATCCATTTTGAATTTGTTTTCATATGGTGTAATATGATAGTCTAGTTTGAGTCTTCTACCTGTAGCTGTTCAATTTTCCCAGCACCATTTATTGAAGAGACTGAAGAATTCTTCCCTGTGTATATTCTTGCCAACTTTGCCATAGATTAATTGGCCATATATTCATATTCTTTTTTTCTGGGCTCTCTGTTCTGTTCTACTGCTCTGTTTGTCTGTTTTCATGCCAGTACCATTCTGGGGTTCTTGGTTTTTTGGTGGTATGCGTGTGTGAGGGGTTTAGTACCATACTGTTTTGATTACTATAGCTTTGTAATATAGTTTGAAACCAGTAAACATGGTTCCTCCAGTTTTGTTCTTCTTTCTCAACATTGCCTTGGCTATTTGGGGTCTTCAGTGGTTCTGTACAAACTTTAGGGTTCTTTGTTCTAGTTTTATAAAAATTGCCATTGATTTTGATTGGGATTGTGTTGAACATGTAGCTTTGGGTAGTATGGCTATTTTAATATTTTAACACTTAATATAAATTTTAATATTTAAAATTCTTCCAATCTGTGAGCACAGAATATTTGTATCTTCAATTTCTTTCATAAATGTCATATAGTTTTTAGAGTACAGGTCTTTGACCTTCGTGGTTTATTCTTCTGTATTTTATTCTTTTTAATGCAATTGTAAATAGGATTTTTTTAAAAAAGGTTTTCTGTCTGATAGCTTATTAGCAAGTGTATAGAAATCGAACCAATTTCTGTTATGTCAATTTTATCTGTTGCAACTTTATTGAGTTCATTTATTCTAATAGTTTTTTGGTGGTATCTTTGGGATTTTTATATATTGTGTCATGTCATCTGCAGAGAGTAACAGTTTTCCTTCCTTTTTTGCAATTTGTATGCCTTTCTTTTCCTTGCCTAATTGCTATGGCTTAGACTTCTGATACTATGTTGAATAGAAGTGGTGAGAGTGGGCATCCTTGTCTTCTTCCTCATCTTAGAGGAAAAGCTTTCAGCATTTCATCATTGAGTCACCACTGACTATGATATTAGCTATGGGGAGGTATATGGCATTTATTACATTGAGGTACTTCCTACTTTTTTGAGAGTGTTTATTATAAATGGATGTTAAATTTTGTCAAATGTTTTTTCTATATCTATTGAGATAATCATAGGATTTTTATCCTTCATTTTGTTAATGTGGTGTATCTTGTTGATGGATTTGCTGATACTGCACTATCCTTGCATCCATGGAATAAATCCTACTTGATTGTCATGTATGGTGCTTTTTATTGCTTTGTTGAATTTCATTTGCTAATACTTTATTTATGGAGGACTTTTACATCTGTGTTCATGAGGGATATTGGACTGCAATTTTATTTTTTTGTTATGTCTTTATCTGGTTTTGATATCACAGTAATGCTGGCCTCATAAAATGTGTTCGGAAGCCTTCCTCTTTGGTTTTTTGGAATAATTTGAGAAAGGTAGATCCTGACTCTTCTTTAACTGTTTGGTAGAAGCCACCTGGACCTCGACTTTTGTTTTTTGGGAGTTTTAAATTACTCCTTCAATTTTGTTACTTGTAGTTGGTTTATTCAGATTTTCTGTTTGGGAAGTTTGTTTCTAGGAATTTATCTATTTCTTCTAGGTTCCAGTTTGTTGGTTTATAATTTTCATAGTAATATCTTATGATCCTTTGTATTTTTGTGATGTCAGTTATATCTTCTCTTTTGCTTCTGACTTTATTTGGTCCTTCTTTTTTTTTCTTGATGAGCCTGGGTAGAGGTTTATCAATTTTGTTTATATTTTCAAGAACCAGCTTTTGTTTCATTGATCTTTTCTATTGTTTTTAAATCTGTCATTTATTTCCAATCTGGTCTTTATTCCATCCTTCCTTCTACTATGTTTGGGATTTATTTTTTCTTACTCTTCTAGTTGCTTTAAGTGTACGGTTAGATTGTTTATTTGAGAATTTTTCTTTTCAGGTAGTCCTGTATAGCTATGATCTTCCCTCTTAGAACTGTGTTTGATGTGTGCCATAGATTGTTTTATTTATCGTTGTGTGTTTTGATTTCCTCCTTGATTTCTTCATTGAACTGTTTGTGGTTTAGTAACATGTTTACTTTCCATGTATTGGTGTTTTTTCTAGTTTTCTTCTTGTAGTTGATTTCTAGTTTCATATTGTTGTGGTTGGAAAAGAGGCTTGATAGGATTTCAGTGTGTTCTTGAATTTACTGAGACTTGTTTTGTGACCTAACATTGCTCCATCCTGGAGAGTGTTTCATTTTGCGCTTGAATAGCTTGTGTATTTTGTATGTTTTGGGTAAAATGTTCGGTATACATCTATTTAAGTACCTCTGATCTAAATGTCATTTAAGACCAATATTTCATTAGTGATTTTTCATTTCATCTTGGTGATGGAATTATTCAATCATTTATTAATTAAGCATTTTTGGAAGCATTTTTGTATTACTATTACTGTTAAGAATAATGTGTTTCTTTATCATTGATTGTGTTTATTCTGTTATTCACCTTTTGATTTCATTTCATTTGAGTTTTATTAAATTCTTGTGTATCATTCCATTGTCTAAGTGTACATACAAGAATTCCAGAGAACTAGAAGACCTTGAAAGTTTCTGTTTTATCTTTGGTGGTTTCAAAATTTGCATGAGACTCAACTTCTGAGTCATTCCTATGGGAATATAAAGGTCCAAGGCTGTGGAATAGGTACAGAAGTACACAAAGAATTAACATTTGTAGAATGCTTGTTATATGCATACTGTTCTGTGTACTTTAAATATATTATCTCACTTCATCCCCACAATAATTCTATGTGGTTGTTACTGTTGTTATCCTCATTTTATAGGGGTGGAAACTGAGGTTCAGAAATTACCATAACTTGCTCAAGGTCACACAGCTATTTATTGGTACAGTGAGTGTTCAAACCCAGGTTGTCTGGTTCTAGAACCTCAAGTCTTAACTTAGAGTAAAATGAGCACTTTGCTTCCTTCAGATTCACTCATAAAACTGAAGTCTTTTCTTTTCCTAAGTACTTCAAAGTCTAATTTGAATTTATTTTACCCCTCAATTTCTTTTCCTATTTAGTTTGCCTCAGTGAATGTGCCATTACTTTTAGTTACCCGAGTCAGCAACTTTGGAATTATTGGATACTCTTCTCTCATATGCACTTCTCCTAAGCCAATGAGTCGCAGAAAATTATGACTTCTTAACAGTACTTGCATCTATCCCAGCTTCTCCATTTTAGTGCAGTTGTGTTGGTTCAGGCCTCATTTTTTTCAACCTGGATTACTGTAGCAGTCCTAATACAGACATCCTTTGTAATGTTTTATGTATCTTAAATCTGTCTTCTTTACTGATACAGCAGCAATGGTTCTAAAGCATAAATGTGACTGTACGACCCCCATTTTTTTATCTTATTTATATATTATGTTGTTTTTTTTATAACTTTTAGGGTAAATCTTAAGATGTTTGGCTTAACTTATAAGGTTGAATGAGTTTCTGCCTACCTTGAGAACTTTATCTCATGCACTCTTCCAGAGGCACCTTTTTCTGTTAGTAACAGACCTCTTTTCTTTATTCTAGCATGGTTTCACATGTCCATGATTTATATCCTGGTCTCTACTGGAATTGTCCTTTCTTCTCCCTTTTTTTACTTAGGCTTTCAGAATTTAGTTCAGGTGTAAGATGACTTCTTATACTTAAGTCTAGAAATATTCATCTATTTCAAATTTCATTTAATTGAATTTAAACCACTCTTTCCTTTTTTGAATACTGATTCCATTAACTTACATATTTGCTCTCATGAAGTTTCTGTCACTACCTTCCCCCTTGCTTCCTTTCATTTCCCTTTTAAACTTCTTTCCCAGGTTCCTAACATTCTTGAGAAAGTTACAACTCCCCAAAACTCAAAACTGTGATACCCAATTCTGGCATTTCCTTCACAGAATTATTACTGCTACTTTTCTCATTTCCAAAACAATCACCCAATTCCTTCTTTAAAAATAAAACAAAAAATAATTTAATTTATTACTGATTAAGAGATTAATATAGCTTTATTGTTAAGAAATGGGAAAATTTAGCAAACACAAAGAAAAAACAAGTAAATATCACCTATTATCCCACTCCCCAGGAATTACAAGTCAAAGTATTTTCCTGTTTTCCCCTTTGGACCCTTTTCTATGTGTGCATGAATATTTACTTGTGTGTACATATTACACTGCAGAATTATATAGCCTGCTGTAGTCAACACCTCCACTTGGACGTATAATAGGCATATGAAGCTTTCCAAAACCACACTTTAACCACACTCCCTCCTTGAATCTCTAAAGTTGTTCTTACTGCATTTGTCCCCATTTCAGCAAAAAGTCAACTCATCCTTCTAATTGCTCAACTCAAAAACCTCAATTACCTTTAACATTTTACTTTTTCATATTCCATATCTAATACATTTACAAATCTTGTTAACTCTGCCTTCAGAATATAACCAGAATCTGATCACATCTTACCACCTCCACACCTACTATCCTATCCCTAGCTATCTCTTACTTATTGTAACAGCCTCCTGAGATGCCCTTGCTATCTTTTAGTCTGTTTTCTAGAAAGCATCAGATTGGTATTTTTTAAGATGTCAGCCAGATCATGTCATTCTCCATAATTCTCTATTGATTTCCCATCTGAGTGAGAATAAAAAGTAGAGTCTTTGAAGGACTTGCAAACCTCTGTATTATTTGGCTCTCTACTGTCCTCCTCTCTTGCCTTGTTCTTCTTGGCTAGTTCTTTGCTAGCTATACTGGCCCCTTTGTTGAATATCAGTACATCAGGCATTCCTACCCCCTCATGGCATTTGCCTCTGCTTGGCATGATTTTTCCCTCATATAACCATATGGCTTATTTCTTTGTCTTCAGATTCCCTGAACAGCTTGTATAAAAGAGCATGTCTCCCTCACTCCTTTGTCCCTTTTCCAATATTGTTTTATATTTCTTCACAGAACTTAATACTGTCTGACATTCTAAAAATTATACTTCTTTTACCATCTGAAATTTTGAATATATACTTCTTTGTGTGTTGTTTGTCTTCACCATCCCACCACTCCCCGGGTACACTACAATATTGATGTGTAAGTTATTAAGAGACTGTTGGAATCTTAAACTCTAATAATGGATTTGTCTTTCTCCTTGCAGTTCTATAATTTTACCTTCATATATTTTGAAGCTGTTATTAGATACATAAATGTCCTTTTGGTGAATTTATACCTTTGTCATTATGAAATAATTTTTTAATATTCCTGGTAACAGTCTTTTCTCTGAAGTATACTTTTCTGATATTATATAGTTACCTCAGCTTTCTTTTGATTGGTGTTAGTTAGCATGATATAGCTTTCTCCATTCTTTTATTTTTAACCTGTTTGTATCTATGGAGAAAGTGGGTTTCTTGTAGTTAGCATATGGTAGTGTCTTCTTTTTTTTATCAAGTCTGACAATGTCACTTAATTGCAGTGTTAAAATCATTTATATATAATGGAATTATTGCTATTGATGGATTTAAATCTTCCATCTTGTTATGTTTAATTTTTGTCTTATCCTTTGAAGCTGTCTTCCCTCTTTTTCTGCTGTCTTTTGAATTATATTTTAAAATTGCTGTTTATCTTCCTTGTGGGCTTGTTAGCCATAAACTTTTGTTACATTATGTTAGTGATTGTTTAAGGGTTTAAACTATAATACTTGTCAGTCTACTTTCAAGTGACACTACATTTCAGACATTGCATAAGAACCTTATAACAATATTATAATACTATGAAATCAAAATTTCTCAGCTGAAAATTTGAAGGATGCCTTTCTAGAGTTCTTAAGTTCTTTCTCTGTACATTGCTCTTTTCTTTGTTACTTTGTCCTGTTGATGCCATCCTGGCTCCCAGCTCTGTCTCTTCAGTTCAGGCATCTCCCTAGGTCCCACTTTAGTTCCCTCTCTCTGGGTTGCGACCTGGAAACTCTTCCTGCAGCAACCTGACTCAATTGTGGGATTTGTCTTGTTTGTTACCTCTCTAAGGGTAAATGCTTTTTGTTTTTGGTGTGATAGTGTCTCAGAAAGCATAATTTTATGTATTTTATATGTTCTTGTAGTAATTTCTGTCAGGTTATAAATCTTGTCACTGTTCTTGGCTAGATGCAAAGTCTAATTTTTACATTTTATATACTTAACCAATATTTAGTTTTGATTTTCTTCCATGTGTTCCTTGCACATCAACATTTAAAAAATTACTGCCCATATAGTTCAGATACTTATGTGATTTTATCTTTATATTTAAGTCTTTCAGTTCATTAATTTTTTTGTTTGATAAGAGGTAGAACTCTAGTATTTCCCTACTCCCCTTCCTTCTTTTTCTCACTCCTTCTCCTCCTCCCTCTTTTTCTTCCCTTTTTCTGTGTGTATTTTCCAGTCGATTAACCATTGTTTCAACATTGTTGCATAATTCACCATTTCCACAATGATTTTAAATTCCACTTCTTCATAAGTTGTTATACTTGTGGGTCTATACTCATCTTCTACTGAGAAATATATAGATTCTGGAGCTAGTACTCTTTTATTACTGTAATTTAATGGAATATATGTAATTTCCTAGTAGGGAAGTCCCCTTTATTATGTCATTTATCTCTTCTTGAGCATCCATTCTTTTAAATTAACTTAAATTCTCTTAACAGATTTCTAAAACAAGCCCAAGAATGCTTCTTGTTTTTTTATTATAGTTTATTTCACCTGTCAATTAATTTGAGTCATATCTATAATATTTAGTCTCTCTGTCCAAGAACATCACAGTTATTCCAGTCTCTTACTAGACTAATATGTAATTCTTTAAGTCTTATGCATGTCTAGTTAAGTTTCTTCCTAGGTATTTTTCGATTTTCCTTCCTTTTATGAATGAGATTTTTCCTAATTATTTTATAACTTGTAATAAAGGATATATAGGCACGGTATTCACTTTTGTATATAATTCTATAACTGCTAATCTTTTCTTAGTAGTAATAGATTTTTGTGTTTTTTATCTTGGTTAAATCATGTTTTGTATAAATTTTGAAAAAGTGTTTCTTTTCTTACTGTACTACAGAGAAGTTCTACAACAGTATTGAATAATTGCAGCTCAAGTGTTCATTTGTTTATTTATTCCAAAGGAACTCCTTGTTCAAATCTGCTGCCTAATAACAGCATGCCTGGTCTACTTTACCCTGCAAAAAAACTAGATGCGAAGAATTTCTACCATAGTCCCTGTGTGTCACAACAAAGGTTTAGAGGCTTATAATCAGTAATTCAGCAGGCAAAAAAGAATTACTCCCCTAAGCTCTTTGGCATTTAGGCAAAATAAATTTGTCTAAAGAAATTGTGTTTGCCTTTTCTTTTTCTTTAAGTTTTTGGGAATGATTTCAATGTAATAAATATCCTGTCTGCTCTTTGATTATATGTCTCCAGATATTACATTTCTTTTGGCCCCTAAAAAGTTCTTAAAGTAGTCCTATGCAAAAAGTGATATTAAATAAACCTATTTTGGTGTTTATCCCTTTTTTTTTAAGGGATATAAGTGATCAGGCATTTAAATATGGTCCTGTCAACTTTAAGTTTTATGTTGTTAGTTCAAAGCATGGGCATGGGTACATTCTTCAGATTTCTAATTTTAAAAATACAGTTTTATAATGTTCATAATGTATAAGGGTAATTCTAAGTACTTTAACATATTAAGGTATGTTTAATTTTTTAGTGTCTCAGCAGATGAAGCTAATTCACCATTATCACCCCTTACATGGCAGGTAAGAGGAAATTAATTTACTGTTATATCTAATATATTGTTATTTATTGAGCTAAAAGAAATTGTCTCATTACAGCCCTTAGAAAATCCAAAGGATCAAATAGATGAACAACACTGGCCAGAATCTCACCCTATAATCTGGCAGAGTGAAGAAAGGAGGCGGAGCAAACAAATTAGAAAAGAATATTTCAAGGTACTTTATCAAATTGTAAAATTTACTTTGTAATTATTATTTTGATTTTATCATTTTTATTTTGTGTTAATAAGGTAGACTATAACTCTGTAGTTAAATATAGTAAATGTGTGATTTTATCTTGATTTCCCACATGCATGTGGTACAGATAATATGATCCAGGTATATCCATTAAATTCCAGTAATGCAGAATAATTAAAAATGAGTAGTAGATCAATCTGAGTGATTTACCAAATGTTTTACAGGAAAGGTGAACGTTTGCTATACTGTCTGATGTAGCAATATGTAGTACTACTTTAAAAGAATTGCCCACAAAAGGTCTTTTGTTATTAGATATTTTTCAATAGTTGATACATATTTGCAATTAACATTTAACTGTTTCTGTGTAAATAAATGCTATTCACATGGTTCTAAAAATCTTTGAATGCATTTTCCTTCCATTTTCTTTTTTCTTTGTTACTTTAATAGATTTCTTAAGATGTTCTTTCATCTTAGGTAAATTAAAAGCTCAAAAAATTGGAAATTCCCCAAATTTCTAGTTAACAGGGTTTTAATAAAATTTTACTGTGTATATCTTTGTAAATATTGTAATATTTTCTCTTTGTGGTTAAGGTCTGCTGTATTTGCAGACAACAGTCATCAACATTGTAATAGTCTTCAGTACAAATCAGAATCCATTATTGGATTTTCTGACTCAAATGAACAATGTAAACAAGCTCCTGCTCCTTAAATAGCAAATTCTGTTGTCTTTGTACACCTGTTCTGTTTCTCAAAGCCTAATTTTTATCTAATAATAACAATTTTATCTAAATTCATAGTTCTAAGCTAAGTTGTATGTAATATCAATAGCAAATAGAATTCTATTTCATTTTTTTTGTTTGATAAAAATGGGTCTTTATGCTCATTGATATGTTTCCTTATATGGGAGTATAACATATCTTTGGAAGTAATACTATATGACCAAAACAAAAACTTTACATGTCTTAGCAAGTCTGTGTTAAGTTTAATCCTTCAACAAATACTTACTGAATGCATTTAATAAGCCTCAGGGTACTGGTCGATATGAAAGGGCTAATGAAGAAATGAAAGACATAGGGGAAAAAGGAAGGGCATTCTAAGCAGAACACTGGTCGGTAATGGTGGAAGTCTGTTTACCCCAACCCTTTACAGATCTGCAGTTTCTCTGGCATTTAGTCTAAAGTCTCCTCTTTTAGTTCACTGGACCTTGAACAAAGGCACCCTTTAAAATTGTTAGTAGATAAAACTTGATGAATTACTGATGATGTTGAGGAAACTTTAGTTTTTCTAATAAATAACGAGATTTTGATTTTTTTTGATGTCCTGGTATAGTAAAAGGATATAAATTCTGACTATCAAAACACTTCCATAGCACTTATTAAGTGCCAGGTACTATTCTAAGTACTTCATAAATATCAACTCATTTAATCTTCATAACAGCCCTATGAAGTAAGTATGATTATTATCATTCCTATTTTACAGATTGTGAAATTAAGGCACAGAGAGGCTAAGTAATATGCTTCAGGTCAATTAGCAAATAAGCAACCGAATCAACATTTGAACCCAAAACCTATGCTATACTGCCTGTTTATCTACTTGGATAGCCTAATATCAAACAAGCAAATACTTTCAAGCCAATACAGTTTTATTGTTTTTTTAACTATTTTACAGTAACTCAGGTGAACTTCTCAATAAACTCTTAACAGAGGCCTCAATGAATCTTATAAAAATAGTTCTTTGATTTAATAGCATCATTTGTTGACAAGTATTTTATTTTATTTATTTATTTATTTATTTATTTATATTTTTTTACAATTTATTTTATTTTAGTATCATTAACCTACAATTACATGAGCAATATTGTGATGATTAAACTACCCCCTTCATCAGGTCCGCCCCACCAACCCTATTACAGTCACTGTCCATCAGTGTAGTGAGATGAGAATCACTACGTGTCTTCTCTGAGCTGTACAGTCCCCCCCGTGCCCCCAACCCTATGCCTGCCAATCGTAATGCCCCTTTTACCCTCTTATCCCTCCCTTCCCACCCATCTCCCCAGTCCCTTTCCCTTTGGTAACTGTTAGTCCATTCGTGGGTTCGGTGAGTCTGCTGCTGTTTTGTTCCTTCAGTTTTTTTTTTCTTTGTTCTTATACTCTACATATGAGTGAGATCATTTGGTACTTGTCTTTTTCGGCCTGGCTTATTTCACTGAGCATAATACCCTCCAGCTCCATC
>JAQQAC010016209.1:95975110-95998792 GCA_029783875.1 Phataginus tricuspis | reverse complement strand
TCTTTCCTCACTTCCCTCACTTCCTCCCTCAGCTCTTGCACATTTTTCTGTAGATCCGTCAGCATGGCTATGACTTTTATTCTGAATTCTTTTTCTGGAAGACTGTGTATGTCTATTCCTTTAGCTTCTTTTTCTGGGGTGGTGTTTTTCTGAAGCTTTGTCTGTATCATATTCTTCTGTCTTCTCATGACTATAGAATTGGTTGGTGGTAGCAAGGAGAGACAAGAAAGGAGAGAAAAGAAAAAAAAGAAATTTCTACTAATAATAAAAAAGTAAAAGGAGAGAGAAAGGAAAAGAAAAGAAAAAAAAGAGAAGGCAGCAACACGTAAAAGAAAACCGCAACAACAACTACAACAACAACAACGAAAGAAAAAAAACACCAAAACGCCCACCGGGGGTGGTTTCTGTGTGAATGCTGTAGGTGGCGCTATTGCTCCACTATTCCAGAGCTGTGGCCACGTCGCTCCACACGGCCCTTTAAAGCTGTGGCCGGGTGAGAATGAATGGGAGGCTGTTGAAAGAGAGGGAAAGAATAAAAGGAAAAGAAAGGGGAGAAGAAACAATAACAAGAACAACAAAAAAAAGCCACTGAGAGTGGGTTCCGCGCGAGTGCTGTAGGTGGCACTGTTGCTCCACTATTCCAGCGCCACTCTATAGTTCTGGCTGGGTTGGGACCGAATGGTAAGCTGTTGATCTCCGTGGGGGTCTCAATGGCGGGCACCCTTTCCCAGTCGCCAGCCAAGGGGTCCAAAGCTCCCCAGTACTTCCGGCGTGCTGGGCTCAGTTTGCAGGGCTATCCGGCCCCTCTACTGAACTCCTGTCTCTTTAAGACCGCTGAGGTAGAGCGCGCGCTTTTCTTCCCTTTTTTCTCCTTTCTTTTTCCTTCCCGGAGCCTGCCGCAGGCAACTTGCACGTCCCGGCTGGGACCCTGTGCCCTCTGTCTCTCCTATCTCTGCTACACCGCAGGCTGTTTGTCTGCGCTCCCGGCGCAGACTTCAGCTCCCTCCCGGCTCCGAATCCTCTCCTCCCGCTGGTGCGCTGGGGGAGACGAGCGCTCGGTCCGCCGGGGTCGCGGCTCCGTACCTTACCCTCCTTGCCGGGACTCCCGCCGGAGTGCTGGGGTGGAGGTGCGCTCTGGTCTCGCTGGATCGCGTTTCCATCCCGCCTCGCTGGGTGCCGAGTCCTCTGTCCGGAGTGTCTGGCCGCCGGAGCTCTTGGGGGGGGGGAGCGCTCGGTCCCACCGGGTCGCCGCTCCGTATCCCATCCGCCTCACCGGCTGCCAAGTTGTTACTGGTGTAGCTGTACGATGTGCACTTTCCTGTGTATTCTGGTCTCTCTTTTAGGGATAGTTGTGTTTGCTGTATTTTCGTGAATAAATATAATGTTGTGAGGAATTTTTCTGCTGCTCCGTTCACTACGCCATATTCCCAAGTATTTTATTTTTTATGGCTTAAACATACTTTCTGTAATATTGCTATTTTATAAGTTGCTACGAGTTAAAATGAGGTTTTTGAAGTGTCCTTTATATAATCATCATTCAACAGATATTAATTTCTTCCATACTTATTAAAGTAGGTACAATGCTAAGCTTTAGTCACTTTGGAATGTTTTAAGGAGATATGTAGTTCTCCTCAATAGTCAGAAGATGTCAGTGTTAGTACAGTGCAAAAAAGTTGAACTTCAACAATTTTTCCAAAGATGTAAAAATGTAAAATTGAGATACTAGTCTCTACCAAAACCATTACTCAAAATTGCCAGTATTTTTATGATTAAGACATCATCAATTTCTATAAAGTGTCTTTCTTTCAAAAGGAAATTTTCTCTTAGTCACTTATCTCCAGAGAATCAAAAGGGTTATTCATAGGATATATTGCTGAACCTAATCTGGATTTATAGTTCATTAAACATTAAAGTATACTACTATAGAGATTTATATTAAAGTATCACTCAGCTTGCTCAGCGATGGCTCCTTCAGCTTTGCTGTGTTGAGAAACATACAGAGCTATTGTGTAACTTATCCCAACACATAAATGAGTGAGCCAAATGATTTCTTTGTATTTCATGGTAAATTATTCATGATGCTGTAATTCAGTATATTTATTGAAAGTGTTTATGTGTGTGTTTCGGTATGAATGTCTCTCCATTGTTGCTTTTTAGTTACCAAAACTAATTTTGGGTAGTTTGTTTTTCAGGTAAGTCCGTGAAACTAAGTAAAAAAAAAAAAGTTTCAACGTATTAGCCAAATTATGTGAGGAAGAACATGAATGGCGTCAGATTATATAAGTAAGTAAACCACTGTAGAGAAGTTACATTAATTCTTTTAGAATCCCAGGCCACTACTGTGTAGATTACTATTCTAGTAAGTAAACTTTAATGTTCTTTTTGCCAAAATAAAATTACTGTATTTCTCAAAGTAAAGACATTCTAGGAAATACAACTTTATTAAAAATATTTTATAGAAATGTATTCATATTATTTTAATAAGATACATAAACTATTAAAATATACTTTTTGCTGATGAAGTATGTTTAATGTAAATTAGTAGCTTTAATTTCTTGCAAGATGATAAATGAATTTCTAAATGAATTTGATGACTGATTTCTAAAGAAATAAAATTAAAAAGCATTAGAGTAACTATGCTGTTTGTTTTTGAAATGCCATATATGTCTTCAAATGTAACTCATTACTATGGTGATAAAACATTATGACGAGTCTTAAAATACATATCTCACATATACACTATAGTATTTTAACTTAAAGGCTGGCTGTAAGGAAAACATTTTTATATATTTCCTATGATAATAGTTAATTTTATACTGAATAGGGAAGTCAACGGCTTGTGAAATAACCTGATTTGTTCTGAGTTAGAGTTTGTGCACAAGTTGCTATCTCTTCTCTGAAATTAATATAAGCTTTGGAGATAAACCGACCTTTCTATTTTTCTGGTTTATAAACAGGCCTTTATTACAGAATTTGATATTAGATACAGTATTAGATATAATAAAAGAGTTATTCAGACTAATGTGTTTAGATATAATAAAACTTCAGTTATTCAGACTGCTGCTCATAATTGAGGACAGCTAAGCTGAATTAGTAAAAGTTGGACTTATACAGAATATTTTCAAATCTCTATATATTAGGTTTTGGGTTTTAGGACCTTTAAATATGTGCAGTAGAGGAGATGGCAGTGTGAGTAGCGTGGCAGAAATCTCCTCCCAAAACCATATATATTTTGAAAATACAGCAAATACAACTATTCTTAAAAGAGTGATCAGGAGATACAGTACACCAGCCAGGCTACATCTGTATGAACCCAACATCTTACAGAAAAGGGTAACATATGAAGCCATGAACCGGTGGAACCTGAGCACTCCACTGACCCCATTGGCAGGAAGAAAAGAATCAGAGTGGGCATGGAGTGGAAGCACAGGATTGCTAAATAGCCAGCCCAAGTAATCTGCCTCAGGAGCACAGACACACACTGCATGGTGCTCTGCATATTAGAGGAGTGGAAAATCAAAATCTGAGACTAAGACTGTGAACAGGTTCACACAGCTGGCTGCCCTGGGACAAAAGGAAAGCAGGCACTTTAAAAGTCTTAAAGGGACAAGGATTTAACAGGTGAACAAAATCATCCTGGCACATTCAGCCCGCAGGCTGGAAACTTTAAGGAACTTAAGGCACCCTATCCCCCTGGTTGGCAATTCAGGTCTGAGGGCCCTCATAGCAATAAGCAGCCTGCTGTTCCTTCTTCCCTGCTGACACTTGCAAGTAAACTGGCTGTCCCTGCCATTGGTGCAGACCAGTCAGAGAGCAGCCCCACCTACAGCAACCACACAGCTTAATACAGAGGCTTCTCCCTGTGTGTGGCTAACAGGCCCAGACCTAGAGGCTGCTCCCTGTGCAGTTGACCGACACAGACAGTGGACACGGGCGCAGAGTGCGGGAGGCATGAAGGGTCTTTCTGCTCGCAGCAGAACACATGCCGCTCGCCAGCAACTCCCACCAGCGCCCTAGGCCATCCCAAGGGTTGCCCCACCCATGGCGGCTTGGGCTTAACCCAGAGGCTGCTCCCTGCACACCTTTGACTGGCACACACAGAGGAGACGGCACAGAGTCTGGGAGGCACGAAGGGTCTTTGTTCTCACAGCAGAACATATGCCACTTGCCTGCGACCCCCACCAGTCCCCTAGGCCCCATCCTGAGGGCCACCCCACTCAGGGCAGCTTAAGAGATTAACCTAGAGGCTGCTTCCTGCACACGGTTGACTGGCACAGAAAGAGGAGACAGGTACAGAGACCGGGAGGCACGAAGGTGCCTTGTCCTTGCGGGAGATGTGCGCTGCTGGCCTTGGATCCCCAACAGTGCTCTGCACCTTTCCGAGGGCCACCCCGCCACGGCAACCTAGGGCATTAACCCAGAGGCTGCTCCCTGTGTATGATTAACTGGCACAAAGAGTGGAGACAGGCAAGGTGATCGGCAGGCAGGAAGGAACTTTGTTATCTAAGATGACACATGCGCCACTCGCTGGCGACCCCTCCCATTGCCATAAAAAGGCAGAAGAACCATCTTCAATCCAAAATCCCTCAAAGCAGAAAGAGGACTTGGTGAGACTGAAATCACCAATCTTCCTGAAAAGGAATTCAAAATAAAAGTCATAAGCATGTTGATGGAGCTACAGAGAAACATTCAACAGCTAAGGGATGAATTCAGGAGGCAGATAACAGAAATGAAACAAACAATGGAAGGATTTAAGGTCTGACTGAATGAGGTGGAAGAGACTGTTAATGGAATAGAAATCAGAACAGGAATACAGAGAATCTGAGGCAGAGAGAGAAAAAAGGAACTCTAGAAACAAAAAAATATTAAGAGAACTGTGTGACCAATCCAAACAGAACAATATTCACATAATAGGGGTACCAAAAGAAGAAGAGAGAGAAAAAGGGATAGAAAGTGACTTTGAAGAAATACTTACTGAAAACTTGCCCGATCTGGGGGAGGAAATAGTCTCTTAAGCCATGGAACTCCACAGATGTCCCAACACAAGGGACCCAAGGAGGAAAACACCAAGAAATGTAATAATTAAAATGGTAAAGGTCAAACACAAGGACAGAGTATTAAAAGCAGCCAGAGAGAGAAAAAAGATCACCTACAAAGGAAAACCCATCAGGCTATTAGACTTCTCAGCAGAAACCTTACAGGCCAGAAGGGAATGTCATAATATATTCAACGGAATGAAACAGAAGAGCCTCGAACCAAGAATACTGTATCCAGCAAGATTATCATTTAAATTTGAAGGAGGGATTAAACAATTCCCAGATAAGCAAAAGTTGAGGGAATTTACCTCCCACAAATGATCTCTATAGTGTATTTTAAAGGAACTCCTATAGATGGAAGTATGCCTAAGGCTAAATAGCTGTCACCAGTAAAACCACAGGGAAGGAAGTAGACAAACTAAATACTAACTAATTGCAAAGTAAAATCAGCTATCCAGAGTGAATCAAGGAAAAAACAAAGAGTTCAGAATAAAACACCTAACATATGAAGAGTGGAGGAGGAAGAAAAAGAAGGGAGAGAAATAAAGAATCATCAGACTGTGTTTATAATAGCATGATAAGTGAGTTAAGTTACACAGTTAGATAGTAAAGAAGCTGCCCTTGAACCTTTGGTAACCATTAATCCAAAGCCTGCAATGGCAATAAGTACATACCTATCGATAATCACCCTAAATGTAAATGGTCAGAATGCACCAATCAAAAGACATAGAGTCACTGAATGGATAAAAATACAAGACCCATCTATATGCTGCTTACAAGAGACTCACCTCAAACCCAAAGACATACGCAGACTAAAAGTGAAGGGATGGAAAAAGATATTTCATGCAACTAACAGAAAAAAGCAGAAGTTGCAGTACTTGTATCAGACAAAATAGACTTCAAAACAAAGTCACAAGAGACAAAGAAGGACATTACATAATGATAAAGGGGACAGTCCAGTAAAAGGATATAACCATTATAAATATCTATACACCCAACACAGGAAAGGAGCATGTACATACGTGGAACAAATACTAACAGAATTAAAGGGGGAAATAGAATGCAATGCACTCATTCTAGGAGACTTCAACACACCACTCACTCCAAAGGACGGATCAACCAGACAGAAAATAAGTAAGGACACAGAGGCACTAAATAGTGCATTAGAACACATGGACCTAACAGATCATTTATAGAACATTCCACCTAAAAGCAGCAGGATACACATTCTTCTCAAGTGCACATGGAACACTTTCTAGAATAGACCACATACTAGGCCACAAAAAGAGCCTCAGTAAATTCAGAAAGATTGAAATTCTACCAACCAACTTCTCAGATCACAAAGTAATAAAACTAGAAATAAGTTGTACAAAGAAAATAAAAAGGCCTACAAACACATGGAGGCTTAACAACATGCTCCTAAATAATCAATGGATCAGTGACCAAATTAAAACAGAGATCAAGCAATATACGGAGACAAACAATAGCACAACGCCCCAACTTCTGTGGGACACAGCGAACGT
This sequence comes from Phataginus tricuspis, assembly GCA_029783875.1. Taxonomy (NCBI): domain Eukaryota; kingdom Metazoa; phylum Chordata; class Mammalia; order Pholidota; family Manidae; genus Phataginus; species Phataginus tricuspis. Next base: position 95,992,233 of record JAQQAC010016209.1, on the reverse strand, counting down.
TGTTCTAAGGAAAGTATACAGCAATCCAGGCCTATTTAAAGAAGGAAGATCAGTCCCAAATGAATAGTCTGAATTCACAGTTATTGAAACTCAAAAAAGAACAAACTCAGTAGAAGGAGAGAGTTAATAAAGATTAGAGAAGAAATAAAATTCACAATAAAACAACAGAAAAAAATTAATGAAACCAAGAGCTTTGTTTTTTGAGAAAATAAACAAAATAGATAAACCCCTAGCCAGACTTACCAGGAGAAAAAAAAGAATGTACACACATAAACAGAATCAGAAATGAGAAAGGAAAAATCACGACGGACACCACAGAAATACAAAGAATTATTAGAGAATACTATGAAAAATGATATGTTAATAATCTGGATAACCTAGAAGAAATGGACAACTTTCTAGAAAAATACAACCTTCCAAGGCTGACCAAGGAAGAAACACAAAATCTAAACAGACCAATTACCAGCAATTAAATTGAATCAGTAATCAAAAAACTACCCAAGAATAAAACCCCAGACCAGATGGATTCACCACTGAATTTTATCAGACATTTAGAGAAGACATAATACCCATTCTTAAAGTTTTCCAAAAAATAGAAGAGGACAAAATACTTCAAAACTCATTCTATGAAACCAGCATTACTCTTAATACCAAAAGCAGTCAAAGACACCACAAGAAAAGAAAACTACAGTCCAATATTTTCGATGAACATTGATGCAAAATTACTCAAAAAAATATTAGCAAACCAAATTCAAGAATATATCAAGAGGATCATACACCATGATCAAGTGGGATGCATCCCAGGGATGCAACGATGGTACAACATTTGAAAATCCATCAACATCACCACATCAACAAAAAGAAGGACAAAAACCACATGATCATCTCCATAGATGCTGAAAAAGCACTCGACAAAATTCAATATCTATTCGTGATAAAAACTCTCAACAAAATGGCTATACAGGGCAAGTACCTCAATATAATAAAGGCCATATATGAGAAACCAACAGCTAATATCATACTTAACAGCAAGAAGCTGTAAGCTTTAACTCTAAGATCAGGATCAAGACAACAATGCCCACTTACCCCACTTTTATTCAACAGAGTACTAGCGGTCTTCGCCACGGCAATCAGACAACACAAAGAAAAGGCATCCAGATTTGTAAGGAAGAAGTCAAACTGTCACTCTTTACAGATGACATGATATTGTACATAAGAAACCCTGAAGAATTCACTCTAAAACTATTAGAACTAATATCTGAATTCAGCAAAGTTGTAGGATACAAAATTAATACACAGAAATCTGTTGCATTCCTATACGCTAATGATGAAGTAGCAGAAAGAAATCAGGGAACAATTCCATTCACAATTGCATCAGAAAGAATAAAATACCTAGGAATAAACCTAAAGAAGGAAGTGAAAGACCTATACCCTGAAAACTACAAGACGCTCCTAAGAGAAATTAAAGAGGACACTAACAAATGGAAATTCATCCCATGCTCTTGGCTAGGAAGAATAAATATTGTCAAAATGGCTATACTACCTAAAGCAATCTACAGATTCAACACAATCCATATCAAAATAACAACAGCCTTCTTCAATGAACTGGAACAAATAGTTTAAAATTCATATGAAACCACGAAAGACCCCGAATAGACAAAGCAATCCTGAGAAGGAGGAATAAAACGGGGAGTTACGATCCCTGACTTCAAGCTCTACTACAAAGCCACAGTAATCAAGACAATTTGGTACTGGCACAAAAACAGACCCACAGACCAGTGGAACAGAATGGAAAATCCAAACATTAACCCAAACACCTACAGTCAATTAATATTTGATAAAGGAGCCTTGGATATACAATGGGGAGATGACAGCCTCTTCAGCAGCTGGTGTTGGAAAAACTGGGCAGCTACATGTAAGAGAATGAAACTGGATTACTGTCCAACCCCATACACAAAAGTAAGCTCAAAATGGATCAACGACCTGAATGTAAGTCATGAAACCGTAAAACTCTTAGGAAAAAACAGGCAAATATTTCTTGGACGTAAACATGAGCAACTTCTTCATGAACATATGTTCCCAGGCAAGGGAAACAAAAGCAAAAATGAACAAGTGGAACTATATCAAGCTGAAAATCTTCTGTACAGCAAAGGACACCATCAGGAGAACAAAAAGACATCCTACAGTTTGGGAGAATATATTCATAAATAACGTATCCAATAAGGGGTTGACATCCAAAATATATAAAGAACTCGCCCACCTCAACAAACAAAAAGCAAATAATCCAATTAAGAAATGGGCAGAGGACATGAATAGACACTTCTCCAAAGAAGAAATTCAGATGGCCAACAGACACATGAAAAGATGCTCCACATCGCTAATCATCAGGGAAATGCAGATTAAAACCACAATGAGATATCACCTCACACCAGTGAGGATGGCCACCATCCAAAACACAAACAACAACAAATGTTGGCAAGGATGTGGAGAAAGGAGAACCCTCCTACACTGCTGGTGGGAATGTAAATTAGTTCAACCATTGTGGGAAGCAGTATGGAGGGTCCTCAAAAAACTCAAAATAGAAATACCATTTGATCCAGGAATTCCACTCCTAGGAATTTACCCTAAGAATGCAGGAGCCCAGTTTGAAAAAGGCATTATCGCAGCACTGTTTACAATAGCCAAGAAATGGAAGCAACCTAAGTGTCCATCAGTAGAATGGATAAAGAAAATGTTGTATATATACACAATGGAATATTATTCAGCCATAAGAAGAAAGCAAATCCTACCATTTGCAACAACATGGATGGATCTAGAGGGTATTATGCTCAGTGAAATAAGCCAAGTGGAGAAAGACAAGTATCAAATTATTTCACTCATCTGTGGAGTGTAAGAATAAAGCAAAAACTGAAGGAACAAAACAGCAGCAGACTCACAGAACCCAAGAATGGACTAACATTTACCAAAGGGAAAGGGACTGGGGAGGAAGGGTGGGAAGGGAGGTATAAGGGCAATAAGGGGCAGTATGTTTAGCACCCATAATGTAGGGAGGGGGCAGTGGGAAGGGAGTATAGCACAGAGAAGACAAGTAGTGACTCCATAGGTTCTTCCTACACTGAAGGGCCATGAGTGTAATGGGATATGTGGTGGGGACTTGATAATGGGGGAATCTAGTAGCCACAATGTTGCTCATGTACCTGTATATTAATGATTCCAAAATAAACAAATAAATATGTGTAGTAATGGAAAGTAGAGACCTTTCTAAGTTTTCATGTTAGATGAATATTTTAATTCTTGTTTATAGAAGTACTGTAGTTAAAACAACTCGTTATCTTTGTTCTTGACTTCATTTCCTTTTTGTTTCCTTTTTCGATTATCCACTCATTCTTCTATGTCCTTTCTGTCTCTTCACTTCTGTCTTATAAATATGCCCCAACTCAGTCATTATCTCTGATTATATTTTCAGTTCTTGCCTTATCTCTTTGCTTTCTTTTAGGGCAAAATTTGCCATTTTTAGATCTCTAGTTTTTGATCACCCCTTAATCCACTGCAGTCTGCCTTAGTTCATTTCTCCATTGAAATATTCCCTCACTAGAGCTTAAAATGTACATGCTAATGGCAAAATCCCATGTAGTACTTCACAGTGATGACTGCATCTCTTTTCTTGAAACTGCTTTCTTGGTTTCTACCTCATTTTTTCTTCTATGATTCACGTGTTTTTTTTTTTTTATGTTTTTGTCTAATTTTTTTTCTGACTTGTCTGTTCGCTTTTAAGTTCTCATTCCCTTTTTATTACTCTAGAAACTGTCTCTGAAGCTTTTATGACTCCAGATGTTTCTTATATTCGGCTGCATCTAATGTTCATCTCATAACTTTTTTTCCGGTCTGTACAGCTATGTTTCTAGTTGTCTGGATGCCCTACATATTTCAAATTCAGTATGTCTCTTCCCGGCTCCCATGGAACTCGTTCCTCTCTCCATTCTTTATTTTAGTTAACAGTACCAGTATCTACCCAGTTGTTTAAGCTCCATAACTCAGTTCTACTTGATCTTTCCCTCTCACTGAATTGGTCACTGGGATGTCCATTATATACCCTTTCTCCAGTTGATCCTTTTCTTTATCTCTACTGCCCTTTTGTTCGAGTCCTCATTCTTCTGTTTTCACAATCCTTAGACAAATCCCTGGCGGGAATTTTTTCATTGTCTTTCTATTATCAGTAATATAAATTTGGATTTTAAAAGAAGTTCTTGGGCCATTCTTACCTCTTCTCTAAGTTTTATTACCTGCTATAATTCACTCTCCTCTCTAGCCATACTACTACCATTCATTTTCTGCATAAAGTGACTTTTTTTCTCCTTAATGTTTTCCTTCTGAGAATGTCCACTAGTTCTTTTTATGCCAGGCAAATTTCTACTAACCATTCAAGATGTAGAGATGGGGTATAGCATAGTGGTTAAGAGCCTTGGCTTCTAGAATCAAACCACTTTCTTTCCTTGTTTGGGTATCTACTATCTATGTGACTTTGGCAAATTACATAATCTTGCTGGGCTTTGATTTTTTGTTTTTAATCTTCAAATGACTCTAATAGTATCTTCCTTCACAGGGTTGTTATTACTGTTGTTGTGTTATTTAATAACATAAGGTGCTTAGAACAGCACTTACCACAGAATATATGCTTAATAAATACCAGTTTATTATTCACCCATATGTCATTGTTTTGTTTTGTTTTGTACCAGTTGTCTTTTATCAGGTGTTAAGTCTCAGTTGATACATGAAAGGATTAAGCAAAGATCAGGGGTGCCGGGCAAAGAAGGTCATGGTCAGGAATGCAGGCTGGGCCCTCCATACTCCACATTGAGCCCTCTTCAGTAGTACTTGTATAGCTGCTCATGTTTGAATTCTTTGTAAGAAAGGAAGTAGTTGAAAAGCACTTAATCTGCCAGAAGCATAGAAACACCAGTGGTGCTCCCTTTCTTCACACTGACATACTTGTAATACTGGTAGGATCCTCTTTGAAACACTCCCAACAGTGCCTTTAGGGGTGAAATCTTACGGCAGTATCCAACTTGGCAGCTCTCCTGTTATTGACGTCCATGATTTCCTTCTCCTCTCTTGGTATGACTGACACCATCTTGGGTTCCTGGTGTCCACTGTCCAAATGTCATTCTTTTGTTGAAGTAGAATAAAACCAAGAATAGTGCTTTCAGCGACCATCAGGTGTAGGATGGTAATTAAGTTTATTCACACATGCCAACTCTGTTCAGTGGCTATCTGGAACATTGAGTTGAAAGCATATTAAGGCTGTATCTAGGGTCAGTTGATAAGATCACTTTGGTAGGTAAGTGATAATTGTCATAAGTCACAGGAGGGACAGTAGAGGAACTTAGTTATTATATTTGTATTCACTAATACTGCTTATACCCCAATCTGTGGTTGAGCTATCAGGTTGGTTATCTATTTTTCCAAGAGTTATGGAAGATAAAGCTGCATAAATAAAGGGGGCCATTGAATAGAACTTCGAATGCCAGTCAAAGAAATTTGGACATATTCCGAAAGTAGGTTTTCCAACAGGAGAGTCATGAATTGTAAGTAGTGTTGTAAGATTAACCTGCCAGTGATTGCAGGATTGTTTGTGGTGAGGAAGAATCAGAAGTAAGAACTCTAGTGGTTGTCATAACTGTACTTCCTTGATTTTTTATTCTAAAAACAAGCATTTTTTCACTTACTAGCATTTTTTATTTTAAGCATATTTCCTCTGTGCATCAGTATAAAGTGGAGATGATAGTATTTACTTCAGGGTTGTTAATAAAGATTAAATGAGTTAATACATGTAACACTTCAATCAGTGCCTGGCATAGAGTAAGCACTGGTGTGTTAGCTCTTTATCACTATTGCTGTACTGTACAGTCAGTATATACATTTCATACAGTGGTCTTTGTTTTGTTTTGTTTACTTGAAATTGGTAGGTTTGCTGACAATAAATGGCATTCTTGAATGCTGAGATTGCAGACTAGGTGTCAAATAATGGGGTCCTAGGATAGGGTGATAGTGTGAGAATTCAGAAGTAAGTCTGAGAGAGATTTGGCTGTAGTGAGTTAAGAAAGAGGAGAGCTTAACTCTCAGCAATCCTGAATAAATGGAAATGGATTGGCTTAGGAAGGAAATGTTGATAAATGTATGTAGAACAGTGCCTTACATGTAGAAAGCACTGTATGTGTTAACTATTAGTAAGTAGTATACTATTTAAACTGGTTATGTGATTGAGCAGTATTAGATAATTTAATAAAAATACCAAAATATGATTGAACATCACATGTAATTTACTAGTAAAGAATTCGTATGTTCAGGAAAAAATAAAGTGTGTTTTAAATATTTTTCAGTATAAATCATCAAGGAAGAGTTCAAGTGGCAATGAAAATGATGAGGTGAGAAAAATGTAATATTAACAGTTATTTAAAATATTTAAATTTCATATGTAGTTGACTCAGAAAAATGCAATCTTTGTTTCTTTATTATTGCTATAAGGCACTAGTTTTCTCCAGTAATAAAAAGTGAGCATCATCTTGCAGTTACTAATTTAATCATGTGATTTCCATATGTCCTTTATTTAGAATTTGTTTTAGAATTTTATCAACATTTATTTTGAAACTATACTTCATGAATTAACATTTTCTCATCTTTTATCTTCCCAATCAACCTGGTAGTCAGTTGAGATTTTTTTGGAAATGATTAATCTCTTTCTAAATTCTGTGTACTATTTCAACATTTAAGATTATATTTCTATAGTTTGTGCATTGCCATAAAGTTTTCTACCTCACTCTTATAAGCCGTGCAGCAGCCTGGCATTTTGAAATGACACAATCTCATCGTCATAAATACTTAAGCTTTGTGTATTTTTGTTTGGAGAGAGTGGGAGTTAATTTGAGGTTGGGTACTTGGTAGGGCTTCTAAAAACTCCTTTAATAATACGAAATAGAATCACACAAGAAATGTTTGCTGAACTCTGAGCTATAGGTTCAGCTTGGCTGCACTCCCTGTCCCTTTATGTTCTGTATCTACTTTGGTTCTACTTGCCTCAATATCTAATCAGTTACTAAGACCTACTTTTTCTTATGGTACTGAAATATTTGTAATACATTCCCCACCTACATTTCTGCTATTTCTGCCCTGGTAGAGGCCTGCACCATTTCTTGATTGTGCTATTGCAATAGCATCCTTGCTCTTTAAACTCTTTCTCCAGTCCATTCTCCTCCCTGCAGACACAATGATTGTTTGAAACTACACGAATATGATCAAGCCATTTCCTTGCTTACTAGTGATGTCTCCCATCACTTAGAAGGTAAATTCTAGGTCCTGATCAAGCCTCTGCTCACCATATTAGCCTCAACTCAGCAATTTGCCATGGCTTGACCATACTATCCAGCAGTACTGAACTGCTCACAGGTTTTCTGCACACATCCTTTCATTTATTTCCTCTCTGCCTTTGTCCTTACTGTCACCTGCTCAGTTTTTTACTTTCTTAGAGAAGTTGTCTTTTTTCACACCCCCACCTTTCCCCAAGTGCCCCTTATCTATGCTTCATAATATGCTATGCATAGCTCTGTTACTGTATTGTACTGAGAAGGTTGTAGCACCTGTATAAATGAATCTATTTTTGCCCTAGACTGAGAGATCCTTGAGTGGATATTTTACTAAACTTCAATATACCCAGTGTCTAGCACAGTGTCTGACATATAGTAGGTCATTAATAATCATTTGTTGAACTATGAATAAATGTCCTGTGTGGTATGCATATTCAAGATTAAATGTTAAGATTTTCATATTTGCTTGCTAGTAGTCATTCAAAGACATGGACCATTTACTATTGTTTTATGCAATTAAATTCTGTGTAATTATTTCTAAGCCTATATTAGATACACGTACTTTTCCAGGTAAAAGTTCTTACTTGGGGTGATGGAATTTTTGCATGCTTCCATTTACTTGTCTCAGATTGTAACATATTGTTGCCATTTTCCATCAGGAATTATTAACACATGTATCATGAAAGGTTTTTTTCATTTGTGATATTTAAAGGAAATAAATTTATAGGAGAATATTTGATGTGAGTATATAGTACTTCTAAAACTTTAAAGTGCTTATGAATCATCTGGGGATCCTATTGAAATACAGATTCTTATTCAGTAGGTCTTGGGTGGGGCCTGAGATTCTGCATTTCTAACAAGCTTCCAGAGGTTGCTGATATTGCTGGTTCACAGACCACACTTTGAATGGCAAGGTGGTAGGTGGTATTTTCCAGATTCTTCATTTAGCAGTTGAGCAAAACAATTTTCAGTTTTCCTTTTATATGTCTAAATCATCATTTGTATTTTAATTTCATCTTTCATCTTGTTATTTTTATATTTTAGCAAGACAGTGATAATGCTAATATGTCACCACAACCTCCAGTATCATCTGAGGTACAAGTTCTGTATTTATATGTGTTTACATAAGTTTCTTCCTTGTCTTTTCTAACCTCATCTTTCTTTTTTTTTCCTCAATGTAATTTATTCATCCATATTTTGAAATCCCCAGTAGGATAATTTGTACACACCTACCCTATAAAATATTCTAAAAACACCACCTTTTTATATAAATATTCATAATAAATATTATTTAAATTACTTATTGGTAACTGCCTATAGGTTACAGAATTCACTTTATAAAATTTTTATTTTGCAATTCATACATACTTAGAAATAAATGGTAAGAGCAGCTTTAAATTTTAGCAAATTTAAATTTTAAATTTGGAAAAAGTACTTCAGCATTGTGCAGTGACCTTTGGTTTTTCTTGTAACCAATTAGGTCTTAAAGCAATGCAAGAGAAAGTTCCTTTTTCCACGAGAAACATCCCTGCAGTGGGTTGTTCCTATCGACAGGAGGTTACAGATTTCCCAGCATCTTAGACCTGGAGGAGGGGGAGGAGAGAGCATAGGGAGAAGGAGTAGATGAAAGTTTGTAAGATCTCAACCAAATACTGTGGTGGTTTGAATGACTGATTCTTCTAATTTACTTAAACCTATTACTTTACAACAAGAAATACATTTAAAAAATTCTAAACAGTATCTTTTCTGCAGATTACCTTATTTAGTATTATAAAAGTATATTTGTATTAGTAGATAAATCATGCATTCATTTGGTGAATTCAGGGCTTTGAATGTTTGGATAATCCAAATTCACTGTATGAATTTGATTAATAAGGTAATATTTCATTTTATATTGGTGATATTAATTTCATTAAAAAGCCAGGTTTGTCTATTATTTTGGGTGAGTTGCATTATAACCCTTTTAAGTGGACTTGGACAGTAGTTTTGTAAAATGCTTCTAAATTAATGGTAAAATGGTTTGCATTCTTTTAGAAATCGACTTAAGTCAGGATATCCTAAAATTAGTCTTTTGTCACATGCTATTGTAAATCATTTCTTTTACTTTCATTTATAACATGTAAGCATAGAAGTGACTGCTTGTCTGCCTAGTTGCTTTATGATTTTATGAGCTATGTTCATGAGGAGAGTATTAGTGCCAGCTTCTCAAATAAATTATATTGATTTTATAATACATTTTTGCTTGCATTTCAGTTACTGAAAGTTTTGTCTGGAAATTGACAACACTTTAACTGAAATAATGATAAATTGATACTCATGGACAGATAGGGTGGTGAACGTTTTGGTAGCTCAACTAACATTCAACTTCAGCTGCATTAACATGTTAATCAGTAGAAGGTTTTGAGAATCTACAGAAATCTGGTTGCTTTAATCCCATCTGTGAAAGAAAAATGGTAAAAACAATTAGTATAATATTATATCATTAACAAAATGCTTGCCTGTATATTTAAACCAAAGAGCAGTCCTGTGAGCTGAGTATTAACCTCATCGTTTTACAGCTGAAGGGACTGGTAACTTTTCCCAAAGACTCTATAGTCAATAAATGGAAGAGAAATGACTGAAGCCCAGGCTCTAGCTACTTCATTCACATTGTTGCACAGATTAAATAAGATACTGTTAAAATTGTGTTATCTTACTTTACAGTTTGCAAAGTGCTTTCTTTTAGTTATCGCAGTTATTCTTGACACTACCCCATTTTAATGATGAAACACAGAGAAATGAAATGTTTTGGTCAAGAATAAACCTAAATTTTCTGACTCCCCAGTTCGGTTTTTAAAATATACCACAATTCTTTTCACATCACAGCATTATGTGAAAGCACTTTGAAACAATGTACATTTGAATAGAAGAGATGACAATTTATCATCTGTTAGTACTAGATGTCAGCCTCTATTAGTATGAATGTGTAGATTTGCCTTAGATTATCCACTTAGTGTCAAGTCCACACTAGATGCTGAGTAAACATGGCCTATTTTACTTATCTTTTCATTGACATTTACTTCATTTTTAGGGAGATAAGCTGGTTCTTCATTCAAAAATATCTATTTTATACACGTCACTAACTTTCTTTTTCATTTTCCTTATACTATGAAAGAAGGATTTAAAGGCTTATATAACAGGTTAATCAGCAAATATTTATAAACCTTTTAAAAATGAAATGTCATCAATTTAAATTGAAATGTAATTTGCCTTTCTCTACTCCACTAATCATGGAAAAAATAAATACTTCTAAAATTGGAGTGTACATGGATAACTACCTTTATTATTTTGAAAGAAAAGAGATTTTGTTTGTTTTCTGTTTTTAGGAATGTGATAGAACTGATGGTTTTTCACATGGTCCCTTTGGGTTGAAGCCTAGATCAGGTAAATATATATTTTGCTAATAACACATTGATTATATATGAAACTAGAGTTTCCCAGCTTAAATGGGATTGATTTCCATAGTTTTAAGTACCCATAGATTCTTTCCTCTCTCCTAAAAGCAATTTTCTCTTAACCTTATTTGTCTTTCCAATTCCCACTCCCCATTTCTTTCTTCCTCTTTACCTTCAAGCTCCTGAAACCTCAGCTTTTTGCCTTAGATATACTGCAGTCTTATTTCTACTCTACTGTGACTGCTATTAGAATGACCACTCTGCCAGCAGACCAAACACTGTTTGAAATTATAGCACTCCATTATATTGTGGTTTTAAAAAGGGATCTTTTCGCATTTGGCAAGCCCAAAAGAAAATGGATCCATGTTACTTGGCAAGGTATTGAATTATAGTTTTTATTCCTGAATAACTATATTGACCTTCAAGAATAATTTCCTTTTTCTTTAAAGATAATAAAGACTGATTTATGTTCAATAATAATTTTTAACCTGGATCATAAGTTTCTAATAACAAATATTTAAATAAGAACATGTGTAGGTGGTAGAAATAGACTTGTCTTACCTGTTGCTTTCATTTATCCACATAAGTTGATTTCAATTATATTCTGTAAAAAGTATTTAGAATGTATGAATAAGTAGTAATGTTTTATGTAGTTTTGTATTGATTCTTTTCATTGTGCCTCTTTCCCCACTGATGGTTGATCCTTCCTGTTAGCTTTGTAATAAGCTAGGAAATCTCTATTTTTATAGCTTTTAGCCGCTCGTCTCGCCAGGAATATGGGGCAGCAGATCCAGGATTTACAATGAGAAGAAAAATGGAACATCTACGGGAAGAACGAGAGCAAATACGACAACTGCGCAACGTAAGTGAGATCAACCTTTCAGATCTGATTTGTAGAAATGGGTTTACCTTGGAAAATCAACAAAGTATATGGATTTTATTTTCAGTGCTCTTTAAAATTTTGGATTATATAATGATTAGTAATATAAATATGTGTCATGTATATTTAGATAAAATATCTGTGATTTATACCCATTTCCTTCTAGAATCTTGAATCCAGGTTAAAAGTAATTTTGCCTGATGACATTGGAGCTGCACTGATGGATGGGGTTGTTCTTTGCCATTTAGCCAATCATATAAGGCCACGCTCTGTAGCTAGTATTCATGTGCCATCACCAGCAGTGGTAAGTTATATCTACAATTTGTTAGTTCTCTAAAGGAAGATAGAACTTCTTGAAACTGTCTTTAAAATAGTATACCTCAATAAATTCAGTTTTCAGTTTTGATTAATTTCTGTATAAATGAGCCTGAAAATAATATCTTTTTTCCCCTTACAGCCTAAATTGAGCATGGCAAAATGTCGAAGAAATGTGGAAAATTTTCTTGATGCTTGTAAAAAGTTGGGTGTCTCACAGGTAATTGTTATTTTTCTAACAAAATGATCACTTAAATATTAATTTATTACATGCTTATTGGAGTTCTTCACAATAAGAACGAATAATGCTTTCTGACCATGAAAATTAATACCTTCCCTAGTTACTTTCTACTGAGTTCCAGCTTTAGCTGTAGCAACTGTCTAATGAATATTTTTAGGCTGCTTGCAAAATCATTTATTAAACAACTACATATGCAGAAAAATTTGCTAATCATACACATCATTGAATAAACATAACTTGGTGGCCATATTACAACTTGGTTGTGATGTCGTTGCTACTCTCATTTTTTCTGCTGGGTAACATTTGGACTCCTTTGTAAATCCATGGGCAGACTCTGATTGGAAGGTTTGTGTTCAGTGTGCATAGTGTTTTAAACTATTTAAAATGTCGAATTAGAAATCTTAGTAACAAATTACGGTAATATCTCCCTGGACGAACTTTGATGTTTAGGAATTGGCCTACATTTCATTTATTAATTGCAATACTATAAAATTAACAAAGCAGTATTGTAAATGTATAATAAAGATGAATAATCAGTATTGCCTTTTTTGAAAACATAAGCCTAACATCAGCATGACTGACTTGAGAGGACATTGTGTGTAACATTGTAATTGCTAAATTAACAATCTAGTTGTGTTTCTTTTCCTTTTTATTTTTTAAAATTTATTTTTGAGATATAACTGACATATAACTTTGTGTAAGTTTAAGGTGTGCAGTTTGATTTGATACACTTATAGAATTGTGTTTGTTAAACTCTCTTTTCAACATTGTCATAATAATCTGCTCTACAGATTCCACTTTAACTTATTTCCTCAAGTGAATAAATGTAATTTATATAGAGAGAATCATTGAATTACTGATTTGGAATTTGGAAACTAAATGCTGTTTTCTAATAACCTGTTCTCTATGCTTGACACGATGTTTTAAAACTTTGAGGAGCTTTCAGTATATTTCTTCTTTATGTATTTTATTGGAGTATAGTTGATATACAGTATTATATTGGTTTCAGGTGTACAACATAGTGATTTAACACTTAGGACATTATGAAATGCTCACCACAATAAGTTACCATTTGTCAATACAAAGATGTATATAATGCAATAATCACTAGAGAAAAGCCTTCCTAACTTTTCTATTTCCTCATCAAGTGATTAAGAGTACAAAAAAGAAAACTAACATAAAAATGTTTTAAAATTAAGTTTTTTAAGATGTGATGTTAGGCAGAGAGAGGTTATGGACTCGGCCAAGGACACACCTTTAGTAAACAGTAGAGCCAGGCTATGAACCCACATGCTCTAACTCTAGAACCCACCCTCTAACTTGAATACTCTATTTCTGTTCTTTCACATGAAAGTAAGACAGTCCAATAGACATCAAGCATCTGCTTGATACAGTAGGGAAAGAGGAAAATTAGGAAGGTCTTATGAAAGCTATTCTACTTCACATGCTCTTAAGAGTCTTCTCTCTCCAGCTTGTTCTAGGACAGGGTTAGTGCCCCACACATGCTCACCATAGGGATAGTAGGGGAGGGACCCATCATCAACTCCCATTTTCAAAGCTCTCTGCTACTGCTAGCAAGGAAGGGAAGTTTCATTTTTAGCTTCACTTTGGCTTTCCCTGACATGTAAATAGTAATATATAGTCAGCTTTTTATTTAATTTTTTTCATTTTATGATACTTTCATATTTTTAATAACTTTATTGAGGTATAATTGACATAAAGTACATATAAAGTATAAAATTTGATCTGTTTCATACACCATTAAATCATTACCATTGTGAAGAGAATGAATATGTGTATTACTCCCAAAATTTCCTTATGTCCTTTGCAATTTTTCCTTCCCTAGCCAACCACTAATTTGTTTTCTGTTATAGGTTAGTTTGCTTTTATCTAGGTTGTATATAAATGGAGTGATAAAATGTTTATGATTGTGGCTTCTTTCACTCAATGTAATTAACACTCATAAATTTTGTGTATATAGGTAGCTCATTCCTTTTTATTGCTGAGTAGTATTTCATTATTAGTACACCAGAATTTTTTGGTCCATTGACCTGTTGATAACAATTTAGATTGTTTCTAGTTTTAGGGCTACTACAAATAAGGCTGCTGTGAACATTTATGTACATGTCTTTGGATATATACATTCTTTAAGTTTGGGTAGATACCTAGGAGTGGAATGACTGGAACATATGGTAGGTATATGCTTAACATTATAAGAAAGTACAAAATTATTTTCCAAACTGGTTGTACCATTTTACAGTCTTAGCAGTGTATGAAAGTTCTCATTCTTTCATATCCTCAACAGCATTTAATATGGTCAGCATTTTTTTAAATTTTAGCCATTCTAGTAGGTATGTACTGGTTTGCCACTGTAGTGTTAATTTGCATTCCCCTAAAGACTATAATGATTTTGATCAGCTTTTCATGGTCTCATTTGCTGTTTGTATAACTTGTTTATGAAGTATCTATTCTAATTTTTTGTCTTTTTAAAAATTTGGCTGCTTATTGAGTTTGAGATTTCTTTATAAATTATGGATAAATTCCTTTATCATATGTGTGATTTACAAATATTATATCCCAGTCTTTGGCTTGTCTTTTCATTCTCATTATGGTATCTTTCAAATACCAGAAGAGTTAAATATTTTGAAGTAAAATTTATCACTTTTTTAAATTAATTGTGGTTTTAGTGTCAAAGAGAATTGAATAACTCAAGGTCACAAAGATTTTCTACACTTATTTCTGGAAGTTTTATAATTTATTTTACATTTATGTCTATTATCAAATTTTAGTTATTCTTATATATGGTGAAAGGTGTGGATTCAAGTTCTTTTTTCTAGGCCTGGGATTGGACACACTTTGACTTTCTTTAAAAACCTATTACTGAGATATAATTAACATGCCATGGAATCCACTCATTTAAAGTATGTAAATCAAGAGTTCTAGAGGAGTGATTAAAAGATGGCAGAGTAGGATGGCAAGGTGAAAACCTCCTTCCAGGTGTGCACTGGGGAAGCAACTGCAGCAACTACAACTAAACCTGAAAATGACCTGAAGATTGCAGAACAGACCATCTACACCTGGTGAAGAAGAGAAGACAACGTTGAGAAGGGTAAAGGGGAAAAGCTGGATTGATCAGGACCCAAGCCCTTCGCCCATCCCAGCCCACAAGTGGGAGGGGATAAGTGCTCAGGAATCTTGCTCACTTGGTCCTGGAGATGTGCTCCAGGAATATGAGTCCACATTTTCTTGGGCTTTGGTGATTAACAGGGCTGGATGCCAGGGAGAATTGAAGAGCTGTGGTAGGTCAAGACTCCTGACCCTTGTGGAGGAGGAGTACACTCTGTTGGTCCCAGTGAGACCCAACACAGAGGTGGCAGTTTGAAAGATTTACCAGCATCAAAAGTGTACCAGAGGGGCTGGGGTTGGAACTCTGGAGGAGAAAGGACAGGCAGATGACACTTTACTAGCCACCCTCAACCCAACTGGTTGAGCACCTGTGGGAGCCAGCTTGAAAATACTCCATCTCCCTCGCTGGCATGTCAGCCCTGCAGCAGCATTCCCATGTACCCACCCTTCCTAGTACCCTCAGCCCAGCAGTGGTCCAATATTTCTGACTGTAGGCTGAGGGCAGGCTATACTTTCCTGGCTATCCCAGCACTCCCACAGCTTGACTGGCCAAAACCTTCCAGGAGACAACTCTTAAATCTTGACCTCTCCACCTACCCCACTGGCTCTACTCCAATGCCCCACTCTGTACCCACCCAAGCTGGCATGCTTGACTGTTGCTGACCAGTAGGCAGAGGATGGCCCCACCTGCAGTGAATCCCAACAGAAGTGCCTCACATCAAACAAAGGGTATGCAGAGACTAGCTGTGGGGAGCAGCCATTGCTGGCAGACAGCCAGAAACGTGGGCCTTGCCCATAGCCCACCAACTGCAACTGTGGCTTAGCTGCAAAAGAGAATCAGGCTTTGGAAAGCAGAGTGTCTTGAGCTTTTGGGCACCACAGGACACCCACTTCGTGAAGCCATTACTTCAGAGACCAGGAGGCATAGCTGATCTGACTGATACAAAGAAACACAGAAACCCCAATAAAATAATGAGACAGAGGAATATGTTCCAAATAGAACAAGATAAACCCCAGAAAGATGGCTAAATAAAATAGAGTTTAGCAATTTTTGTGATAAAGAACTCAAATTAACAGTCATAAAGATGCTCACTGAACTGGGGAAAAGAATTGATGATCTCAGTAAGAACTTCAAGAAACAGACAGAAAATATGAAAAAGAGCTACTCAGAGCTGAAGAATATGTAACTAAAATGAAAAATACAATAGAGGGAATGAATTGCAGGATGCTGGAAGTAGAGAAAAGAATCAGTGTGATGGAAGATAGAGAACAGCAGGGGTAACCACGCTGAGGAACAGAGAGAAAAAGAATTTCTCAAATGAGAAGATGCTAAGAGAGCTGTGTGATAGCCCCAAACAAAACACTATTTGCATAATAGGGGTCCTAGAAGAAGAGAGAGATAAAGGGTCAGCAAGTCTCTTTGAAGAAAATGGCTTAAAACTTCCCCAGTCTTGAAAAGGAAATAGACATCCAGGTCCTGGAAGCCCACAGAGCATCTAATAAGATGAACTCCAGGAAGATAACACCAGTACACATAATAAATAAAATTGCAAAGATTAAAGATAGAGAATCTTAAAATCAGCAAGCTCCATAAGGCTATCAGCAGATTTCTCAGCAGAAACTATTTTTTTTTTCAGTGTCCTTTCTTTTTTTTTTTTTTTTTTTTTTTCTTTTTTCTTTTTTTTATTTTTTACAATTTATTTTATTTTAGTATCATTAACCTACAATTACATGAGCAATATTGTGATGATTAAACTACCCCCTTC
>JAQQAC010016209.1:95917640-95961008 GCA_029783875.1 Phataginus tricuspis | reverse complement strand
AGTACATTGCAATACAGGCCTACCTCAAGAAACAAGAACAGTCCCAAATAATCTGACCACACACTAAAGGAGCTAGAAAAAAAAAAGAACAAAGCCTGAAGTTAGTAGAAGGGACATAAAAAAGGTCAGAGCAGAAATAAAAAGAAGAATAAAACAATAGAAAAAAATCTTTGAAACCAAGGGCTGGTTTTTCTTGAACACAGATAAATAGACAAACCCCTAGCCACCCTTACCAAGAAAAAAGAGGACATGAAATCAGAAACAAAACAGTTAGAACTTGTGCTACAGAAATAAAAACAATTATAAGATAATGCAGTGGAAAATTATATACAATAAATTGAACAACCTAGAAGAAATTGACAAATTACTAGAAAAGTACTACTTTCCAAGACTGATCCAGGAAGAAACAGAAAATCTGAACAGACCAATTATCAGTAACAAAACTGAATTGGTAATCAAAAAACTCTCAGCAAACAAGTCCAAGACCAGATGACTTCACAGCTGACTTCTACCACATTTAAAGAGCTAATTCCCATCCTTCTTAAAGTATTCCAAGATGTAGAAAATAAAGGAATATGTCGAAACTCATTGTATGAGGCTAGCATCACTCTAATACAAAACCAGACAAAGACACTACAAAAAAGAGAATTATAAGAACAAAGGAAAAACTGAAGGAACAAAACAGCAAGCAGACTCACAGAACCCAATAATGGACTAATAGTTACCAAAGGGAAAGGGACTGGGGAAGATGGGTGGGAAGGGAGGGATAAGGGGGAGAAAGGGCTATTACAATTAGCACACATAATGTAGCGGGGGTGGTGGTGGGGTGGGGGGATTTCGGGAATGTAGTATAACACAGAGAAGACAAGTAGTGGTTCTATAACATCCTACTACGCTGATGGACAGTGGCTGCAATGGAGTATGTGGTGGGGAGTTGATAATAGGGGGAGTCTAGTAACCATAATGTTGCTCATGTAATTGTATATTAATGACAGCAAAATAATAAAAAAAAGAGAATTATAGACCAGCATCCCTGATGAACATAGATGCAAAAATCCTCAACAAAATATTAGCAGACCAAATTCAAAAATATATCAAAATAATCATCCACCATGACTAAGTGGGATTTATTCCAGGAATGCAAGGATGGAACATAATTGATAAATCAATCAATGTGATACACTACATTAATAAAAGGAAGAATAAAATCATATGATCATCTCCATAGATGTTGAAAAAGCATTTGACACAATTCAACATCCATTTATGTTAAACTCTCAACAAAATGGGTATAGAGGGAACATAACCTCAGCATAATAAAGGCCATATACAACAAACTCACAGATAACATCATACTCAGTGGTGAAAAACAATGCTTTTCTTCTAATCTCGGAAAGAAGACGATGATGACCAGTCTCACCACTTTTATTCAACATAGTCCTGGAGGTTCTGGCCACAGCAGTAACACAAGGAAAAGAGAGAAAAGGCATCCAAATTGGTAAGGAAGAAGTAAAACTCTTGTTATTTTCAGATGATTTGATACTATGTATGGAAAACCCTAAAGACTCCACCAAAAAACTATTAGAACTAATAAGTGGATTCAGCAAATTCGCAAGATACAAAAAACAATACCCCAAATCTCTTACATTACTATATACTAACAGTGAACTATCAGAAGAGAAATCAAGAAAACAGTTCCATTTAAAATTGCATCAAAGAATAAAATATAAAATACCTAGGAATAAACCTAACCAAGCAGGTGAAAGAACTGTATGCTGAAAACTTTAAGAAACTGATGAAAGAAGCTGAAGAAGACAAAACTAAAAAGATGGTCTTGGGAAAACTGCATAACTACACACAGGAGAATGAATCCGGATCACTGTCTAACACCATATACAAAACTGAAAATGGAATAAAGACCTAAATATAAGACATGAAAACATAAAACTTCAAAAACACTACAGATGGTGAACTGCTCCACATTGCTAATCATTAGGGGCATTCCGGAAAACAAAACCACAATGAAATACCAGCTCATACCAGCCAGAATGGCCACTATCTGAAAGATAAGAAATAACAAGTGTTGATGAGGAAGTGGAGAAAAGGGAACCCCTGCTGCAGGGTAAATTGGTGCAGCTACTGTGGAAAGAAGTATGGAGGTGCCTCAAAAAACTAAAAATAGAAACACCATATGACCCAGTAATTCCACTTCTGGGAATTTACCCAAAGAAAACAAAATCTCTGACTCGAAAAGATATATGCCCTTCTACGTTGATTGCCACATTATTTACAACAGCAAAGATACAGAAGCAAACAAAAGTACCTATCAGCACATGAATGGATAAAGAAGTATTACATGTATACAATGGAATATTCTTCAACTACAAAAATAAAAGAAATCTTGTTGGGGACAACATGGATGGAACTAGAGGGTATTCTAAGTGAAATAAGCCAGGTTGAGGAAGACATACCACTTTATTTCACTTATATGTATAATCAGAAAACAAAACAAAACGAACGAAACAGCAGTGGATTCTCATAGACACTAAGAAGTGACTGATGGTTATCACAGGGCAGGGGTTCGGATGGGTTGGTTAAATAGGTGATGGAGATAAAGAGGCCCCATGTCTCAGCCACAATATAAAATAGTCAACGGTATGAAAGGACACCATTGGGAATATAGTTGATAGTTCTTTAACATCTTTCTCTGTTGAGTGATAGTAACTACACTAGCTTGGGTGAGCATTTAATAATGTAGATAACATTTGAATCACTATGTTGTATATTTAATACCAATATAATAACTGTCTATCAACTATACTTCAATAAAGAAATAAAATACATACCTGAGTGTTTGCTAGTATACCCACAGAGTTGAACAACAATAAAAAAAATCTAAGTTTGGAATATTTTTATAATCCTAGGTGAAATCTCTTACCCAGTAGCAGTCCTTGTTCTGTGTCTTGGGATTTGCTTACTGTGAATGCTACATATAAGTGAAATCTTGTAATGTATGGGTCCTGTGTGTCTGGCTTCTTTTATTTAGCCTAATGTATTCACGGTTCATCCATGTTGTAGCATAAAGCATTACTACATTTTTTTTTATTGAGGTATTATTGATAAACAGTCTTAGGAAGGTTTCACATAAAAGACAAGGTGGTTACTACATTCACCCATATTATCAAGTCCCCCCCCTACCCCATTGCAGTCACTGTCCATCAGTGTAGTAAGATGACATAGAGTCACTACTTCCTTCTCTGTGCTACACTGTCTTCCACATGATCCCCACCACACCATGTGTGCCAATCATAATACCGCTAAATCCTCTTTTCCCTCCCTCCCCACTCACCTTCCCCCACCCCTACGCTTTGGTAGCCGCTGGTCCCTTCTTGGAGTCTGTGAGTCTGCTGCTGTTTTGTTCCTTCAGTTTTGCTTCATTGTTATTATACACCACAAATAAGGGAAATCATTTGGTACTTGTCCTTCTCCGCTTAGCTTATTTCACTGAGCATAATATCCTCCAGCTCCATCCATGTTGTTGCAAATGGTAGGATTTGTTTCTTTCTTATGCCTGAATAGTATTCCATTGTGTATATGTACCACATCTTTATCCATTCATCTACTGATGGACACTTAGGTTGCTTCCATATCTTGGCTATTGTAAATAGTGCTCCAGTAAACATAGGGGTGCATATGTCTTTTGGAATCTGAGAAGCTGTATTATTTGGGTAAATTCCTAGGAGTGGAATTCCTGGGTCAAATGGTATTTCTATTTTTAGTTTTATGAGCAACCTCCATATTGCTTTACACAGTGGTTGAAGTAGCTTACATTCCCAGCAGCAGTGTAGGACAGCTCCCCTTTTACCGCATCCTCGCCAGCTTTTCTTGTTCTTAGTCTTTTTGATGCTGGCCTTCCTAACTGGTGTGAAATGATATCTCATTTCATTGTGGTTTTAATTTGCATTTCCCTGATAATTAGTGATGTGGAACATCTTTTCGTGTGTGTGTTGGCCATCTGAATTTCTTCTTTCGACAATTGTCTGTTCATATCCTCCACCCATTTTTTAATAGGGTAATTTGCTTTTTGGTTGTTGAGGCGTGTGAGTTCTTTATATATTTTGGATGTTAACCCCTTGTCAGATATTTCGTTTACAAGTATATTCTCCCATACTGTTCTATCTCTTTTTGTTCTGTTGATGGTACTTTACTGTAGAGAAGCTTTTTATTATGATGTAGTCCCATGTGTTAATTTATGCTTTTGTTTCTCTTCCCTGAGGAGATGTGTTCAGGAAAAAGTTGCGCGTGTTTAATTCAAGAGATTTTTGCCTGTGTTGTCTTCTAAGAGTTTTATGGTTTCATGACTTACATTCAGGTCTTTGATCCATTTTGAGTTTACTTTTGTGTATGGGGTTAGACAATAATCCAGTTTGATTCTCTTACATGTAGCTGTCCAGTTTTGCCAACACCAGTTGTTGAAGAGGCTGTAATTTCCTCACTGTGTGTCCACGGCTCCTTTATCATATAAGAACTGACCATATATGCTTGGGTTTTTATCTGGGCTCTCTAGTCTGTTCCATTGGTCTATAGTTCTGTTCTTGGCCACTTCCAATTGTCTTGATTACTGTGGCTTTGTAGTAGAGCTTGAAGTTGGGGAACGTAATCCCCCCAGCTTTATTCTTCCTTCTCAGGATTGCTTTGCCTATTCGGGGTCTTTTGTGGTTCCATATGAATTTTAGAACTATTTGTTCCAGTTGAAGACGGCTGTTGGTATTTTGATATGGATTGCATTGAATCTGTAGATTGCTTTAGGCAGGATGGCCATTTTCGCAATATTAATTCTTCCTATACATGAGCACAGGATGTGTTTCCATTTTTTGTATCTTCTTTAATTTCTCTCATGAGTGTCTTGTAGTTTTTAGAGTTTAGGTCTTTCACTTCCTTGGTTAGGTTTATTCCTAGTTATGTTATTCTTTTTGATGAAATTGTGAATGGAATTGTTTTCCTGATTTCTCTTTCTGCTAGTTCATAGTTAGTATGTAGGAATGCAACAGATTTCTGTGCATTAATTTTGTATCCTGCAACTTTTTTGAATTTAGATGTTAGATGTACTAGTTTTGGATTGGATTCTTTAGGGTTTTTTATGCACAATATCGTGTCACCAGTAAAAAGGGACAGTCTGACAACTTCTTTACCAATCTGGATGCCTTTTATTTCCTTGTGTTGTCTGATTGCTGTGGTGAGGACATCCAGAACTTTGTTGAGTAAAAGTGGAGAGAGTGGGCATCGTTGTCTTGTTCCCAATCTTAAAGGAAAGGCTTTCAGTTTCTCACTTTTAAGTATGATGTCAGCTGTTGGTTTGTCATATATTGCCTTTATTATGTTGAAGTACTTGCCTTCTATACCAATTTTGTTGAGAGTTTTTATCATGAGGTGATGTTGAATTTTGTCAAATGCTTTTTCGGCATCTATGGAGATGATCATGTGGTTTTTGTCCTTTTTGTTGATGTGATGGATGATGTTGATGGATTTTCTACAATTGTAATATCCTTGCATCCCTGGAATAAATCATACTTGATCCTAACGGATGATCTTTTTGATGTATTTTTGATTTCGGTTTGCTAATATTTTGTTGAGTATTTTTGCATCTATGTTCATCAGGGATATTGGTGTGTAATTTTCTTTTTTTGTGGTGTCTTTACCTGCTTTTGGTATTAGAGTGATGCTGGCTTCATAGAATGAGTTTGGAAGTATTCCCTCATCTTCTACTTTTTGGAAAACGTTAAGGAGGATGGTATTAGGTCTTCACTAAATGTTTGATAAAATTCAGCGGTGAAGCCATCTGTTCCAGGTGTTTTGTTCTTAGGTAGTTTTTTGATTACCAGTTCAATTTCATTTGCTTGTAATTGGTCTGTTCAGGTTTTCTGTTTCTTTCTGGGTCAGCCTTGGAACGTTGTATTTTACTAGAAAGTTGTCCATTTCTTCTAGGTTATCCAGTTTGTTAGTATATAATTTTTCATAGTATTCTCTACTAATTTTTTGTATTTCTGTGGTGTCCATAGTGATTTTTCATTTCTCATTTCTGCTTCTGTTTGTGTGTGTAGACTCTCTCTTTTTCTTGAAAAGTCTGGCTAGGGGCTTACCTACTTTGTTTATTTTCTTGAAGAACCAGCTCTTGCTTTCATTTATTCTTTCTATTGTTTTATTCTTCTTGATTTTATTTATTTCTGCTCTAATCTTTATTATGTCCCTCCTTCTACTGACTTTGGGCCTCATTTGTTTTTCTTTTTCTTGTTTTGTTAATTGTGAGTTTAGACTGTTCATGGGATTGTTCTTCTTCCCTGAAGTAGGCATGTATTGCAATATACTTTCCGCTTAGCACAGCCTTTGCTGTGTCCCACTGATTTTGTGGTGCTGAGTTATTGTTGTCATTTGTCTCCATGTATTGCTTGATCTCTTTTTATTTGGTCATTGATCCATTGGTTATTTAGGAGCATGTTGTGACGCCTCTATGTGTTTGTGGTATTTTTCATTTTCTTTGCGTAATTCATTTCTAGTTTCATACCTTTGTGGTCTGAGAAAATGGTTGGTACAATTTCAATCTTTTTCAATCTTTTTGTGGCCTAGTATATGATCTATTTTTGACAATGTTCCATGTGCAGTTGAGAAGGATGTGTATTCTGCTGCTTTTGCGTATGGAGTTCTGTAGATGTCTGTTAGGTCCATCTGTTCTATTGTGTTGTTCAGTGCCTCTGTCTCCTTACTTAGTATCTGTCTGGTTGATCTGTCTTTTGGAGTGAGTGGAGTGTTGCAGTCTCCTAGAATGAATGCATTGCTGTCTATTTCCCCTTTTAATTCTGTTGGTATTTGTTTCACATATGTAGGTGCTCCTGTGTTGCATGCATAGATATTTATAATGCTTATATCTTCTTTTTGGATTGACCCCTTTATCATTATGTAATGTCCTTCTTTGTCTCTTGTGAGTTTCTTTGTTTCAAGGTCTATTTTGTCTGATACAAGTACTGCAACTCCTGCTTTTTTCTCCCTATTAGTTACATGAAATATCTTTTTCCATCCCTTCACTTTTAGTCCATGTATGTCTTTGAGTTTAAAGTGAGTCTCTTATACCCAGCATATAGATGTATCTTATTTTTTTATCCATTCTGTGACTCTGTGTCTTCTGATTGGTGCATTCATACCATTTCCTTTTAGGGTGATTATTGATAGGCATGTACTTATTGCCATTGCAGGCTTTAGATTACCGAAGGTTCAAGGTTAACTTATTTACTATCTAAGAGTCTAATTTAACTCACTTAGTGTTCTATTACAAACACTTTCTAAAGGTTCTTTTTTTCTCCTCTTTTTTTCTTCCTTCTCTATTCTTTATATATTAGGTGTCATATTCTATACTGTCTATCTCTTGACAGACTTTGGGGGAGTTCATTTAATTTTGCATTTGCTTAGCAATTAATTGTTTTCCTTCTGTACTGTTGTTTTATTACCATTGGTCACAGCTATTTAGCCTTAGGAACACTTCCATCTATAGCAGTCCCTTCAAAATACGCTGTAGAGATGGTTTGTAGGAGGGAAATTCTCTTAGCTTTTGCTTGTGTGGAAATTGTTTAATCCCTCCTTCAAATTTAAATGATAACCTTGCTGGGTACAGTATTTTTGGTTCGAGGTCCTTGTGCTTCATTGCATTAAATATATCATGTCACTCTCTTCTGGTCTGTAAGGTTTCTGCTAAGAAGTCTAATAACAGCCTGATGGGTTTTCTTTTGTATGTGAGCTCTTCTCTCCCTCTAGCTGCTTTTAATAATCTCTGCTTATCCTTGATCTTTGCCATTTTAATTATTATATGTCTTGGTGTTGTCTTCTTTGGGTCTCTTGTGTTGGGAGATCTGTGTGCTTCCATGGTCTGAGAGACTATTTCCTTCCCCAGATTGAAGAAGATTTCAGCAATTACCTCCTCAAAGACACTTTCTATCCCTTTTTCTCTCTTTTTCTTCTGGTACCCCTATAATGCAAATATTGTCCTGTTTGGATTGGTTACACAGTTCTCTCATTATTCTTTGATTCCTAGAGATCCTTTTTTTCTCTCTGTGTCTCAGGGTTCTTTGTATTCCTCTTCTCTAATTTCCATTTCATTTATCGTCTCCTCCACTGTATCTAATCTACTGTTAAAACTCTCCATTGTATTCCATAGTGATTGGATCTCTGTCCTGATTTCGTCCCTGAGATCTTGAATATTTTTTTATACCTCTATGAGCCTGCTTATGATTTTTATTTTGAAATCTCTTCTAGGAAGATTGATGTGTTCAGTGTCACTTGACCCTTTTTTGGTGTTTGTGGGATTTTGCTTTGAACCAGGTTCCTTTAACATTTCATATTTTTATGTGGTGCCCTATAGTGCCCAGAAGCTCTACTCTCTGGACGTGCTCAGCCCGTGGAGTGATTTCAGGCATCCCAGGGGAGCAGTGCTGGTGCCTGGGGGGAGGAAAGAGCTGTCTCCTGCCTCTCAGTTGTTATGCCTATCTCCAGTGCCTGAGTCAGTGGGCCAAACACACAGGTGTAAGCCTGTATGCTTTGTGTGTATAACTGATGTAGGCAGAGCTTCCCTCTGGCTGGCCTGACAACAGGGCAGAAGCTGCTGGTTTGGGAGCCAGGTACAGAATGGCCAGTAGTAATGTGCAGTAGGCTGTGTATCATGGTGGCGGGCCTTGGAACCTCATAGCCAACCAGTGGGATGGAATGCCTGAAGCTTCTGAAAGTTCCCAGCACCAGAATGAACCCGGACAGTTTTGTCTACCTGTCCTTTCTCCTGAGCTGAGAGCTCTGTGCTATCCTTGCCCCTTTAGCAGCCCATTCACTGTTAGGAATTCTCTCAGACTGCCTGTCTTTCTTTTTTCCCAGAGCAACCAGGTATGTATCCCTGTTTTCCAGAAATGGCTAGAATCTCAGTCTTTCCAGGTATTCTGTCTGTCTTAGCTTTCCACCTCCACTAATCTCCAGAGCACCCTGCAATGTAGTTCATGCTCCCAGAGCACATATCCAGGGCTAGTTGTTCAGCAGTCCCAGGCCTCTACTCCCTTCCCGCTCATTTTCTCTTCCATCAATGAGTTGGGGTGGGGGAAGGGCTTGCTTCTTGCCAGATCACAACTTTGGTTCATTACCGTGTTCCGTGAGGTCTGTTCTTTTCTCCAGGTGAATGCAGGCTGGTGCTGCCTTCTTTCCTGTGGCTCTTTCAGGATTAGTTGTATTAATTACATTTTTGGATTATAGGTGGTTTTGGGAGGAGGCCTTTGTCTCACCTCTCAACGCTGCCATCTTTAATCTCCCCTACTACATTTCTTTTTATGATAAGAATCTGTTGTATGTATATACCAGAATTTGTTTATAATTCATCAGTTGATAGACATTTGTGCTGTTTCCACTAATTTGTATGTACTACACTGCTGTGAACATTAATGAACAAGTTTTTGTTGGAATACTTGTTTAAGTTCTCTTGGTTAAATTCTTAGTAGTTCAATTGCTAGGACATATGATAACACTGCTTACCTTTTTGATAAACTGCCAAATTATTTTCCAGTTTATGTTGCTACCAGCAATATATGAGTGTTTTATTTTCTCCACATCCTCACCAACAATGATTATTGTGTACCTTTAGACATCATAGTAGTGTGAAGTGGTAACTCTTTGTTTTGATAAGCATTTCACAAATGGGTGATGATGTTGGGCATCTTTTTGTGTGCCTCTTGTCTATTAGTATACATACTTTCATAAATATCTTTTCAAATCCTGTGCCCATTCATTAATTGGATTACTCACCTTTATTGAGTAGTATGTGTTCTTTATATATTCCATATATTCCAGATACAAGTCCCTTTTGAGTATGATTTGCAAATGTTAGCTGTTGTTTTTTCATAGATGACCTGTATCAGGTTGTGGAAATTCCTTTCTGTTCCTAGTTTGATGAGAGTTCTTATCAGGAATGGATGTTTCATTTTGTCAAATGCTTTTTCTACATCTACTGAGATAATATTTTTTTTCACATGTGAATTACATTGGTTGGTTTTTAGATGTTAACTCAGAACTGAATTCCTGATATAAACCCTACTTGGTCGTGATAGATTTTGTTTTTATTGTTTTTATGTTGTTGGATTCAGTTTGCTAACATTTTGTTCAGACTTTTTGCACTTGTGTTCATGGGAATATTGGTCTTTATTTATTTATTTTATTTTTTATTTTTAATATCTTTACCTTGCTTTGGTGTGAAGGTAATGATGACCTCACGGAACATGTTAGGAAGAATTCCCTGCCCTTTATTTATTGACGATTTTGTGTAGAATTTATATTTGTATTATAAAATCTAGTCAAATTCATTAGTGAACCCATCTGGGCCAGTAGTTTACTCTGTGGAAAGATTTTTAATTACAATTTCAATTTCTTTATATAGGACTGTTCTGGGTTTTTTTATTTCTTGCTTGAGCTTTGGTACAATGTAGCTTTCACAAAATTTGTCCATTTCATCTAGTTGGTCAAACGTATTGTTATGAATTTGTGTTTGTGTCCCCTTATTATCATTTTAGTATTTGTAGACTCTCTTGTGAGGTCACTTTTCTTCTTGATATTGGTAATTTGTGATTTCCTCTTTTTCCTGATTATCCTAGCTATAGGTTTATAAATTCTTAAATTCTGCTTATGAACTAAAGTTTGGTTTCATTGATTCTTTATTATTTTCCTTTCATCTTCATTATTTTCTTTTTTCTGCTTGCTATCAGTTTAATTCACTCTTGTTTTTCTAGTTTCTAAGGTAGTTGCTAAGGTCATTTATTTGAAACCTTTTATTCTTTTCTAACGTATACTTCAGATGTTATTATAATAAGTAAAATATTAGGAGGCCAACAAGTATTAACAGTGAAAATGGAGATAAAAAGATAAGATTCTGAGAACTCCTGATAAATGGGAAATTATCAATAGTATTTGGTGAATGAGTTATGGGAATAAGGGAGAAAGATTATTATAATTCCCAGGTTTATGTTGAGAGAGATTGACTACTGTATTACTGACTGAGGTGTAGAATACAGAAGGACAAGTTTATTTAGTGAGGAAGTCATTCTGTTGTGGACATATTGATTTTGATATGTCTGTTGGACATCCATTTGGCTGTATCAAGTTAACATTTGTTATCTGAAGTTCAATAGAGAGATCTTGATAGAAGGAAGCATCTAAACATCATCAAGATGGAGGGATATTAGTTGTTGCTATTTGGGAGTAAGGGCTCAATCTTGCTAAAGCTTCAAACACTGGAGTAAAAAAGTGCAGTGTTTCTAGATTTGTAAAACACTGTGCTGAAACACAGTTCTGAAGTAGATGGTGCCTATAGGTGGTCTGTTTGCCACCCACTCTATCCATTACTAGCTTATTTTTCTGAGGTGAATGGGCATCCCAGATGAAGTGGGGACTGTAGTTTATTCAAAAATATGTGCTGAATTTATTTGGTGTTGTGTACATGCATGAAAACCTTCAGTTAACTCTTGCAGTTTTGATAAGGCTTGGAGAATACCAAGGAGGAGGATATATATAAGAGAGGAGGTGAAGGCAGAATCCTTAGAAACATTAAGGATGTTACAAGAGGATCTACGAAGGCTAATGAAACCTAATGCAAAGTTGTCACTAAATCTCTTCCTTATAGAATTGTGAAGATCAAATGACACTTGTGATGTGCTTAGAAGAGGAGGTAGTTGTTACTTATTGAATTTAAGACTAATTGGAACTAAGAAGCAACACAACACCACTAGCAGCTGGATGGAAGTCACCTTAAGACAAGAAAAGTACCATGGCCTTTAGAGCTCCTGGCTTGAAATGTAGTGTGCTCTCTACTACAGCAAAGGAGCTTAGGGGACATCTAGCACAACTGTCTCACTTTAAAATATTTGCTTATTATTTGGATCTTACCATCCTCAGATCAAAAGAGAGCCTGCAAAATATAATACCACATCATCAATGTCTATTGACTCATTCATTTTAGAATTAGAATTTGCACAATGAAATAGCATCTTACACCTCTTAGAATGGCTATAATCAAAAAGAGAAGAAATAACAAGTGTTGGTGAGGATGTGGAGAAAAGGGGACCTTCATGCAGTACTGGTCGGAATGTAAATTGGTGCGGCTACTATGAAAAGTAGTATGTGGGTTCCTCAAAAAATTAAAAATAGAATCACCATATAATGTAGCAATTCCACTTTTGGATATTTATCCAAAGAAAACAAAAACACTAATTTGAAAGGATGTATGTACCCCTGTGTTCATTACAGCATTATTTACAATAGCCTAGATATGGAAACAACCTACATGTCCTTTGATGGAAGAATGGATGAAGAAGATATGGTGAATATACAATGGAATACTATTCAGCAGTTTCATCTTACCATTTGTGACAACATGGATGGACCCTGAGGTTATTATGCTAAGTGAAATAAGCCAGGTGGAGAACGACAAATCCAATATGATTTCACTTACATGTCAGAGAGCACAGGGGTGGATGCCAAAGGGGAGTGGGTAAAAATGAATGAAGGGGGATTAAGAGGTACAGACTTATAAATAAGTCATGGGGATGTAATGTACAGCATGGTGACTGTAGTCATTAATACTGCAGAGCATACTTGAAAGTTGCTGAGAATAAATCTTAAAAGTTAACTTTATATGGTGATAGATGATAACTAGAATTTTGCAATGCATACAAATGTCAAATTATTATGTTGTTCACCTGAAATCAATATGTTATATGTCAGTTACACCTCAGTAAAAATGTGTTGTTTTAAAAAAATGGAATTTAATTTAATTAGAATTGTATACTTTTTACTTGAAGTTTTACAGAAAACATGTTGTAAAAATCCTATTCTGACTTATTTAGGCTTTATTGCCCTAATAGAAAACATATTCAGATGTTACTTATTTTGCTTTTCAGGAAAGACTCTGTTTGCCTCATCATATTTTGGAAGAGAGAGGTCTTGTGAAAGTTGGTGTCACAGTTCAGGCTCTTCTTGAATTACCTACCACCAAGGCATCTCAGCTTTCCACAGCTTGATAGAACATATGAAAATCTAAGTGTGTAGTTTCATTTATTTGAAGTGATTTCAGATATCTCAAATTAATGAATAAGAATGTCTAATCAAAAAATATTTTTATTAGGTCAAGCCTTCAGTTTAAAAAATATTACATTAAATCATCAAAATTAAATTTTGAATTACCCAAACTTCTCTTGGGGAAAACTTTGATTAACCTAACAAGAGTTTCTGATAAATTCAAATTCACATTTTACCAAGTCAGTTGATATCCTTGATTATTTTTCAGAAATCAGATTGATACTAAATTTAAAATGGGGTTTCAATTTAATAATCACATTAGGTTTTTTTTTATATCATGGTATACTAGTAAACATCTGGATAAGATAATCATTTTTTACCAGTTTAAAACAATTCTGTATTTGAGTTATTTAATACACTTTTTTTTCCAATAGCATTGACTTTTATTCATTCATGTTAAGTCACCTGAAATGATGTGTTGCATTTAAATGCTCATTAATGTAAATGGCTGAACAAATCCATTTCAATGGATACTCAATATCCCACATAGTTAAAGTCACTTCAACACAGCCTCATGACAACTCCCACACCAAAACAGTACTTTATTTTGTAAATTTGACCCATTATTACCCCCATGTCACGGTTTTTGCAGCTGTCAAGTATACAAGGCGAAGAAAAAATTTAGACGGGGGTTGCACCTGGAAAATAAATTTCTTAAACTCCGTATTACACGTTTCAAAACTGCTGGGTCCCAAGTCCACCTATGAACTCCAGGGCTGCCAGTATCATATGCAGCATACTAAAGCTGCAGTATTTGAATAGCTTATTAATTTTGCATAAATCAGGTCAATCAATGTGTCAACCTGTAACAGACTGTGCACTTTTAACTGAACATGGCAAAATATTCACTCTTTTGAACTTTACATCATCATTTGATGTCAAACAATGAAGCGAATCCCAACAGTATATACAAAAACAGCTTTGCATTTACAAAAGATTGTTTCCCATACTGATTAATTCAGGCAGCTAACTCATTGGTTTATGCAACTTTATTGAAGAAAAATAAATCAGTTACTAGCAGAGCTATTAGTTGATCACTCATCCATTGACAACTGCATCATCTATTCAGTGCTATATTAAACAGTGTATTGGAAGGTAGATTAACTAATAGCTCCAAGCCTCCTAACAATTTAAATGAAAATTACAAAATGTTTTGAGACCCTATTTTGGAATACAAAGGGTGTTTGACTTCCAATTTCCATTCTCTGTAGAACAAGAACAGGTCATTCCTTTATTGACATGCATAAGATACATCACATTTTCTGTTCTGCTGATGCTATAAATTCAATACCAGTTCTCCAGCCACATCAGTTATGAGCATAAAGTATATCACGTAACCTCAAATCTCTAACAGTGGAAGGCTTAAACAAGAATGGATGCTAGAATAATGCTGCTTCCTTTGATGTGACAACTGAGCATCCATCTCCCTCCCCCTCAGGTGAGTTCTTCAGCATGTTAGAGCAGTGAGGAATGGTTTTAGTCTCATAACCAAGTTAGAGTGAAGGCATTGGCCACATAATACACATGCTCCATTTTTAAAAAAATTCTGAATCTTGGGCAACTGTTCTCTTGTAACTACTTTACAGTTTCTAAAAGCAGTTATTGTCCAAAGCTGGAAGAACTTAGTAAGTCTTCTCAGATGAGCATGTGAATGAATGGAGGGAGGTAAACAAAAAATAAAATTAAAAAAGATGAGGTCTGATAGGGGAGCAGCCAGATAAGAAAATAAAAAAAGGAACAGTAGTTTAAAGTTTATTCCAGCTATAATGCAGGTTATTCTGACTTTAAGGTAGCATCACATGGCATACTTCTGAGTCCATTCCCGAGATATTCTGTTGTACTTATCTCTGTCTGTCTTATAGATCCATGCAATCTCTGGCACTAGGGGGTCATCTGGGTTTGGATCACATAGCAGTGAACAAATGGATAAAAGAACTTTAGAAATAGTTAAAGCAGGAGACCACTGTGATCTTAGAATATCGAGACAAATGCTGCCATTACTGTTACTATTTGGATGATAAATTCTTGTTGTAAATGCAACCTTAGGTGGTTTGAAGGGGTAGTCTGTAGGAAAATGAATTGTCAAAAAGAATACACTGCCTTGATATGGGCTGTCATTAGGTCCCATAATTGTGGCTTGCCAATGAAACATATCATCCCCAACTGGACACGCAGAACATTGTGCTGGAGGGTCACGGGCCAAATCACTAAGTTCCTTATTAATCCGTTTCAGCGCCACAGTCTGTGCTTTTTGTCTTGGCTTCTCTCTCTTTCTCTCTCGGTGTTGTGCTCAGAGGTCCGGCCAAAACTCTTGATTATCCGGGCAGCAGGGAAGGATTGTCTCTTTGTCTCACACCGGCTCTGCCAGACACAGGCGCAGAGGGGCCGGGGCCTCCTC
The DNA here is from genome assembly GCA_029783875.1 of Phataginus tricuspis. Classification (NCBI taxonomy): domain Eukaryota; kingdom Metazoa; phylum Chordata; class Mammalia; order Pholidota; family Manidae; genus Phataginus; species Phataginus tricuspis. The sequence continues at coordinate 95,945,464 of JAQQAC010016209.1, read as the reverse complement.
CCCGCGCGGCAGCTGGTGCCTCCCCAGCCCTACAGGGCTCACGCGCACGACACAGCCACAAGATGTCGCTCTGACGGGACTACTCTGTTTAATACACTTTTAATTCTAGTTTATATACAACTTCTTCAGTTTTGGTCTTAGTTTTTTAGAAAAATACGAGTAGAAAGTCAAGAACTCTGGCTTTATATTAAATTCTTTTAGTAGTATAGGTTGGTGCCAAAATATTTTCAGTTGTACTGTAGATTGTTTACATGTGAAGTGCCTGTGTAATTGATCACTTTTATATAGTCTTAAGCATTTTTGCAATTTCTTTTTATGTAGTAATGAAATAAATGGAACTTTAAAATATTTTGCTAGATTTTGTAAGATCAGTATTATGTGAGGATTTAAATGTGCCTCACATTGTGACATTTGTGGTTTTTTATTTAGTCCATTGTAGTTTTCTTTAAATTGGTTCTTCATGTTGTCAAAAAGAAGTTAATATGCTTAATTTATGCTATTTAATTTTGCAAAACTTAGTCATCTTTTAAAGTGTATTATTTGAAGAGTATTTTATTTCTGTATTGAAAAATGATACACAAAGCTGTAAGGTTTTTGAGAACTAGTAAATTTGGCTTTATGTCTTTCTTGATTTTCAAGGAACATTAGTGTTGCTGCTTTTAGTTGCATTCATATTCAGGGAGCAGCAATTGAGGAATAGATTTTTATTCGAAATTTGGTTGTGGATCCTGTAATGATTATGGTCCTCAGTTAACATGATGTTGAATCAAACAGATCATTCTATAAATATTTTCATAAGTATACTGTGTTACATAAAGTCCTTGTTTAATTTAGAGATGAATAAATTTACATTGGTAGTAGTGGGAATTTTTCAAAAACATTACTATAATGAATAACTTGGTTTCCTATAGAAGAATCTTAGTGTAATTACTTTTGTAGTAGCTAAGCAAGTGTTATATCTTAAATATGTGATTATTTGCACTTGTTACCTCTTAATATGGACGCAACTTATTAAAAATGTTGGCCTGGGTATTTCAAAGGGTATATATAAAAGGTAAAAACTAGTGTGCCAAATGGTATAATAAGGGTTGGTTTAGTAACGACTCTACTTTTTTTCATCAGTTGGCATGAAGCCATATAATTAAATTTTGGATTTAGAATAGAGATGTGTTCTTCATAGTCCTTAAAGGTCAAATTGGAGCTTAAACAATTAAAGCCTCTTATAATTATAAGGTTTACAAATTAAATTATTAAGTAATTTATTACTTTAAATATTTGAGCTAATTAGTTACTATTTTTCAGTTGGATCTAAAAAAACTCGTTGACATAATCTCCCTAGTGAAAACTTGGGTAATAAAGGTAAGGAATAGCAAATAAATATCTTAAGTTATTAGTTTTTAGTGTAGAAATTCCACAATGTTAAAAATAAGTGACCATTAAAAACTACAGCCATCATTCATACTGCTTTCATAGTTATCATGCTATAGGATTCTTCTTATTAATGAATCTAGATGTTAATTTTTTGCAAGTATTTTCCTGTTTCATGTCATTGAAATATTAGTGAAATTATAGGTCATTTACTTACTGCATTTTTCACTTACTTGTCAATTAGTTATTACTTTGAAGAGAGCATACACCAGAACCTCACTCTAATATTGTATACTGCAAAGCAAAATTAACCATTTAAGTTGGGTCCATCTGAGGTCCATCTGATGGCAGTTTACTATAGTGCCAAAAGATAATACCACCTTCTAAGGCAGTTTTACAGTGTAGTCCCCAAGGGCACATTATATCAAGGGTCTGATGTATTTCTTTTAGTAGTTTTAAAAGTGTAAATTTGATTCTAAATGGTTTTTATGTATTTGCTTCATCAGTGATTGAGTTGGGAATGATTACAGCTGCTTGAATTGGGTTTGTGCTTTGAAGAGGGTTAAATAATTAAACTAAAACATTTCATTAGGCCCTTAAAAATGAAGTAGGAAGTTATTGTATGGCACAAGAGAGAAGTGATGTTGGATATGTTAGAATTGAAACAAGTGAAAATGTATTACCATTTGTTTAATAATTATCTTTACAGAATGCTAGTTTGTTGACTTTTCTAACTGAATTTTTTGAATTCAGAAATCTTTGTATTGGTCACAGATATATTATGATTGGTTTTCTGATGCATTTAAAAATAAATGGAACACTAAATGTATATTACCGATGCAAACTGTGGATAAAGTTGAATGAAAAAATTAAAGTGTGCGATTTCTTTTCTCTCTCTCTACCTCTTCTTTCAACATTCCAGTATCCATTTTTTGTAGGTATTTTGATTGCTTGTGTTTGTTCTCTACTGTGGAAAAATAGACTTCAAGAAGATACTCAAAGGTAATGTTTTCTTTAAAAAACAATAATTTCCTAGGATATCTTAACAGAATAATGCCACCTTCACATAAGGTAAACTCTGTATAACATAAATGTCAGGTGAACCTTTACATAAAATAACATTTAGGATAGTCAAATTGTGATTATTGTAGATTTTAGTGTGCTGTATATGATTGAATTACCTTAAGCTGTTGGATAAAAAGTTTAATCTTTCATTTTCAAGTAATTTTAATTTTTTTGTCTATATATTATGTTAAAATGGTGTTATTTATTTGTAGTTCTTGTTTATCCTAAAAGTAGAAAGTTGTTCAGTAAATACTACTAAAAATGTATTGTACCTGTTTTACAGTTACTCACCTTTAAGTCTCAGATTTAAAGAAGTACTTAAGTAAATATTTGGCATAAGTCATTTGAAAACTATTCTGTTTTTCACAGATTTTTGAACTGTCTTTAGATAATGGTATTAAACTTGTTATTTGTTTTAATAAATTTTGATATTCTAGATGCAATGGTCCTAAGATTCTCAAGAACCTAGTCCAGCATCCAGAGTGCTCCAGGGACTGGGTTCCCTTTGATAACATTACTGTATATTAGATTAACTTGGAAATGTCCAGATATCTTTTGTTCTTTAAGGTATATTAATGTTTTCTATTCCTGCATTTTAAAACATGAAGAAAAAAAACCCCTATACTTATGGTGTTTAAATAGCTTACATTTTCTGCAGGTGTGTGTGTGTGTGTGTGTGTGTGTGTGTGTGTGTGTGTGTACGTACGTACGTACTACAAGGCTCCAGCAGTTTTAGCAAAGGAAGTCTTACTGCTGCATTGGCAAACCAGAGTTTAGAAGTTTGAGAATTCTGACATAAGTAGTTTAGGATGGGAAGTTTATGATTTGAGTCATTTGAAAATTACCAAAATTTGTAAAAAGAGAAGAGTCTTTAAAATGTGATCTTTAAAAATTTTTGAATTATTGCATACTATATTCTTGACCTCAAATACCTAATTTTTTTACCCTTTAAGATTTAAGATTTAGGATTAAGCAATTTAAGATTAAGAAAAATAAATTTATTTTTACTGTATATTCCATTGATGTGCATCAAGTATCCACCTGAACAGGTGAAAAATTTATTAGGTTTATACATATGTAAATACATAAATTGAAACAGATTTTTCAGATATCAGATCAAGTTCTCTAAAACTTTGTTCAGATATCTCAGTCACTTCTAATGCAAAGAAATACAAAACTATTTTATAATTTATAAAGCAGTGATTAAAATTATACCTTAGTGCAGTGATTCTTAAACTTTAATGTGCATGTGGATCACCTGAAGTTCTTACTAACCACATACCAATTGGTTCAATAATTCAGGGATGGAGTTTGAGATTGTGCTCCCAAGTGATGCTGATCCTGCTTGTCCAGTGACCAGCTTACTAATAAGGCTTTACGGTTGTCCATGCTTCATATTAATAACAGTTTGCTATACAATAGTTCAATATGTTAAGTGATGCTTCCGGGTCTTTAAAATAGGTACTTAACATTTTTTAAAGGTTTCTAATTCTGGACTGTGTTCTACTTTATTAAGAACTTTTGGATTTTCTTTTATGGTTTGAAATGATTCTTTATGCTCTGATTTAATATTTCATATTTTTATTTTCTTTTAAAAATTATTTTAAACTCAAATGGCCATATAATTTTAAAGATAAGGGAAATTAGTAACATGATAAGATATGTGATTATAAAATGGTCATTTTTATCCAGAGAAGTCAGTATAATGTTAAAGTAGCAAATATTAATGCATAACACCTCCCTTTTTTGTAGTGCTTAGAAAACTACATTACTTTTTTATGGTGTCAATGTCAGTTTATTTTCCTTTTGCCAGGCAGCAACTCTTCCCTTAGTTTTCAGTTCAGAGCATACTTACTCTTTCAGGCTACCCCCAATAAATGTAAAATTGAGGCCATATACAAATATATATTTAATTGTAAATATTTATGATTTTTGATCAGAGCTCAAACTTTCAACTAGAGCTTACCCCACCCCCCAGTAAATGAGTAAAGGTATTTCTTTATTTCATTCCTATTTGTAAAGTTAATTGTATTGATTTAAAACATTTGGAATCATGTTACTTATTTTAATACCTTCCTAAGCATGTGGCTAAATTGTTAGTTAAAAAACAAATGAAAATCCAGGTTGGCCTGAAATACCAGAAAGTCAGCCAAATGTCTTCCATGGCAACATAACTCATTTACTTGGTGAAAGTATGGGAAGAATAATTAAGTATATAAAAGGGAAGGCAGAATCATGTGAAACATTGAAACTAGTTGCTTTTATATATTTGAATTATAAATAATGCAATTTATATATTTTCCCTTATTTCTCATTCATAATCTTCAAAATCTGAGATTAACTTGATAATAGTAGAAATTACTATTGTGCTTAACCCAGATTTTAAAATGGCATTTAATTGTATGTAATTGTGCTTATTAATGAAAAAAAAATATATATATAATACACATTTTAAAATATTGGTATAATTTGTTATATTGTACCACCACTATTTTCAGTTTTTCTATGTGTAAGATAAGGGAAGAGTTCATGATATGTTCCTAAGTAATCGTAAAAATATTATGGCTTTAAAATTTGTGTATTGCCACTCTCATTCTTCAGACTAGGAAGCTGAGGCCCAGAATTATATTTTGAACAAAATGAAAATCTTTGTAACCACCTCTGGATTATTTACCTACTGTGCTAAGACTTACTATATATATATAAGATTTTTGGTTTAGTCTAAGTCCTTTGGAAAATCATTATAAATTGGTTAATTTAAAACACTTGTTTAAGCACTTACTACACACCAGGGATTAGTTTTGCAGGTACCAGTGGCATGAGGATGATTAAGACATGGTATTTTTGTTCAGAGTTGGTTAAAGTAAATCTGTTGCTGGTTTCTGGCTTTTGAGTTAAAATAGATACTTAATCTACATTTATTACATTAAATTTTGCTATTGAAATTTATCATTCTTCATAGTCATATTTTGTATGTGATTTTTAACTTACCTCTCAGTACCATATTTGTCATTGAATATTCATTTGATGAGTTGGTCCCAGAAATATGTTTCTTTGAAAATCAATCCTATTTATTTTGAATGATTGCATATTATATTTGCATGGAAAAAATGAGTATATCTGTACCACAGATTTATAAAGTAGTCTCTCTATATAAAACAATGTATTTGATAAAAGTTTATATTTTCCTGAAACAACTTATTTCTAAAACAGTTACTTTTGAAATCTTCCTCAGTGTGAAGTTTTAGAATATTTCATGGTATTTTAAATGGAATGCTTTTATGTTCATGTCTTGTTCTATTGTAGATATAACATTAATACAACTCTGAAGCTCTGGTAGTTTTGGCCTATGGAAATGTTAATCAAAAATATTTTTAAAAATCTTTGAAAAATAAAAATAAATTATAGCTACAATTAAACTACTAGAAGAATTTCACTACTTTCTGTACTTGTTTCTAGGTGCTTTTGATATTATTTGAAAATCATATTGATAAGATTATGTCAGTAGGGATCTGATTCTTTGACTTTTTATTCATTTGACCTGTCAGTTATTTCCAAATTGTTTTCGTTTTCTTTCTCCTACATCTTTTCATAAACGAAGGTGTCTCTTTAAAGTCGCTTCTGTACTTTCAGCCTAGTTAATCTTATAGGAATGAAGAAGGGAATGCCACAGCTGATGATGTTTTGCCTTGTGACCCAAGTGTTTTTAGCTGGACTTGATCAAATAAAGTTTTGTTGATAAAGGTATGAGGTGGTGCTGCTAAATAATACAACCTATTATTTATTGAATTCTCACTATGTGCATAGCATTTATTGTGTCTTTCCAGGCATTATCTTATGTAATTCTCAGAATAACCCTATGAAATGACCTGTAATTATCCTACTTTTATAGATGAGGAAAATTAGGCCAGACATTAAGTAATCTGCCCAAGTTTACCCATGTTGTAGGTAGAAATGTAGGACTTTAAGTCTATCCAACATCAGAGAAGGTTTTTTCTACCACATCATCTGTTGGAAATAAGGTTCTGTGTTCTTCCTAATGAACTGTTTTGCATCCTTCACTTGTTTGTTTTTGTAATTTAAACTATATTTGCTCTGTGGCATATGTATATATCTATTTTTTGTGTATAACTACACAGGATACTAACCCATATATATATTTGCATTTTAATTATTTTTCTTATATTGAGAAATTAGACACCATCAAATGTCTCCACACTTGAATTGTAAATCATTCAGGAAATACTGAGTATCTATTACATGCCAAGCATTGTGTACTGGGTGCTGGGTATGCACTGGTGAATAAGACCTCAACAGGCTCACAATCATTGCTCTATTCCATATAGAGTGCCTTGTTTAATTATTCTGCTTTCTAAGCCTTCTATGACTAATAAAAATGTAAATATACTTTACAGAATTTATCACTTACTATTTGATTTATACCTCACCTACTCTTAAAAATGGCTTGCAATGAAAATAGTGAAAACTGTCATACATCCAGTTGGTAAAGGAAAGGAGCCAAGTAATGAATGGGATGGGGGAACAATTATAGCAGAAAATCTAGATGCAAATCAGTTACTGCAGTTTTATTCAAAACTTAACTCTGAGCCTTCTGACAGATAAGGATTATATTAAACATCAAGAGAGTTGTTTCCCTAGGTTTTGAAGATCATTTAATACTACATTCACTGAGCCTGAAGTTTACAATAATCTGTTAGGTATTGTTCACAGATCATAGGCTTTGTAGGACAGACCCTTTAATTCCCAATTCCTTTACTAGCTGTGGAACTTTGTATGTGCTAACTTTACCTGTCTGTATGACTACTACATTGCATTGAGTAGATGAAATAGGAATTGTGTAGATTGCCTAGCACCTCATGTGAAGTAGGTCTCCTCCATTTGGATATTAAACATGTACAGGGCCAGAGATACTTTGTTGTGAAAATGGAAGCCATATGCTGGTTGGCCACAGGATTACTGTAGGTAGGCGCCAAACTTCTTTATAAATATCTTCTATTTGAAAGTCTAACAGTTGCTCAGTTGAAATTCCAGATATCTCCCTTAATGCAGAAGAGATGGCTTTAAGCCAGAAGGTATTAATTATCTTTCTTAGCAACAAAATAACTTTAATATGGTTCCTACAGCATACTTGATTTTTGAGCTGGAATGCTATCTTAATGGGCCAGCTAGAAGGAATTTATACCCTTTCTCAGATTCCTCCCCACATTCTCTTTAGTTGACAAATTTGCTTTATACTTCATTGAGAAAATGGAAACCATCAGCTGGGAACTCCCTAATCTTACCTCTTGTGAACTTAATTATCCTACACCTGTTGGATTACTGAGTTAAAATGGAAGATGTGTCTTTCCTCTTATCAAAGGCCACTTATTCTCTTAAAAACAAACAAAAACCCTCCTGTGTACTTCACTTTTTTGATTGATTTTTCTTCTTGTATTGTTGATTTCTGCCTCCACCTTCATTGTTACCATCAACATAAAAACACATGCTAGTGTTTTCCATTTGAAAACAACCACAAAACTGTCATAATACTCAGCAATTGACCACTTTTACTGCTTGCCTATAAACCAGATCTCTGTAAGAACAGTACTCTATGCTGTCTTCACTTTCTTAACTCCTAGTCATCCTCAAACCAGCCTATTCTAGCTTCCTTCCTCATTGAACCTACTGACATTGATTACTCCGATGAAAATTACAATGACTACATTGCCAGTGGAAATCAGTTCTTTGTTAACTCTTTTCACCTGCTTTCATCATAATTGACCCCTCCCTCCTTGAAATACTGTTCTTTCTCATCTTTTTATGGCACTATATTTTCCCGGTTTGCCTTTTTATCCCCTTGCCTACTCCTACAGTACTTCTAAATGAGTAGTTCTCAAACTTTACTGTACATTAAAATTACCTTGAAAACTTGTAAAAAATACAAATTTATGGCCCTTATTCTCAAAATGTGATTTATAGCTCTGAATTAAGTTTAAGAATCTGTACCTATGACTAGTATTCCAAAAGATCATGATGTAGATGGCTCATGAATCTCAAATTTGAAAACCTTTGCTTCTGAAGTCTCATTTCTGTACCTCCCCTCCGTCTACCCATTCTCCTTTTGAGAGCTTGTCCATTTCTGTCTATGTCAATGCTTCTTAGTCCTAGCTGCATATAGAAACACCTAGGGAGCTTTTGAAAAATGTCAATGCCTATTCCAGACCAATTAAATCAGAAGCTCTGGGAATGGAACCTGGGCTTTAATATTTTTAAATGATTCCCAGGTTACTTACATTGGCAGTCAGGTTGAGAACCAGTATTCTATAGACTTAATAACAACTTTTATCTTCAACTCTTTCCTCAGTTTCAAAAGTGTATATCCAATTACCAATTTAACATCACATTGCTATATCTCGGACATCTCAATCCTGAAAAGGGCAATAAAGAACTACTGATTCTGTACCCTGACCTCAGACACACTCAAACCCATAGATGTAAATGTTAATGTTATTCATTCAGTTTCTTATGACTGGAAGCAGGAGAAACATCTTTGATTTTTTTCATATTCAAGTCATTAGTAAGACTTGTCACTTTTAGAATATATATCAACTCTGTCTCATTCGCTCCTCCACTGAGGACTAGCCCAAGTCACCACCATCTGTTGTTTGGACTGCTGCAATAGATACCTAGCTAGCTTTGCTTCCACCATTGCTTCTCCAGTCCATACTCTATGTGGCAAACTCAGGGGACCTATTAAAGACATGAATTATGTCATCTCCCTACTTAATATCTCTCAATAATCCCTGGGTTTTTACTCTCCAACTTCAACTCTAATCTCCTCATGCAATTCACCGCACTCCAGTCACATGAGTGTCCTTTCTGTTCACTGATCCTCACAACTTATCAGGACCTTTTGTATACGGCCTAAAATGCAATTCCCGCATGGCTGGCTGGCTTATCCTTCAGCTTGGAAGCCACCTCTTCAGAGAGTTCTCTATTATTCTATGACATAACTTGCTGTTTATTTCTTTCATAATACTTATGTGACAGTTTGTTCTTAGAATATTTTCATACTGGATTGTAAATTTATTAGGACAGGGATCCTAATACATCTTGTTCATTATTGTATATTCAGTTAACAATGCCTGGCACCTAGTAGGAGCTCAGTATAAATTTTGAGTTATGAATAAATCAGTTTGATATCCCCAGATAAGTAAATGAAATGAGTCCTTGAATCTTGCCTCCCTACTCACTGAGCTTGATAAATTTCATTTCATCATTCAGGTATAGGATTTCTCAGGGCTCTGTTTGCCAACTGCCCTTCCCCCAATTAGTTTAAGTTCCCTTTTACACATCTTCTACAGTATTTAAAAAATTATTTCCGTAGTATTTCTTCAATCAAGTAATGATATGTTAAAATACTCTTAAGACTATACCAAGTTACTTAGAAATGTTAGAGATGGTATTATTCCTACCTATTCCAATTTCAAGATAGTATTACAATAAAGACTGAAGAAATACTAAATTCTGGGAGCTATAGGTAGATTATTTAGCATAGTTCCTAGAGGGCTCCATTCTATATTCACAGGGCAAAAGTTTTTCCTTAAATTCTGTAAAATTCTTAGTTATTAACTTCTCAATTGTACAAAAATAGATAATAGGAGACAATTTGTATTTTTAAAAGCATTTTTGAGGAGGGAGGGAAGCAAAATCGGGAGGAAGAGGAGGGAGAAGACATTTCTGAGTAGATGCACAGAAAATTTATGAAGTTTACTTTTGGAGACAGAGCATTAAGAAATGGCATGAACTGTACTTTGATTCCATCCTGCCTAAGTTATGACTGACAATTTAGAGTAAAATGTTTTCCAAAGATTGGACTTTCCAATTATTTAAATAATTCTATGACAGCAGGTCCTCTTCAGGATTTTTAAACTTAAGCATAAAGTTTTTTAAATAGTTCCAACTTTAGACTTAAAGTTGAACTGTAACTGGTGGATTGATTAATTTTCTGGCAGGGGGAATTCTGGAATTTGTGAAACATGGGGCTATAAAACCAGAAGAAATAGCTTCCAGCCTCCAGTAGGCACTGGATTCTGTCACTGAATGAGATCAAGGGAAATGTAATTATAGTAATGATCAGTAGAAGACTAATTACTAATAATTTTTGTCATGTGATTAAAAATGTGAGTGAGCCCCTCTCTGGACCTAGTCTACAAATTATCACTTAACAAGATTAAGTTGTGATTAGATAAATACTGTATCAAGCATCTACATCTTTGTTTTTTAACCTGGAAGCTCTCTGAGCCATCAAAGAAGTTGTGTTTTGTTCACATTAGCAGTATTAAAATAGTACTTTCTGTAAGCAATTGATGCTACTCTATTCAAAAATATTAACCAATGGTGGTAGAGTTTGCAGATGCTGTAATAGAAGTTGTGACATTGCAAAGAAGCTGATTTGCTTATTGGAGAACAGTGGTACAAGAGTAGACCTTGTACTGTAGTTATGGTTAGTTATATTATAGTTTAAAATGCCTTGTATTTAACATACACTTTAAATGGGTTGTGATTAGGGAAATACTATTATGTTTTTATAAAGACAAATTCTTTAAAGAAGGAAAGGATTGGTCAGAATGGAGTTCTCAGACCTGCTTTTGATTACAGGGACAAACTTAGGAGGCAGAGACTTTATCATTGCAACAGAATGACAATGATATATTTTTCTTCATATAGAGAACATGTTTTCTCAACACCCACTACTAAATAACCCATTTTTCCTTTGATTTGTGGTATCACCTTCCTTATATTTCAGATTCTCTTTATACATATTTGTATCCCTGAGCTTTCTGTTTTGTTCTATAGGTCTATAGCTGTGTAAAAATATCACAGCTTTTTAAAAAGTAAAATTATTATGGTCCTTTTCTTCATCTTACTGTTAATACAGCAATTTGTGGACCTTTTACTGTATCCAATTTTAGCACTTTTATTTACCCTTTTAAAAAAGCTGGAACTTTGGTTGAATTTAAATATTAATTTGGGGGTAATTGATATATTTATACAGATATGCCTTGTACTTTGTACTATTCAGATACTGTGCTTTTTTTTACAAATTGAAGATTTGTAGCAACCTTGCATTGAGCAAGTCTATCATCATCATTTTATACAACCACATTTGCTCACCTTATGTCTGTGTCACATTTTGGTTATTCTCACAGTATTTCAGACTTTGTCATTGTATTTGTTTTGGCGATCTGTGATCAATAATTTTGCCCCACTGAAAGCTCAGACCATAGCATTTTTTGGCAAAAAAGTATTTTAGAATTACAGTACATGTATTTTTTTAAGAAGACATACTGCTATTGCACATTTAATAAACTACAATTTAGTGTAAACATAACTTTTTTTGTGTACTGGAAAACTAAAAAATTCATTGGACTAACTTTATTGCACTATTTACTGTATTACTGTAGTCTGGAACTGAACTCGCAGTATCTCCAAGGTATGCTAGTAGTAATAAGTAATCCCATTCAAGAGCATGGACTGTCTCTTTTTAGCTCATCTGTGTCAGCTATTAGAATTTATCATTTTCTCCATAGAGGTCTTGGGCTTTCTTGATTAAGTTAATACTTAGAGATTTTATTATTTTAATGCTTTTGTATTTTTTTAATTATATTTTTGTTTATTGCTGACATGGAAGATGGTATTTTGTATCTGAAAATCTTATTAACTCCTCTAATTTTAATTGTTTGCTGATTGTTCTACATAAATGATATATTGTTTTCAAATAATGATGGTTTTAAGATTTCCTTTCTGATTGTTAAACCTTTTATTTCTTTATAACATTGACCAGGACCTGAAATACTACGTTAAACTGTGGTGATAGCTGACTGCTTTGTCCTCATTTTGTTCTTAAGAAAAATGTAATTAATATTATATTCCATTAACTGTAATATTTTCTGTATGTTTTTGAACATTTATGAAGTATCCTAGTTTTCTAGAATTTAAAAATAATCATACAGATGTTGAACCTTATCAAATATTTTCATCAATTATAATTTAATCCAGTAGCCTATTATATGGTGATTTATATTAATAGATCTTCTGATGTTGACTCAACCTCATATTGCTGGGATAAATCCCACTTGATAATGATTTTTTCAATAGCTCATACTTCATTTGGCTGCCGTGTTATTAGCCCTATTGTCATTAGCTGCTTTCATTACTGTAGTTTAATGATTATCTCAAAGAGAAGCAGAGCAGAGGAAAAAAATAAATAAACCTCTTTTTTCCTAACGATTCCTTTTGCTACTCCTTCCAGCTAACTTTTGCATCTGTTCTGCTCCATGTACACAATTTTGTGTCTTCACAGGGGGTTTTCAGGGATTTTCAAAATTAGTTTTTGGGGTCTATGTTTCCTCCTATAGTGTCTCTAGAATTAATTTCAGGGAAGAAACTAGTTATTGTGCTAGTTTTCCATCATTGACAGGGTCTTTAGAAGTCTTGATTAAGTGTTTTACATATGAACTGCTACTGAGCCAGATTTATCCTCTTCTGTATTTGTATAATTTCGTTTTGAACCTTCACAGTTTTTCTCAATACATTTTATCTTGTCAGAGCTTTCCAAAATATTTTTGAGTCTTCATTCTACAGTCTAGCATATTAGCAATTGTCACCTCCAAATTTCGTAAGTCGATAATTCGTGTCTTCATCTAAGTCTTTATACATTGTGTTTTTCATCATTTAGTCAGTGTAGTATTCTGGTTGAGAACTTATTTGCTATTGATAGTACTCAACACTACGAATATAGTTTGTCAAGCGGCTATGAATGTACTTCTTTGATGTGCATGTAGATTACTTGGGAATCTTGTTAAAATGCAGACTCTGATTCAGTAGGTCTGGGGAGGAGGCTGAGAATTTGCATTTCTAACAAACTTTTATGTGTAATTGATGCAGATGGTCCTTGGAATATACTTTGAGTCATGAGGACCTAGACATATTCTCATTCTCAACTAAAGTAATCATGAACAGCTTTATAAGTAAGTTTCTCAGGAATAAGATACATTAACAGTAAAGTTTTTCACTTATTTGCCTTACTGATAAGACCAATAAAAAGAAGTAAGTTCTCTCTATAAACTGTCATGCAAGCTGCCTGCTGATCTTCTTGTATGCTGTCCAGCCTACTGAAAACACTGCTTTGAAGATGCAATTTTTGGTAACAGTGATATTAGTAATGAGTCCTATTTTGGACCAGTTAGGTTTCTGCCAAGTCTTCAATAAACTCAAGCTACAAATTAGACCAAAATACTTCAAAATTCTCGTTCACTTCTTTCCATCTATTTACCTGCATGTTTCTAGGCTCCTGGTTGTGATGGAAATGTGGAGAAATGCATGATATTCAGAAAAGATTGATTAAAAATCATCTAGGAAATGGTAAGTAGGTGCTTCTAAAATGTTTTAGGGTACTTATAAATAGTTTCCACATATTTTAAACATTCCATGAAGGGCTACTTTTAGTTAGCCTAATGCATTTCAGTTATTTGTAAGAAAATATTTGTTGAGCAGAGACATAGCAATCAAACTTTTGTCTGGAATATTGGTATCAGTACAATCCAAATATCTCAATAAGATTTAAATATTAAGAACAGTACTTTAAGATATCTGTTTCCTATGTTATAAATGAAATAACATGAGAATCCTCCTCCTCCTGAAAGTAATTAGGAATGCTGGATTAAAATATAATGTATATGTATATTGCTGAAAACCTTGCTGAGCTAATACTAAGGAACCCATAGATGCAAACCAGCGTGAGGGTTTCTGACAAAATTGGGCAGTTCATAGGACTTGGGGATAGGAGATAAAACCTGAAGTTCTTCAGAGTTGACATTCTAAAGGGAGAATGTGCATGAAGTTTGGACTTCAAAGGTTGTGTGATGTACAAAAGAAGATAAGGAAACTTGTCTTACTTGACTTTGACATTGAATGGAAAGAAAAAAAAATCTCCCATAAGTATTTATAACCTTAAATTAGCCATCTCCAGCATGGGTTAGTGCCTTATTACACATTTTTTGTTGTATATTCTATAAACCTCAAGATAGAATATGGTAGGTATACCTAGATTGTTAGTATTTCCAGGTGATTGAACAAAAGCATATGGTCTTTGGAGGAGAGCATCTTCAACCTCAAATTCCCACAGATAGTGTTCTATAGAATATGAGCTCACAAATTTCAGAACAAGCCACAAGAAAACAAGGGTTCATCAGAGATACAGAAACATTGTAAGACGTGAAGACTTAGATATTGGAATTACTGGGTACAAAATGTAAGATTTTTGAAAGTGTTTAAAGAAATTAAAAATGTAAATTAACAGTATGAATAAAGGACAAGTGACTATAAAGAGGATAAAGCAGATAGTTAAAAATCATTTAAATGATCTAGAAATTAAAGTTATAATCACTAAATTTAAGACTCAGTTGAACAGACCTGGGAACATAATGGAAGCAGCTGAGGAGAGGACTTAATGAAGAAATTCCTGGGAATTCATCATGGTGACAAAGATAATTTAAGACATGGAAGATAAAAAGGAAAAGGTCTAATCTTTACATAATGGGATTTCCAAAAGGAGACATGAAACATTTGAAAAATGGAACCTGGAATTTTTTTTAAAAATGGAAGAAAGAGTACAATTTCCTTTATTAAATAAGGAGCCCAGTAAATCTCCAGCAAAATAAATACAAAGAAATCAACATTTAAGTTTGTGGCAAAATACAGAATATGAGAGGAAAAGCAAAAGATGAAACACCTAGTGTGAAAAGAGCTACAAAGCATCAGTGATTAGGCTGATTATTTCTCTAAAACAAATGAAAGCTAGAAGATAGTAGGGATAATATCCTTGGTATCTGACAGAAAATTATTATCAACCTAGAATTACAAGCCAGTGCTAGAACAAAACATTTATAGACACATAATGACCAAGATTGTTTACCACCCATAGAGTCTATATTAGTGAAAATTTTAAAGGAAACACTTTTGGCAGAAGAAAAATCACTTGAGATTATCTGAACAAATGACAAGGGTAGAGATAAATGTATGGGTAAATTACAACATTAACTATATTAAGTGATAACAACAATGGCTAATTCAAAGAAAATACAGGGTAGTACTAAAATGCCAGACCATATTAACATACCTTATGAGGAAGGTGTGATTTTAGTTAATGTACTGTGGTTTTTGTCTTTCAGGAGGAGGTAAGATGTTGTTTTAACTTTAGACTTTAAGCATGCATTAGAACATACCTAGGCTAACAACTGAAAGATCAAGGAAAAGGTATTTTAAAATTAGAAGGGGATATGACATGAGGGAAAAAGTCAGTCAAAATGGAAGGATGATGTGAGAAGCACTCCAACATTGGTGGAGTAAGGACCTTTGAAAGTCTATTCCTTTATAAAGAAAATGAGAATACTAGCAAAAATTGTCAAAACTAACTTTTTCACAACTCTGAAAATTTACTAAAGGCCTGCAACAATCTAAGGAGCTTTAAGAAAATTTGTTGAATCTCAGTAAAAGAACATTATGAAGTTTTAACTTGCCGTTTTCCCACTCTCCTCTCCTGAGTGCTCTGGTAGCCTTGAAAACCAACAGCTTCCAGACCATGTGTACCTGTGAATAACTGCAGCCTAGCAGACATAGAAGGGGACACAATAGGTTTGGGGCTTCCAAAAGAGCCTCATCCCCAGACATATGTCACCGTTTAACCTCCTTGCACATTCCCTAGAAAATCCTCATTATCAAGACTGGTCTTTATTTGACTTGACTAATGGTTTATTCCATGAGGAAAACCCTCTCCTCAGGACATTTTTCATAAAAAAATAAAATAATAGAGCCAATTGTTTAATACTGTAATTCTTTGAGGTGTTGTATTGAAGGGGCGATAATGGTTAAACAAGCAGCAGGCCAAAAAAACTTAAAAATCTGGGGAATGAAATGTCCATAGGGGTCTTTGAGAAGTTCTGGCATATTCCTGGAAATCTAGATGGCCACAAACATGCATAGCTGAACACCTACCCAATGACGATTTGAGAAAAAGACCTAATATCTTCCTTTGGCTGACCTTGAAGCTTTGCAAAAACAGGAAATGAAGGCTGAGTCAGAGTTGCAAATTGCCAGGACATTGAAGGCACCAAACAGAGCACCTCAGTAAAGAGTAAGAGGCTGACTAGTTTGAGGCATTTGAGGTAATCTCTGTTCAATGATTAGCTGACCACTAAGCTATCTGAGCAGAGATAGACCAGTTGCTACAAAGGCCAATGAATATAAGCTGTAAAGAATTAGTTCAGGGAAGTCACTAAACAAACAGCAGCAACAATAAACAGTGACAATAACAAACCCTGGGGAGGGGAGATCTGATTTCTAGTGTCGTCCTGTTTTATTATTTACAATGTCCAGTTTACAATAGTAAAAAAATTGCAACACACACAAAGAAACAGGAAAGTATGGTTCGTCCACAGAATAGAAAAAATGTAGTTAATAGAAACTATCCCTGAAGAACTCCTGATGTTTGATGTACTATACAATGAGTATAAATAAGCAGTTATATGTTCAAAGATCTAAAGGAAACCATGTCTCAAAAATAGAGAAGTATGAGAATGGTGTTCCTCAAATAATATCAATAAAGAGAACTTATAAGAGAAAACCAAATAGAAAGTTGGCAGTTGGAAAGTACAGTTCATTAAGGGGAGGCTCAAAGGCAGATTTAAGCTGGCAGAAAAAAAATCAGGGAAGTTGAAGGGAGGACAATTTAATACGATTAGCAGCTTATTTCTCATCAAAATAATGGAAGCCAGAAAGCAGGGATGACAAAGTGCTGAAAGAAAAATTCAACTAAAAATTCTATAGCAAAATTATTCTTCCAAAAAGAAGGAGAAATCAAGATATTCTGAGAGAAACAGAAGTACTCACTAGCTAACCTGCTGTACTAGAGCCTGAAATAAAGGAACACTGGTCTGGAGCTTGAATTAACATGAAGAAATAGAGAGCACCCTTAAAGGTAACTGTGTAGATAAGTATAAAACTCATTTATAAATGCGATTTTGTTTGTAACTTTTCTTCTATCTAATTTTAAAGACTCTTGCATATAGCAACTGCACTGATGGGCTTATAAGGTATAATATATAATTTGAATAACAATGACAATAAAGGATGATGAAAGACAGTAATATTGGAGCAAAGTTTTTGAATAGTAATTCAATTTGAATATTTGAGTATTAAGTTGGTATTAATCTGAACTAGATTGCTTTAAGGTTAGATGTTAATTTTAACTCCCATGATAGTCAATAAGAAAATAATTTAAAAAATGGATTAAAAACTACAAGGGAATTAAAATGGTACATGAAAAAAAATCTAAAAGAAGGCAGTAATTGAGGAATAGAAGAACCAAAAAGACATAAGATATAGAAAAGATTATATTTACATTCATAAATACAAAATGACAGTAAGATAACACTGCTCCCACTAAGATGGCTATAATTGACAATAACAAGTGTTGATACAGATATAGAGAAGCTGGAACCTTCATATATTGCTGGTGGGAATATAAAATAGTGCAGATGTCTTGGAAAACTTTAATTCTGACAGTTCTTCAAGTGGCTAAACATAGAATTACTGTATAACCCAACAATTTGACTCCTAAATATATACCCAAGAGAAATGAAAACATGTCTATACAAAACCTTGTACATGGATGTTTAGAGCAGTATTATACTTAATAACCAAAAAGAAGATACAACCCAGAGGTCCATTAAATGATGAATGAATAAACAAAAATTGTAAACCCATACAATGGAATATTAGGCACTGAAAGGGAATGAACAGGTACATGGCACAATACGGATAAAACTTGAAAACATGCCAAGAAGGCAGTCACAAAAGACCAAATACTACATGAATCCAATTATATGAAATGTCTAGAATGGGCAAATCTGTAGAGATAGACCCTAGATTAGTGGTTTCCTAGGGTTGACAAGGTGGGGAAAGAGGTGTATATTTGCATGCTAATGTGTATGCAGTTTCATTTTGTGGTGATGAAATCTTAAGTTCATAGTATTGATGGTTGCACAATTCTGTATCCATACCAAAACGTATTGTACACTTCAAAAGTGAATTTTATGATACATGAATTATCTCAATATAGCTTATGTAAGAAAGTAAATATAGAGAAAAGCAAGACAAAAGGTATAAAATAATTTTAGGCAATAAGTGTAGGCAGGGATAAATTTCTATTTAAAAACTCAGATTGCCAGACTGAATCAGTATATAAAATGCAAGAGTATGTAAGTATATGTTTATAAGATACACTAAAGGGTGTATGTAAAATCATGGTAAAGTTAGGCAAATTTAACAAAAAAGAGCTTTTGTATTATACTGAAGCAAAAAGACAATGACACATTTCTAGAAAGTTACATAATAAAAGATTCAACTCATCATGAAGATAGAATAGGTCCAAACGTGTGTACCCCATATCTTAGCTTTAATATGCATAAAGCAAAATCTGTAGATAGAAAATAAAAAATTAAATTACCACCATAGACATTTTACCATATCCTTCTCAGTGTTTGATTCATCAAGAACCCCCCCCAAAATGAGTAAGGTTAAAGAAGATTTTAACAGCACAATTAATATACCTGATTAAATGCACTTTTTTTTGTATAATTAAGGTATCATTGATACACATTCTTAAGGAGGTTTCACGTGACCAACATTGTGGTTACAATATTCACCTGTATTATCAAGTCTCCCCCATACACCCCATTGCAATCATTGTCCATCAAGGTAGTAATATGCTACAGAGGCCTTACTTGTATTCTCCGTGCTATACTCCCTTCCCCGTGACCTACCTATAATGTGAAGGCTAATTATAATGCCCCTTAATCCCGTTCTCCGTCCCTCCCCACCCATCATTCCCAGCCTTCCCTTTGGAGTTAGTCCCTTCTTGGAGTCTGTGAGTCGCTACTGTTTTTGTTCCTTCAGTTTTGCTTTGTTGTTACACTCCACAAATGAGTGAAATTATTGGGTACTTGTCTTTTTCTCCTGGCTTGTTTCACTGAACATAATACCCTCTAGGTCCATCAATGTTGTTGCAAATGGTAAGATTTGTTTTCTTCTTATTGCAGAATAATATTCCATTGTGTACGTGTACCACATCTTTATCCATTCACCTATGGATGGACACTTAGGTTGCTTCCATATCTTGGCCACTGTAAATAGTGCTGCGATAAACATAGGGGTGCAAATGTCTTTTTAAATCAGGTATCCTGTTTTCTTATGGTAAATTCTTAGGAGTGGAATTCCTGGGTCAAATGGTATTTCTATTTTGAGTTTTTTGAGGAACTTCCATACTGCTTTCCACAATGGTTGAAATAATTTACATTCCCACCAACAGTGTAGGAGGGTTCCCCTTTCTCCACATTCTCACCATTATCTGTTGTTGTTTGTCTTTTGGATGTTGGCCATCCTAACTGGTGTGAGGTGATATCTCATTGTGGTTTTAATTTGCATTTCTCTGATGGTTAGCAATGTGGAGCATCTTTTCATGTGCCTATTGGCCATCTCTTTCTTCTTTGGAGAATTTTCTGTTCAGATCCTCTGCTCACTTTTTAATTGGATTCTTTGCTTTTTGTTTGTTGAGGTACGTGAGGTCTTTATATATTTTGGATGTCAACCCCTTATTAGATATTACGTTTATGAATATATTTTCCCATACTGTAGGATGCCTTTTTTGTACTGCAGAAGGTATCCTTTGCTGTAGAGAAGCCTTTAAGTTTGATGTAGTCCCATTCATTCACTTTTGCTTTTGCTTCCCTTGCCCAAGGAGATGTGTTGAGGAAAAAATTGCTGATGTTTATATTCAAGAGATTTTTCCCTATCTTTTCTTCTACAAGTTTTATGGTTTCATGACTTAATTCAGGCCTTTGATCCATTTTGAGTTTACTTTTTATTTATTTATTTATTTATTTATTTATTTATTTATTGGTATTATTAATGTTCAATTACATGAGCAACATTATCGTTACTACACTCCCCCTATTATCAAGTCCCCACCACATACCCCATTACAGTCACTGTCCATCAGCGTAGTAAGATGCTATAGAATCACTACTTGTTTTCTCTGTTATACTGCAATCCCTTATCCCCCCCACTACATTATCTGTGCTCATCGTAATACCCCCTTTGCCCACTTATCCCACCCATCCTCCCAAGTCCCATTCCCTTTGGTAACTGTTAGTCCATTATTGAGTTCTGTGAGTCTGCTGCTGTTTTGTTCCTTCAGTTTTTTCTTTGTTCTTATACTCCACAGATTAGTGAAATCATTTAATACTTGTATTTCTCCACCTGGCTTATTTCACTGAGCATATTACACTCTAGCTCCATCCATGTTGTTACAAATGGTAGGATTTGTTTTCTTCTTACGGCTGAATAATATTCCATTATGTATATGTACCACCTCTTCTTTATCTATTCATCTACTGATGGACACTTAGGTTGCTTCCATTTCTTGGCTATTGTAAATAGTGCTGTGATAAACATGGGTACATATGTCTTTTTCAAACTGGGCTGCTGCATTCTTAGGGTAAATTCCTAGGAGTTGGATTCCTGGGTCAAATGTTATTTCTCTTTTGAGTTTTTTGAGGAACCTCCATACTGCTTTCCACAATAGTTGAACTAATTTACATTCCCACCAGCACTGTAGGTGGGTTCCCCTTTCTCCACATACTCGCCAACATTTGTTATTTGTCTTTCGATGGTGGCCATCCTAACTGGTGTGAGGTGATATCTCATTGTGGTATTAATTTGCATATCTGATGATTAGTGATGTAGAGCATCTTTTCATGTGCCTCTTGGCCATGTGAATTTCTTCTTTGGAGAAGTGTCTGTCAGCTCCTCTGCCCATTTTTTAATTGACTTATTTGCTTTTTGTTTATTGAGGTGCATGAGCACTTTATGTAATTTAAATGTCAACCCCTTATCAGATATGTAAGTTATGAATATGTTCTCCCATACTGTAGGATGTCTTTTTGTTCTATTGATGGTGTCCTTTGCTGTACAGAAGCTTTTTAGTTTGATATAGTCCCACTTGTTCATTTTTGCTTTTGTCTCCTTTGCCTGGAGAGATATGTTCATGAAGAAGTTGCTCATGTTTATGTCCAAGAGATTTTTGCCTGTTTCTTTCTAAGAGTTTTATAGTTTCATGACTTAGATTCAGGTCTTTGATCCATTTTGAGTTTACTTTTGTGTATGGGGTTAGACAATAATCCAGTTTCATTTTCTTAAATATAGCTGTCCAGTTTTGCCAACACCAGCTGTCGAAGAGGCTGTCATTTCCCCATTGTATATCCATGGCTCCTTTATCATATATTAATTGACCATATATGCTTGGGTTTATATCTTGCCTATCTAGTCTTTTCCTTTGGTCTATGGGTCTTTTCTTGTGTCAGTACCAAATTGTCTTGATTACTGTGGCTTTGTAGTAGAGCTTGAAGTCAGGGAGCGTAATTCCACCCGCTTTATTCTTCCTTCTCAGAATTGCTTTGGCTCTCTGGGGTCCTTTGTGCTTCCATATGAATTTTAAAACTATTTGCTCTAGTTCATTGAAGAATGCTGTTGGTATTTTGATAGGGATTGCGTTGAATCTGTAGATTGCTTTAGGCAGGATGGCCATTTTGACAATATTAATTCTTCCTATCCATGAGCATGGGATGTGTTTCCATTTATTGGTATCTTTAATTTCTCTCATGAGTGTCTTGTAGTTTTCAGAGTATAGGTCTTTCACTTCCTTGGTTAGGTTAGGTTTATTTCTAGGTATTTTATTCTTTTTGATGCAATTGTGAATAGAGTTGTTTTCCTCATTTCTCTTTCTAGTGGTTCATCGTTATTCTATAGGAATGCACCAGATTTCTGTGTATTAATTTTGTATCCCGCAACTTTGCTGAATTCAGATATTAGGTCTAGTAGTTTTGGAGTGGATTCTTTAGGGCTTTTTTATGTACAACATCGAACAGGGACAGTTTGACTTCTTCCTTACCAATCTGGCTGCCTTTTATTTCTTCATGTTGTCTGATTGCTGTGACTAGGACCTCTAGAACTATGTTGAATAAAAGTGGGGAAAGTGGGCATCTTTGTCTTGTTCCTGATCTTAAAGGAAAAGCTTTCAGCTTCTCACTGGTAAGTATAATGTTGGCTGTGGGTTTGTCATATATGGCCTTCATTATGTTGAGATACTTGCCCTCTATACCCGTTTTGTTGAGAGTTTTTATCATGAATGAATGTTGAATTTTGTCGAATGCTTTTTCAGCATCTGTGGAGATGATCATTTGGTTTTTGTCCTTTATGTTGATGTGGTGGATGATGTTGATGGATTTTCGAATGTGTACCATCCTTGTGTCCCTGGGATGAATCCCATTTGATCATGATGGATGATCTTTTTAATGTACTTTTGAATTCGGTTTGCTAATATTTTGTTGAGTAATTTTGCATCCATGTTCATCAGGGATATTGGCCTGTAATTTTCTTTGTTGTGGTGTCTATGCCTGGTTTTGGTATTAGAGTGATGTTGGCCTTGTAGAATGAGTTTGGCAGTATTCCCTCCTCTTTTACTTTTTGGAAAAGTTTTAGGAGGATGGGTATTATGTCTTCACTAAGTGTTTGATAAAATTCAGCAGTGAAACCATCTGTTTCAGGCATTTTGTTCTTAGGTAGTTTTTTGATTACCAGTTCAATTTCTTTGCTTGTAATTGGTCTATTCAGATTTCTGTTTCTTCCTGGGTCAGCCTTGGAAGGTGGATTTTTCTAAGAAGTCCATTTCTTCAAGTTTATCCAGTTTGTTACCATATAATTTTTCATAGTATTCTCTCATAATTCTTTGTATTTCTGTGGTGTCAGTAGTGAGTTTTCCTTTCTCATTTCTGATTCTGTTTATGTGTGTAGATTCCCTGTTTCACTTAATAAGTCTGGCTAGGGGTTTATCTATTTTGTTTATTTTCTCAAAGAACCATCTCTTGGTTTCATTGATTCTTTCTATTGTTTTATTCTTCTCATTTTTATTTATTTCTGCTTTAATCTTTATTATGTCCCTCCTTTTACTGACTTTGGGCCTCATTTGTAGTTCCTTTTCTGGTTTCATTAATTGTGAATTTAGACTGTTGATTTGGGATTGTTCTTCTTTCCTGTGGTAGGCCTGTAATGCAGCATATTTCCCTCTTAGCACAGCCTTCACTGCATCCTATAGATTTTGTGGTGTTTAATTATTGTTGTCACTTGTCTCCATATATTGCTTTATCTCTGTTTTTATTTGGTAATTGATCCATTGACTATTTAGGAGCATGTTATTATGCCTCCATGTGTTTGAGTGCTTTTTCATTTTCTTTGAGTAATTTATTTCTAGTTCCATACCTTTGTGATCTGAGAAGCTGGTTGGTACAATTTCAAACTTTTTGAATTTACTGAGGTTTTTTCTGGCCTAATACATGATCAATTCTTGAAAATGTTTCATGTGCACTTGCGAAGAGTGTGTATCCTGTTGCTTTTGGATAGAGTGTTCTGTTGATGTCTGTTAGGTCCATCTGTTCTAGTGTGTTTTTCAGTGCCTCTGTCTCTTCACTTATTTTCTTTCTGGTTGATCTGTCCGTTGGAGTGTGTGGTGTGTTGAAGTCACCTAAAATGAATGCATTGCTTTCTGTTTCCCCCTTTAATTCTGTTAGCATTTTTTTCACATATGTAGGTGATCCTGTGTTGGGTGCATAGATATTTGTAATAGTTACATCCTCTTGTTGGACTGACCCCTTTATTATTAGGTCATTTCCTTCTTTCTCTCTTGCTGGGAGCCGATCTACTCTGCCTGCCTGATGGCACAGCCCAGTAGGCTGGTCGATGGATGCCGCTCAGCAGACCCCAGAGGGGAAGCTACTGGTATCTGTTCTATTCCTTAATCTGACTATTCCCCTGTATCTGAACAGCCCTCATGAATCCGAAAAAGGCCCCAGAGAAATGACTGTTAGGATTCGTAAAGCAATCATAAAACTCAGCTTGTGACCCTGCACATTCCCCTCAGGCCGGTGGGTTATTATCCTTGAGTTGGAAATAAAAGAAAGTTTAGGTGACATCAGGGTACAACTGCCTGGCCAGTTAGGCCCCAGGAAAAACAAGAGGTGATTAACATGGGGTGTGGGTCAGGAAAACAGGAGGAAAAATCTTGGTAGAGTTTCCTTATGAATAATTACTATAGAAATTACAGTACACATTGTTATAGTCAAGATCAAAAGAATAAATGCTCATTCTACTGTAAATGGTTGCAGGGAATTATGGAAATAACATGCCCCCACAGCAAGCCTAAATGAGAATCCAGTTGAGCAAGTTTTAGCACATGTTCCAAAAATATTGTGGTTCCTTGTAGAAATTTAACCTGAGATTAGAATCTAAAGGTATGAGAGCAACAGAAAAATCTTAAAGAAGAAAACATGATGACTTTTCATAGTTAAGAAAACGGGAACATTGAGGAACTTCCGGGAAGATGGCGACGTGAACAGACCGGCAGAAAAATTCCTCCCAACATTATATTTATTCACGAAAACACAGCAAATACAACTATCCCTAAAAGAGAGACCAGAATACACAGGAAAGTGCACAGCATACAGGTACACCTGAGAGAACTCGGCAGCCGATGAGGCGGACAAGATACGGAGCCGCGACCCGGCGGGACCGAGTGCTCCTCCCCCCCAGAGCTCCGGCGGTCAGACACTCCGGAGAGAGGACTCGGCACCTGGAGAGGCGGAAGGGAGCTGCTATTCAGCGAGACCCGAGCGCTCCTCCAACCCAGCACTCCGGCGGGAGTCCCGACAAGGTGGGTAAGATATGGAGCCACGACCCGGTGGGACCAAGCGCTCCTCTCCCCCAGCGCTCCGGTGGGAGGAGAGGATTCAGAGCTGGGAGGGAGTGGAAGTCTACGCCGGGAGCGCCGACACACAGCCGGCGGTGTAGCGGAGATAGGAGAGACAGAGGGCACAGGGTCCCAGCTGGGAATGTGCAAGTTGCCCGTGGCAAGCTCCGGGAAGGAAAAAGAAAGGAAAAAAAAGGGAAGAAAAGTGCACGCTCTTTCTCAGCAGTCTTAAAGAGACAGGAGCTCAGTAGAGGGGTCGGATAGCCCCGCAAACTGAGCCCAGCACGCTGGGAGTCCGGGGGAGCTTTTGACCCCTTAGCTGGCGACTGGGAAAGGGTGGCTGCTATTAAGACCCCCATAGAGATCAACAGCTTCCCATTCATTCCCAACCCAGCCAGAGCTATAAAGAGCTTTGCAGAGCAGCGAGGCCATGGCTCTGGAATAGTGGAGCAACAGCGCCACCTACAGCATTCACACAGAACCCACTCACAGTGGCTTTTTTTTTTTTTTAGTTATTGTTTTTTCTCCCATTTCTTTTCCTTTTTTTTTCCTTTCTTTCCATTATTATTTCCTTTTTTTCTTTTCCTCTTCTTTTTTTTTTTTTTTGCTTTCTCTTTTTTAAAGTCATAGACAGCCCAGCTTAGGAGAGAAGAGAGAAAGAAAAGAGGAAAAAAAAAAGGAGAAAAGCGCGCGCTTTGTTTCTCAGTGGTCTCAAAGAGACAGGAGTATAGCACAGAACCTCATCGCAGTGGCACACTCAACTCAGCAGGCTATGAGTCCTGGGGAGCCTCGGACCGCATAGCGGGCAACTGGTAAAGGGTAGCCATATTTAGGACTGCCACAGAGCTCAACAGTCTCCCATTCATTCTCAGCCCGGCCACAGCTTTAAAGGGCCGTGTGGAGCGACGTGGCCACGTCTCTGGAATAGTGGAGCAATACCGCCACCTACAGCATTCACACAGAAAGCACCCCCGGTGGGCTTTTTTTTTTTTTTTTACGTGTTGCTGCTTTTTCTTTTTCTTCCTTTTCTTTTCCGTTTTCTCTCTCTTTTTACTTTTTTTATTAGTAGAAGTATTTTTTTCTCTTTGTTTTCTTTTTTTCTTTTTTCTCCTTCTCTTTCCTTTTTAAAGTCATAAAGAGCCCAGGGGACATACGTGACAACTACCAACAACTAATTCTATAGTCATGAGAAGACAGAAGAATATGATACAGACAAAACTTCAGACAAACATCACCCCAGAGAGAGAATCTGAAGGAATGGACATGCATAGTCTTCCAGAAAAAGAATTCAGAATAAAAGTCATAACCATGCTGACGGATCTACAGAAAAATGTGCAAGAGCTGAGGGAGGAAGTGAGGGAAGTGAGGAAAGACAATGCAGAAATGAGACAAGCCATTGACACACTCAACAGCAGATTGAATCAGGTTCAAGACACGATCAAGGAATTTCAAGACAGGGAACAGGAATACAAAGAAGCTGAGGCAGAGAGAGATAAAAGGATCTCTAAGAATGAAAGAATATTAAGAAAACTGTGTGACCAATCCAAACGGAACAATATTCGCATAATAGTACCAGAGGAAGAAGAGAGAGAAAAAGGGATAGAAAGTGTCTTTGAAGAAATAATTGCTGAAAACTTCCCCACACTGGGGAAGGAAATTGTCTCTCAGTCCACGGAAGCCCACAGATCTCCCAACACAAGGGACCCAAGGAAGACAACACCAAGACACATAATAATAAAGATGGCAAAGATCAAAGATAAGGACAGTATTAAAGGCAGCTAGAGAGAGAAAAAAGATCACCTACAAAGGAAAACCCATCAGACTGTCATCAGACTTCTCAACAGAAACCTTACAGGCCAGAAGAGAATGGCATGATATATTTAACGTAATGAAACAGAAGGGCCTCGAACCAAGAATATTGTATCCAGCATGATTATCATTTAAATATGACAGAGGGATTAAACAATTTCCAGACAAACGAAAGTTGAGAGAGCTTGCCTCTCATAAACCACCACTACAGGATATCTTAAACGGACTGCTCTAAAGGGAAGCACCTCTAAGGCTAAAAAGATGTCACCAGAGAAAATAAAATCATAGCAAAGAAAGTAGACCATCCAAATACCAACTAAAGGCAAAGAATAAAACACCTAATATATAAAGACAGGAGGAGGAAGAATAGGAAGGGAGAGATAAAGAAACATCAGACGGCGTTCACAATAACTTAACAAGAAAGTTAAGTTAGATTCTCAGATAGTAAAGAAGCAACCCTTGAACCTTTGGTAACCACAAATATAAAGCCTGCAATGGCAATAAGTACATATCTATCAATAATCACCCTAAATGTAAATGGACTGAATGCACCAATCAAAAGACACAGAGTAACAGAGTGGATAAAAAAGCAAGACCCATCTATATGCTGCTTACAAGAGACTCACCTCAAACCCAAAGATATACACAGACTAAAAGTGAA
>JAQQAC010016209.1:95879395-95917140 GCA_029783875.1 Phataginus tricuspis | reverse complement strand
ATTCTACCAGACATATAGAGAAGAAATAACACCCATTCTCCTTAAAGTTTTCCAAAAAATAGAAGAGGAGGGAATACTTCCAAACTCTTTCTATGAAGCCAGCATCACTCTAATACCAAAACCGGGCAAAGACCTCACTAAAAAGAAAATTACAGACCAATATCCCTGATGAACGTAGATGCAAAAATACTCAACAAAATATTAGCAAACCGAATTCAAAAATACATCAAGAGGATCATACACCATGATCAAGTGGGATTCATCCCAGGGATGCAAGGATGGTACAACATTCGAAAATCCATCAACATCATCCATCACATCAAGAAAAAGAAGAACAAAAACCACATGATCATCTCCATAGATGCTGAAAAAGCATTTGACAAAATTCAGCATCCATTTTTGTTTAAAACTCTCAACAGAATGGGTATAGATGGCAAGTACCTCAGCATCATAAAGGCTATATATGACAAACCCACAGCTAACATCATACTTAACAGCGAGAAGCTGAAAGCTTTTCATCTAAGATCGGGAACAAGACAGGGGTGCCCACTCTCTCCACTGTTATTCAACATAGTACTGGAGGTCCTAGCCACGGCAATCAGACAAAACAAAGACATACAAGGCATCCAGATTGGTAAAGAAGAAGTCAAATTGTCACTATTTGCCGATGATATGATACTGTACATAAAAAACCCTAAAGACTCCACTCCAAAACTACTAGAACTAATATCTGAATTCAGCAAAGTTGCAGGATATAAAATTAACACACAGAAATCTGTTGTTTTCCTATACACTAATGATGAGCTAACAGAAAGAGAAATCAGAAAAACAATTCCATCCACAATTGCACCTAAAAGAATAAAATACCTAGGAATAAACCTAACGAAGGAAGTGAAAGACCTGTACTCTGAAAACTACAAGACACTCCTAGGAGAAATTAAGGAAGACACTAACAAATGGAAATGCATCCCATGCTCTTGGCTAGGAAGAATCAATATTGTCAAAATGGCAATACTACCTAAAGCAATCTACAGATTCAACGCAATCCCTATCAAACTACCAACAGCTTTCTTCTATGAACTGGAACAAATAATTCTAAAATTCATATGGAACCAGAAAAGACCCCGAATAGCCAAAACAATCCTGAGAAGGAGGAATCAAACAGAGGGAATTACGCTCTCTGACTTCAAGCTCTACTACAAAGCCACAGTAATCAAGACAATTTGGTACTGGCACAAAAACAGACCCACAGACCAGTGGAACACAATAGAAAATCCAAACATTAACCCGAACACCTACTGTCAATTAATATTTGATAAAGGAGCCCTGGATATACAATGGGGAGCGAGAGCCTCTTCAGCAGCTGGTGTTGGAAAAACTGGATAGCTACATGTAAGAGAATGAAACTGGACTACTGTCTAACCCCATACACAAAGCTAAACTCAAGGTGGATCAAAGACCTGAATGTAAGTCATGAAACCATAAAACTCTTAGAAAAAAACATAGGCAAAAATCTCTTGGACATAAACATGAGTGACTTCTTCATGAACATATCACCCCTGGCAAGGGAAACAAAAGCAAAAATGAACAAATGGGACTATATCAAGTTGAAATGCTTCTGTATAGCAAAGGAAACCATTAGTAGAACAAAAAGACATCCTACAATATGGGAAAATATATTCATAAATGATGTATCTCATAAGGGGTTGACATCCAAAATATACAAAGAACTCACGCACCTTAACAAACAAAAAGCAAATAACCCAATTAAGAAATGGGCCCAGGACATGAATAGACACTTCTCTAAAGAAGAAATTCAGATGGCCAACAGGCACATGAAAAAATGCTCCACATCGCTAATCATCAGAGAAATGCACATTAAAACCACAATGAGATATCACCTCACACCAGTGAGGATGGCCAACATTCAAAACACAAACATCAACAAATGTTGGCGAGGATGTGGAGAGAGGGGAACCCTCCTACATTGCTGGTGGGAATGCAAATTAGTTCAGCCATTGTGGAAAGCAGTATGGAGGTTCCTCAAAAAACTCAAAATAGAAATACCATTTGACCCAGGAATTCCACTCCTAAGAATTTACCCCAAGAATGCAGCAGCCCAGTTTGAGAAAGACAGATGCACCCCTATGTTTATTGCAGCACTATTTACAATAGCCAATAATGGAAGCAACCTAATTGTCCATCAGTAGATGAATGGATTAAGAAAAGGTGGTACATATACACAATGGAATATTACGCAGCCATAAGAAAAAAACAAATCCTGCCATTTGCAACAACATGGATGGAGCTAGAGGGTATTATGCTCTGTGAAATAAGCCAGGCCAAAAAAGACAAGTACCAATTGATCTCACTCATATGTGGAGTATAACAACAAAGAAAAAAAAATGAAGGAACAAAACAGCAGCAGACTCACAGAACCCACGAGTGGACTAACAGTTACCAAAGGGAAAGGGACTGGGGAGATGGGTGGGAAGGGAGGGATAAGAGGGTAAAAGGGGCCTTACGATTGGCAGACATAGGGTGGGGGTTCATGGGGGGGACTGTACAGCTCAGAGAAGACAAGTAGTGATTCTCATCTCACTACACTGATGGACAGTGACTGTAATAGGGTTGGTGGGGGGGACCTGATGAAGGGGTTAGTTTAATCATCACAATATTACTCCTGTAATTGTATGTTAATGATACTAAAATAAAATAAATTGTAAAAAAAAAAATATCTCTTGGACATAAACATGAGCGACTTCTTCATGAACATATCCCCCCGGGCAAGGGAAACAAAAGCAAAAATGAACAAATGGAACTATATCAATTTGAAAAGCTTCTGTACAGCAAAGGACACCATCAGTAGAACTAAAAGACATCCTACAATATGGGAAAATATATTCATAAGTGATGTATCTGATAAGGGGTTGACATCCAAAATATACAAAGAACTCACGCACCTTTGCAAACAAAAACCAAATAGGCCAATTAAGAAATGGGCACAGGACATGAATAGACACTTCTCTAAAGAGGAAATTCAGATGGCCAACAGGCACATGAAAAAATGCTCCACATCGCTAATCATCAGAGAAATGCAGATTACAACCACAATGAGATATCAACTCACACCAGTGAGGATGGCCAACATCCAAAACGCAAACAACAACAAATGTTGGCGAGGATGTGGAGAGAGGGGAACCCTCCTGCACTGCTGGTGGGAATGCAAATTAGTTCAACCATTGTGGAAAGCAGTATGGAGGTTCCTCAAAAAACTCAAAATAGAAATACCATTTGACCCAGGAAACCCACTCCTAGGAATTTACCCCAGAAATGCAGCAGCCCAGTTTGAGAAAGACAGATGCACCCCTATGTTTATTGCAGCACTATTTACAATAGCCAAGAAATGGAAGCAACCTAAGTGCCCATCAGTTGATGAATGGGTAAGGAAGAAGTGGTACCTATACACAATGGAATATTACTCAGCCATAAGAAAAAAACAAATCGTAGCGTTTGGAACAACATGGATGGAGCTGGAGGGTGTTATGCTCTGTGAAATAAGCCAGGCCGAAAAAGACAAGTATCAGATGATCTCACTTATATATGGAGTATAAGAACAAAGAAAAAAAAACTGTAGGAACAAAACAGCAGCAGACTCACAGAACCCAAGAACGGACTAATGGTTACCAAAGGGAAAGAGACTGGGGAAGAAGGGCAGGAAGGGAGGGATAAGAGGGTCAAAGGGGCATTACGATTAGCAGACATAGGGTGTGGGAGCACGGGGAGGACTGTACAGCTCAGCGAAGACAAGTAGTAGTGATTCTCATCTCACTACACTCATGGACAGTGTCTGTAATGGGGTTGGTGGGGGAGACCTGATGAAGGGGGTAGTTTAATCATTACAATATTGCTCATGTAATTGTAGGTTAATGATACTAAAATAAAATAAATTGTTAAAAAAAAAAGAAAACGGGAACATTGCAAGAAGTAGATTGTGCCATAAATCCCTGATTGACAGATGCCTCATGCTGACTTTATGACAATTTCGTGTATCCAGTCTCTTATATATTGCTTCAGGTTTCTGTCAATAAACAGCCCAGCTTAGCATCTTTGCTAGTGTCTGTGTCCTCAGTCAATCGCCAATTTCACTGACTCCGTTCCTCCTTTGGGGACCCCTGGACTCGCTGGAGCTGGACTCCGGCAGTCTCTTGTTACTTTCTTTGTTCTGAAATCTATTTTGTCTGATACAAGTATTGTAACTCCTGCTTTTTTCTCCCTATTAGTTTCATGCCATATCTTTTTCCATCCCTTTACTTTCAGTCTGTGTATGTCTTTGGGTTTGAAGTGAGTCTCTTGTAGGTAGCATATAGATGGGTCTTTTTTTTTTATCCATTCAATGACTATGTCTTTTGATTGGTGCATTCAGACCATTTACATTTTGGGTGATTATCGATAGGTTTGTACTTACTGCTATTGCAGGGTTTAGATTCATGGCTACCAAAGATGCAAGGGTAATCGCTTACCATCTAACAGTCTAATTTAACTCACTTTGTATGCTATTACAAACACAACCTAAAAATTCTTTTTGTTTTTCCTCCTTTTTCTTCCTCCTCCATTCTTTGTATGTTATGAATCATATTCTGTACTCTATCCCTTGAGTGACATCTATTTAGTCTTAGGAATACTTCCATCTGTAGGAGTCCCTCCAAAATCCACTGTAGAGGTCGTTTGTGGGAGGTAAATTCTCTCATCTTTTGCTTTCCTGAAAATTGTTTAAACCCTCCTTCAAATTTAAATGATAACCTTGCCGGGTAGAGTATTCTTGGTTCAAGGCCCTTCTGCTTCATTGCATTAAATATATCATTCCACTCCCTTCTGGCCTGTAAGGTTTCTGTTGAGAAATCTGATGATAGCCTGATGGGATTTCCTTTGTATGTGATCTTTTTTCTCTCTCTAGCTGCTTTTAAAAGTCTGTCTTTATTCTTTATCTTTGCCATTTTAATTATTAATGTCTTGATGTTGTCTTCCTTGGGTGCCTTGTGTTGGGAGATCTGTGCATCTCGATGGCTTGAGAAACTATCTCCTTCCCCAGATTGGGGAAGTTTTCAGCAATTACCTCCTCAGTGACAGTTTCTATCCCTTTTTCTCTCTCTTCTTCTTCTGGTACCCCTATTATGCGAATATTGTTCTATTTTGATTGCTCACAGTTATCTTAATATTCTTTCATTCTTAGAGATTCTTTTTTCTCTCTGTGCCTCAGCTTCTTTGTATTCCTCTTCTCTAATTTGTATTCCATTTACCATCTCTTCTACTACATCTAATCTGTTTTTCAATCCCTCCATTGTATGTTTCATTTCTGATATGGAGTTTCTTAATGATTGAATCTCTCTTAAATTCATTCCTGAGTTCTTGAATATTGTTTTGTACCTCCATAAGCATGTTTATGATTTTTATTTTGAACTCTTTTTCAGGAAGATTGGTGAGTTCACTTTCATTTGGCCCTTTTTGTGGGATTTGTGAGATTTTGGTCTGAACCATGTTCTTTTGACATTTCATATTTCTGTGTAGTGCCCTCTAGTGCCCAGAAGCTCCAGTCTGTGGAACTGCTCAGCCCCTAGAGTGAGGTTGAGCTTCGTAGGGGAGCAGAGCTGGTGCCTGGGGGCAGTTAAGATGTTTCCTGATTCCCATCTGTGGTGCCTGTCTCCTGTATCAAAGCCGCTGGGCTGAGCACACAGGTGTAAGCCTCTGTGTTTGCATCTCTAGCTGTTGTAGGCCCGGCCTCCCTCTGACTGGCCTGATGGCTGTTCAGTGACTACTGGTTTGCGAGCCAGTGCCGTCAGGTCGGGAGGAAGTCTCGGCAGGCTGGATATCTCAGTGGGGGGCCTCGGAGCTCAGGAGCCAGCCAGTGGGAAGGAGCGCCTGATGCTCCTCCAAGTTCCTGGTCTGCTGGGCAGAGTGCGCCCAAACTTGTACCCCTATCCCTTCTCCCTCACAGCAAGCTCCATGCAAAACCCGCCCCTTCAGCATCCCTCTCGCTGCTAGGAAGCCTCTCAGACCGCCTGCCTTTCCCTTGTCCCCTAGAGGCTTTGTGTGGTTCCCATCCTCCACAAATGGCCGGAATCTCTGTCAACCACTCCACTGTCCCAGATCCCCATCCTCCAGAGCACCACACAATATAGGTTTCTGCTCACAAAGCAGATCTCCAGGGCTAGGTGTTCAGCAGTCCTAGGCTTCCACTCCCTCCCCACTCTGTTTCAATTCTTCCTGCCAGTGAGCTGGGGTCGGGGAAGTTCCTGGGTCCTGCTTGATCAAGGCTTTGGTACATTACCCTGTTTCGTGAGGTCTGGCCTGTTTGTGAGGTCTGTATGCAGTCTGGTTCAGCCTTTCCTGTTGGCTGTTTTAGGGTTAGTTGTATTAACTATATTTTTTCACTATCTGTGGTTTTGGGAGGAGTTCTCTGTGTCACCTCTCATGTTGCAATGTTGAATTTCTCTTGTTTACTTTCGTGAGTTAGTAGGAAGTGCCTGCCTTTTGGTAGATGTCTCCCTTTTTCTCTTTATAAATGATAGTAGTAGTTACTGCATACAACCTATAATCAGGCAATAGAGGAAGCATGTGGAAGGCATCTCAAGCCACAGCTACCAGGATGTGACTGAATGCCAACAGGCAAAAGCAAATCTCAATATTTTACTTAAAATTTTCATAGTTAGCTTCTAAGTGCTAGGCATAACTTCTACTGAAATCGATGGAACTTGCCCTACCAGTTACTTAAAGAAGAATACTACCTGAATATCATATCCGGTTGGACAAGCTGGGAATTTTATCCATGTATTCTTCAAAATTTAACTTCAAAATCTGCTAAAATGACCCAGAAATGTGATACCTGAAACAGATGTTATCAAGGAGGCTAGTCAAATGTCACCCTTCCAATCTAGATTAACCCAAGCAGAAACCTTGATGCTAAAGCCAAGTGGAGGGCAGCCAGTTTTAAAGCAGAAGGATGTGTTTGGAGTTGTAATAGTGACGTCTCCCTAGCTTTAACTTACAGATAATAGTCCCTTAAGAAAGCATGTGCCATACCCAAGCCTCAGCACCCAGGCAAATACAAAGCCTGTGGAATAACTGTAACTAGCAAGTATCTGTGCCCTGCGTGCTCTGGGCTCTGGCCAGGCAGTGTCTGCTCTGGCATCCTTTATAGATTCCTATAGTCCCTTTTCTGATGTTTATTCATTACAAAGCAATATTGTAACAACATCAACATTTTAAAAGCAAAACAAAAATTTCACCTAATCCCACCACCCTAACAACTTATTTCATTTATCTGTGTTCCCAGTGTTTGTCCATATGCACACATTTTACATAATTGTAATCCCTGTTTGTAATTTAAAAGTGATTTTATAGATGCTCTCTGAGAACTGGCATCATTAGAAATGAACAACCCATTGAGCAAAGGAATATAATTATTTAAATGATCTTTGAGCTAAGAAATATCCTTTATAGACAAACATCTCAAACTATCAAAACAGCTATGCAGACGACAGGAAGCAATTTCATATTTTTTTCCCTTAGCAATGGAATGTGTTTCATGGGAGGAATAGATGTGGGGATCAGGTGGTTAAACTCAAACAGTGGGGTGCAATTCACAAGCCTGAAAGAAATCTGAATAATACAATGAAAGAATAAATACTTGAGTTAAGTCTTCTTACATGACTTGGCCATCCAGTAGCCAAAATGGAACATGGACACACAAATATTTACAATGACACATAAACAAGATCAGCAAGAACAAAGTCATTACCCAACATGGTGACTGATTTGAGGGGATTATGTCACCCCAAAATCCTCATGGGATTATGACAACACACCAGATCCTTACTACAACATTAATGTTCTTTTCTTTCTTAAATAAGTAGTCTTTACTGTGCTTCCACCCTTCCCTGACTTTCCCACGGCCCTATCCCTATCTCAGGACGTTTTAGAATCAACATTTGACCATGTGCCCCCATTATCTCAGGGCACAGGAACAACTTTAAAGATCTGGGTAGACTCACCTGTGTCAAGATGAGCTTAAAATAAAATCCAGGGAAAGGGAATAAACTATTAACCATGGTGGGGGAGGGGAGAGAAGAAAGGAATACAAAGAAACTCTTGGGAGCAATGATTATATTCATTCTTTTGGAACCTCTCTGTATCGTGTCAACTTGGTTACACAGCTGTGTGCATTTTTCCAAACTCAATCAAGTTTCCTCTAAATTTTTTAAGAGCTGAGGCCTTATAACCACTTCACCTTCCTCTAATCTTCTAAAGTTTTCATAGGTATATCTGAATACATAAAAACCGTCTCAAGACCATTTTATACTTTTTGCTGTTAGCAGTCATACATATTTTAAAGAACTTAAGAGAAGGGAAATAGTCTTTTATATTTACTATTTCTGTTTTCTTTATTCCTCAAGTTCCAAGATTCTCTCTGGTATCATTCATGTTCAGCTTGAACATTCTGTAGTAGTGCTTGGAGAGCTGTCAATGAATTTTCTTAATTTTTCTTTATTTAAGAATGTCTTTATTTTGCCTTCATTCCCGAATTACATTTTTTTACCTGTTATAGAATTCTGGTCTGGCAGTTCTCACCTTTCAGCAATTTAAAGACATTGTTCTCTGTCTTCTGCCCTCCACGGTTTCTGATGAGAAACAGAATTTCATTTTGTAATCATGTATGCTGTGTTTTTTTCCTCTAGCTTCCTTCAGGATTTGTCTTTTATCTTTGGTGTTAAGCAGCTTTATTATCTGTCTAGGAGTGATTGTCTTTAAGTTTATGGGGTTCAGAGTTCTTGAATCTGTGAATTTATGTTTTTGATCAAATTTTGGGAAGTTTTCAACAATTATTTATTCCCAGATGGCTTTCTGCAGCAATCCCTTTTTCTGTTCCCTCTGGGCCTTTAATGACATGAATTTTCTACCTCTTGAATATTGTTCCAGAGATCTTAGAGGCTCTGCTCAATTTCTTTTTTCATTTTGTAGTTAGTACTCACTTGTTTAATTTTTAAAATTTACATGCAGTGAATTACATGATTAGATAGAAATAAGCACACAGAGCTATTAGACATCAAGGATATACACGAAATCCCAGGGGTCAGGGAAAGCAGCTGGAGGTGATATATAAGAGAGTTGTGATGGATGAATACAATTAACCAAGTGAAGAATGGAGGGACCAACAAGTGCAGGCCTGAGAATGATGAGTGCAAGTGTGCAGACGTGTAAGCACGGAATGTTTGGAGAAAAATGACTGGTTTGTTACAGCTGAGACATACAGTGATAATGGGAGAATGATGAGAGATGGTGAATTAAATGGAACGAATCATGAGATTTTACATTTCAAGATGAAGATTTTTGACAATTGGGAAGCAAAGTTTTTTGAAAAT
This sequence comes from Phataginus tricuspis, assembly GCA_029783875.1. Classification (NCBI taxonomy): domain Eukaryota; kingdom Metazoa; phylum Chordata; class Mammalia; order Pholidota; family Manidae; genus Phataginus; species Phataginus tricuspis. The sequence goes on along the minus strand of JAQQAC010016209.1, from coordinate 95,907,721 downwards.
GTGAGCTTTTTGTCTTTTTGACTCTTCTAAGTTTTCTCATGTTTTTATAATGGACACATGTCACTTTTTTCTTAGAAAAGCGTTAGCGAAATGTAATTCACATGCCATATAGTTCATCATTTTCAAATGTTCAATCCAGTGTTTTTCTAGTGTATTTACAGAGTTGAACAACCATCATCACAATGTATTTTACAACAATTTTATAACTTCCAAAATAAATACAAAAAAACGCCTGTGCCCTCTAGCAATTACTCCCCACTTCCAGCCCTCGTCCCTTTCACCCTAGGAAACCACTAATCTGCTTTCTGTCTGTATGGATTTGCCTATTCTGTATATTTCATATGAGTTGAATCATAAAATACATGGCCTTTTGTGTCTGGATTCTTTGATTTAGAAGAACATTTTCAAGATTTATTCATATTGTAGCATGAATTCGTACTTCATTCTTGTTTATTGCCAGATAATATTGCATTGTGTAACTATACTACATTTTATTTATTCACTCGCCAATTGATGCAATCTTGTCTTGTTTCTATATTTTGGCTGTTATGAATAATGCTGTGAACATTTGTGTACAGACTTTGGTATGGACAAAATCTTCAGTTCTCCGAGAGGAATTGTGGGATCACATGGTAACTCTTTGCTTAACGGAGTAACTGACAGATTATTTTCCAAAGCACTTGCACCACTTGCATTCTCACCAGCAATGTATAAGGTTCCAAATTCTCTACATCCTTGCCAATACTTGTTACTATCTGTCTTCTTTGCTTCCCAATTTTGTTGAGAACTAACTGATATACATGGTTGTGTAAGTTTACAATATACAACATGATGGTTTGATTTACACATATTGTGGAAATGATTACCACATTAGGTGTAGTTATTATCAATCATCTCATATATATGTGGTAAAAGAAAAAAAAGTTTTCCCTGGGATGAGAACTCTCAGGATATACTTTTAACAACTTTTGTATGTGTCATACAGAACTGTTAAGTATAGCCATCATGTACATTTCCTCTCTAGTACTGATTTAACATAACTGGAAGTGTGTACCTTTTCACCACCTGCCTCCAATTTTTCCTACCTTCAGCCCCACCCCACCCCCAGCCTCTGGTAACCACAATTCTGATCTCTTTGTCCATGAGATCTGACTTCTTGATTACGTAAATCCTATTGGGTGTGAAGTGATATCTCATTTTGGTTTTGATTTGCATTTCTCTGATGGATAATTATGTCGAGCATCTCTCTATGTGCTTATTGGCTATTTGTACACCTTATTTGGAAAAATGTCTATTCAGATACTTTGCCATTTTTTAATTGAGCGATTTGCCCTTTTATTATTGAGTTGTAGGTGTTCTTTTAATAGTCTGGATCTAAGTCTTTTAACAAATATGTGATTTGTGAATATTTTCTCCCAATCTGTGGGTGTCTTTTCCATTTCCTGAGGGTGTCCGCTGAAGCACAGAAGTTTTTCATTTTGATGACCTCCAATTTATCTTTTTGTTTGTTTGTCTTTTATGGCTTTGGTGTGATAGATAAGAAACCATTGCCTAGTCTGAAGTCACAAGATTTATACCTCTGTGTTCTCCTAAGACTTTTATAGTTTTAGCTCTTTTATGTGTAGATCTTTGATCCACTTTGAGTTAACTTTTTGTTCACTAGGTCAATATGTTATTATTATTATGTGCGTAAGGCAAGGGTCCAAATTGTTCTGTTTGCCTGTGGATATCCGGTCATCCCAGCACCATCTGTTGGAAAGACTATCTTTTCCCCCACTAAATGGTCTTGACATTCATGTTGAAAACCAGTGGACCACAAATGTATGGGCTTCTTGCCAGGCTCTCAATTCTATTCCATTGATCTATAAGTCCATCCTTATGCCAATATAACACTGCCTTAACTACTGTAGCTTTGTAATGACTTTTGAAATCAGGATGTGTGAGACTTCAACTTTTGTTGTTCTCTTTCAGCATCGTTTTAGCTATTCTGGGTCTCTTGTGCTTCCGTATAAATTTTAGGATAAGCGAGCAATTTCTGCAAAGAAGCCAGCTAGAAGTTTGGTAGTGATTACATTGAACTTGTAGATGAATTTGGGCAATATTGCCATCTTAACAATACTAAATAGCACTTAACAATATCAGAATGAACATGGAACATATATTACTTTTTTAAATTTATTTTTTATTTTTCTTAAAACACTTTATTGAATGTCAACGACATTGCCCGAGGCACCAGCCGGTCTGGGACTGTGCCAGCTGTGAGCGGGCCTGGTGCCTGTCGGCCGAGGCGCAGGGACCCAGGTGGTGTTGAGGTAGCTACCGCCTGGCCAGGGCCACTTGGGAGAAGGTGGTGTCCCTGAAAAGGCTGCTGAAGAGTGGGTTGCTGTGGAGTACCCTGTCCAGCATCTCTGGCGTGATGCGCCTACTGTCCCAGTTCTGGGCCTCGTTGCCCGCCAGTTCCAAGACCTTGGCCGTCGGGTACTGGAAGACGGCCGCTACGAAGACGGGTGTGGAACCGCTCATGCGCTGGAAGAAGTAGCGCTCCCGCAGGAGGCGTTCCACCCGGTTCACTGGGAACAGCAGCTCTGCTCCAGTGGTGCGAGAGCGGGTCATCCTCTGGCCACCAGACGACACCCGACGCTTCCTGTGCTGCGGCATGCTGGGCGTTGGGTGCGCTTTCTCCGACCAGCCTAGTTCTGCGGTGCGGTGCGACGAGGTGCGATGCGGTGCGATGGGATGCGGGGCAGTGCGCCGTTTGGCCCCAACCTCTCAAGACAGCAGGTAGTCGGAACGCTACTCCGCATCCTAGCGACCATGGACCGGCCCTTCATTCCCTCATTGGTCGAGGAGCACGCTTTGTGACGTACATGCGGTGAGGTCACTGCTCTTGCATTGGCCCCTAGCCGGCCTGGGCCTGCAGGGAAAAGGTGCAGGCGCGAGCCTGTGCACCCTGCTCCCTGGCACCTCTCTCTGAGGGAACTCTGACTTGCCGCTGGACAGGAGAAACGACAAACGGATACGATCCAGCGGCACCAAGTATACGCCCGCAGTGTTGGGCGTCCATCACAGCTGTGTAGTCCCAAGACGTGAGCGCCACCCCAAAAAGAAACCCCTGTACTCCTCAGGCACTCCCCCGAGTGCCGTCTCTTCCCTGAGGCAGCCCCGAACCTGCTCCCCTGTCCGTGGAGGTTTGCCTATTCTGGAGACCTCCTACAAATGGCCTCACACCGGTAAATAGGCGGCCTTCTGTCTCTGGCCGCTTTCACTCAGCATAACGTTTGCCTTGTGGCTCATGCACGCCATAGCATGAATCAGCTCTCCATTCCTTTTCATGGCTGAATAACATTCTCTAGACCAAGGGTCAACCGCGTGTTGTGTATCCGTTCATCAGCTGGTGACGTTTGGGTGATTCCCACCTTGTAGCCATCATGAATAGCGCTGCGGTGATGATTCCTGTACAAGGTTCTGTTCCAACACCTGTTTTCAATTCTTGTGGGAATAGAGCTGGGGCTGGCTAGCTATTGCAAGGTTGTACGGTAATTCCATGTTTACCTTACTGAGGAGCCGCCCAACTGATTTTGCAAAGCGCCGGTACCATTTTGCATCCCAGCAGCAGTGAATGCGGGTCCCAGTTTCTCCACATCCTCCGCCAAACATGTTATTTTCCGCTTGCTTTCCCTAGCGTATAATAGCCCTCCCATAGGGTGTGAAGCGCTATCTCATGGTGGTTTTGGTTTGCATTGCCCTATCCGTTAATGATATTGAGCATCTTTTCATGTGTCTCTTGGCCATTTATAACTGCTTTGGAGGAACACCTATTCAAGGCCTTTGCCCATTGTTTCAGTGGGTTGCTTGCTTTTTTTTTTTTTTTTTTTTGCTGTTGTGTTGTAAGAGTTCTTTATGCATTCTGGAAGATAGACCCTTATCAGATACCTGATTTGTAAATGTTTCTCCCATCCTGTGGGCTGCCGTTTCACTTTCTATATAGAGTCCTCTGTTGCACAAAAGTTTTTGATTTGGATGCTGTACAATTCATCTTTTTTGTTTGTTTGCCTTTGGCGGCTGTGCTTTTGCTGTCACAGTCAAGTAACCTTGTTGTAATCCGAGGTCATGGGGAGTTACAGCTATGTTTTATTCCTAACGTTTTATACTTTCAGCCCTTACATTTAGCTCTGTGATCCATTTTAGACTTTATTTTTTTTTTTACATGGTGTGAGATTGGGGACCAAATTTGTTCTTTTGTCTGTGGATATCCAGTTTTCCCAGCATCATTTGTTCAAGAGGTTGTTCACTCCTCCGTTGAATAGCCTTGGAACCCTTATTGAAAATCAACTGTTGATAGACATATTGGCTTATTTCTGGTGCTTATTCTAAAGCATTGACCTCTATGTCTATAATTATGTCAGTATCATGCTTTTAAGGATTGCTGTAGCTTTACAGTAAGTTTTAAAATTTGGACGTTTGGGTCCTCCAACTTTGTTCTTCTTTTTCAAGATTCAGTTTGTCCGCTCTTTTCTTTCTTTTCATTTTTTTTTTGCAGGGGTTGTCTGGTCCTTACTCCCCATACATTCGCAATCCCAGTGTGTTACCCAAAGTAGCATTAACACCACTCTCTGTCGTTCACCTCTTTTTTTTTATTAACCTATCATTGATATACACTCTTATGAAGGTTACACCTGAAAAACAATGTGGTTACTACATTTCCCCATATTATCAAGTCCCCCCTATACCCCCTTGAGCTCACTATCAGTGTAGTAAGATGCCACAGTCACTACTTGTCTTCTCTTTGCTATGCTGTCTTCCCCATGACCCCCACACACACACACACCATGTGTACTAATCATAATACCCCTCCATGCCCTTATCCCTCCCTCCATACCCATTCTCCTCACCCCTCCCCTTTGGTAACTGCTAGCCCCTTCTTGGAGTCTGTGAGTCTGCTGCTGTTTTGTTCCTTCAGGTTTGCTTCGTTGTTACACTCCACTAATTTGGGAAATCATTTAGTACTTTTTCCACCTGGCTTATTTCACTGAAGATAATACCCTCTAGCTCCATCCATGTTGTTGCAAATGGTAAGATTTGTTTCTTTCTTATGGCTGGATAGTATTCCATTGTGTATATGTGCCACTTCTTCTTTATCCATTCATCTACTGATGGAGACTTAGGTTGCTTGCATATCTTGGCTACTGTATATAGTGCTGCAATAAGCATAGGGGTGTATATGTCTTTTTGAATCTGAGAACTTGTTTTCTTTGGGCAAATTCCTAGGAGTGGAATTTCTGGGTGAAATGGTATTTCTATTTTTAGTTTTATAAGGAACCTCTATATTGCTTTCCACAATGGTTGAATGAATTTACATTCCCACCAGTAGTGTAGGAGGGTTCACCTTTCTCCACATCCTCGCCAGCATTTGTTGTTCCTAGTCTTTTGGATGTTGGCTATCCTAACTGGTGTGAGGTGATACTTCATTTTGGTTTTAATTTGCATTTCCCTGATAATTAGTGATGTGGAACATCTTTTCATGTCCTGTTGGCCATCTAAATTTCTTCTTTGGAGAATTGTTTGTTCATATCCTCTGCCCACTTTTTAATCGAGTTATTTGCTCTTTGGTTGTTGAGCTGTGTGAGGTCTTTATATATTTTGGATGTTAACCCCTTGTCAGATATTTTGTTTACAAATATATTCTCCCATATTGTATAATGCCATTTTCTTCTGCTGATGGTGCCCTTTGCTATACAGAAGCTTTTGAGCTTGATGTAGTCCCATTTATTCATTTTTGATTTTGATTCCCTTGCCCAAGGAGATGCGTTCAAGAAAAAGTTGCTCATGTTTATATTCAAGAGATTTTTGCCTATGTTTTCTTGTAAGAGTTTTATGGTTTCATGGCTTACATTCAGTTCTTTGATCCATTTCAAGTTGACTTTTGGGTATGGGGTTAGACAATAATCCAGTTTCATTCTGTTACATGCAGCTGTCCAGTTTTGCCAGCACCAGTTGTTAAAGTGGCTGTCCTTTCCCCCTTGTATATCCATGGCTCCTTTTTCGTATATTAATTGACCATATGTGCTTGGGTGTATATCTGGGCTCTCTATTCTGTTTCATCGATCTATTGGTCTGTTCCTGTGCCAGTATCAAATTCTCTTGATTACCATGGCTTTGTAGTAGAGTTTGAAGTTGGGGAGCATAATCCCCCCAGCTTTATTCTTCCTTCTCAGGATTGCTTTCCCTATTCAGGGTTTTCTGTGGTTCCATATGAATCTTAGAACTATTTCTTGCAGTTCGTTGAAGAATGCTGTATGTATTTTGAAAGGGATTGCATTGAATCTGTAGATTAGGCATGTTGGCCATTTTGACAATATTAATTCTTCCTACCCAAGAGCGTGGGATGAATTTCCATTTATTAGTGCCCTCTTTAATATCTCTCAAGAGTGTCTTGTAGCTTTCAGGGTATAGGTCTTTCACCTCCGTGGTTAGGTTTATTCCTTGGTATTTCATTTTTTTTGATGCAATTGTGAATGGAATTGTTTTCCTAATTTCTTTTGGCTAGTTCGTTGTTAGTGTATAGCAATGCAACAGATTTCTATGTATTAATTTTGTATCCTGCAACTTTGCTGAATTCAGATATTAGATCTAGTAGTTTTGGAGTGGAGTCTTTAGGGATTTTTATGTACAATATCATGTCATCTGCAAACAGTGACAGTTTTTCTTCCTTACCAGTCTGGATGCCTTTTATTTCTTTGTGTTGTCTGATTGCTGTGGCTAAGACCTCCAGAAACTATGTTGAATAAAAGTGTGTACAGAGGTCATCCTTTTCTTGTTCCCGATATTAAAGGAATAACTTTCAGTTTCTTGCTGTTAAGTATGATCTTGGCCATTGGTTTGTCATGCATGGTCTTTATTATGTTGAAGTACTTGCCCTCTATACCCATTTTGTTGAGAGTTTTTATCATGAATGGATGTTGAATTTTGTCAAATGCTTTTTCAGCATCTATGGAGATGATCATGTGGTTTTTGTCCTTCTTTTTGTTGATGTCGTAGATGATGTTGATGGATTTTCAAATACTGTAACCTTTCATCCCTGAAATAAATCCTACTTGATCATAATGATTGATCTTTTTGATATATTTTTTAATTTGATTTGCTAATATTTTGTTCAGTATCTTTGCATGTATGTTCATCAGGGTTATTGGTGTGTAATATTCTTTTTTTGTGGTGTCTTTTCCTCGTTTTGATATTAGAGTGATACTGTCCTCCTTGAATGAGTTTGGTGATATTCCATCTTCTTCTACTTTTTGTAAAACTTTAAGGAGGACTGGTATTAGATCTTCACTAAATGTTTGATAAAATTCAGTGGTTAAGTCATCTGGTACAGGAATTTTGTTCTTAGGTAGTGTTTTGATTACCAATTCAATTTCATTGCTTGTATTCAAAATTGGTCTGTTGGTATTTTCTGTCTCTTCCTGGGGCAGCCTTGGAAGGTTGTGTTTTTCTAGAAAGTTATCCATTTCTTCTAGGTTATCCAGTTTGTTAACATATAATTTTTTGTAGTATTCTGTAATAGTTCTTTGTATTTCAGTGGTTTCTGTAGTGATTTTCCTTTCTCATTTCTGATTCTATTTATATTTGTAGACTCTTTTTTTTTTTTCTTGATAACTGGCCAGGGACTAAACTATTTTGTTTATTTTCTTGAAGAACCAGCTCCTGCTTTCATTGATTGTTTCTATTGTTTTATTCTTCTCGATTTTTTTTATTTCTGCTCTAATCTTTATTATGGCCCTCCTACTGACTTTGGGCGTCATTTTTTATTCTTTTTCTAGTTTCATTAATTTTGAGTTTAGACTGTTCATATGGGATTGTTCTTCTTTCCTTAGGTAGGCCTGTATTGCTATATACTTCCCTCTTAGCACCACCTTCACTGCATCCCAAAGATTTTGTGGTGTTGAATTATTGTTGTCATTTGTCTTCATATATTGCTTGATCTCTGTTTTAGTTTGGTCATTGATCCACTGATTATTTAGGAGCATGTTGTTAAGCCTCCTTGTGTTTATGGGCTTTTTGTTTTCTTTGTGTAATTTATTTCTAATTTCGTACCTTTGTGGTCTGAGGAGCTGGTTGGTACAATTTCAATCTTTTTGAACTTACTGAGGGTCTTTTTGTGGCCTAGTTTATGATCTATTCTTGAAAATGTTCCATGTGCACTTGTGAAGAATGTCTATCCTGCTGCTTTTGGGTGGAGATTTCTGTAGACGTCTGTTAGGTCCATCTGTTCTAATGTGTTGTTCAGTGCCTCTGTCTCCTTACTCATTTTCTGTCTGGTTGATCTGTCTTTTGAATTGAGTGGTGTGTTGAAGTCTCCTAAAATGAATGCATTAAATTCTATTTCCGCCTTTAATTCTATTAGTATTTGTTTCACATATGTAGGTGCTCCTGTATTGGGTGCATAGATATTTATAATAGCTATATCCTCTTGTTGGACTGACCCCTTTATCTTTATGTAATGTACTTCTTTGTCTCGTTAACTTTCTTTGTTTTGAAGTCTATTTTGTCTGATACAAGTACTGCAACTCCTGCTTTTTCTCCCTATTAGTTGCATGAAATATTTTTTTCCATCCCTTTACTTTCGGTCTTTGTATGTCTTTAGGTTTGAAGTGAGTCTCTTGTAGGCAGCATAGAGATGGGTCTTGTTTTTTTATCCATTCATGACTCTATGTCTTTTGATTGATGCATTCAGACCATTTACCTTTAGGGTGATTATCGATAGGTATGTAATTATTGCCATTGCAGCCTTTAGATTCGTGGTTACCAAAGGTTCAAGGGTAACTTCCTTACTATCTAAGAGTCTAAGCTAACTCACTTAGTATGCTATTACAAACACAATCTAAAGGTTTTTTTTTTCCTCCTCCTTTTTCTTCCTCCTCCATTCTTTGTATGTTACGTGTCATATTCTGTAATCTTTGTCTTTTCCTTGACTGACTTTGGGGATAGTTGATTTAATTTTGCATTTGCTTAGTCATTAATTTGTGTACCTCCTTCATAGCAGTTTTATTTTCTCTTTAACCTTAGGAGCACTTTCATCTATAGAACTCCCTTTAAAGTACACTGTTGAGATCATTTGTGGCATGTAAGTTCCCTCAAGTTTTGCTCGTCCGGAAATTGTTTAATCTCTGCTTCAAATTTAAATAATAATCTTGCCAGATATAGTATTCTTGGTCTAAGGCCCTTCTGTTTCATTGCCTTAAATATGTCATATTAATATGCTATTCACTTCTGGCCTGTAAGGTTTGTGCTGAGATATCTGCTGATAACCTGTTGGATTTTGCCTTATATGTAGATTTTTTTCCCTCTCTTTTAATACTGTCTACTTTTATTTTAATGATTATTTGTCTTGGTGTTTGTCTTCGTAGGGTCCCTTGTGTTGGTAGATCTGTGCACTTCAATGACCTGAGAGACTATTTCCTTCCCTAGTTTGGGGAAGTTTTGAACATTCATTTCCTCAGAGAGAGTTACTTTCACTTTTTCTCTCTCTTCTTTTTCTGCTTCCCCTGTATTGTGAATACTGTTCCGTCTGAATTGGTCACACAGTTCTCTTATTCTTTCATTCCTAGGATCCTTTTTTCTCTTTGCCTTAGCTTCATTTTCCTGTTCTCTAATTTGTATTTCATTTACTGTCTCCTCCCCCTCATCCAATCTACTTTTAAATTCCTCTATTTTATGTTTAATTTCACATACTGTATTTTTCAAAGTTTCTTTCTCTTTTTTGAAGTCCTCCGTGAGATGCTGAATATTTTTCTCTAGTGTTGTTAGCATGTTTATGTTTGTCATTTTGAAATCTTTCTCAAGAATATTGGTGATTTTAGTTTCACTTATTCCTCTTTCTGGTGTTTGAATTTTTGTTTGTACAAGTTTTTTTGCCTTTTCATTCTAGTGATTCCTGTGGAATAATATCTTTGTGCAGGTGGCGCCCTCTAGTGCCCTGAAACTCTCATCTCTGGAGGTGCCAAGCACCTGGAACAATGGTGGGCTTTGCAGGTCAGCAGCACCAGCACCTGCCAGGAGGAAAGAGCTCTTTTCTGCTTCCCGGTTGCAGTGTCTGCCTCCACTGCCAAGTGCTGTGGGCTGTGCTTGCAGGGAGGAACCTCTGCATTACACCCCTGTAGCTACCATAGGGGCTTCCCTCTCCTGGCTGGACGGAATGGGGCAACAATTGTTCCACACAGGTACCTGCCAGGAGGAAGGAGCGGTAGGCTGCGTATCTCAGTAGGGGTCTTGGAGCTGCATTGCTAGCCAGTGGGGTGGAGCTCCTATAGCTCCTGAAAGTTCCCAACCTGCTGCGTTGAGTGTGCCGGGACGATTTTGTCTACCTGTCCTCTCTTCTGAGCAGCAAGCTCGTGTAATCTTTGCCCCTTTAATGCCCTTCTTGCTGTTTGGAAATCTTTCAGTGTGCCTGCCTTTCTTTTGTTATGGAGTGGCCAGTTGTGTGTACCTATTTTACAAGCAGCTGGAATGTCAGTCTCTCCCAATATTCTGCCTGTCTTTGCTTTCCAATTAATTAATCCCCATGGCACCATGTAATGTGGGTTTGTGCTTCTGGAGCAGATCTTCAGGACTAGGTGTTTAGCAATCTTGGTCTTCTACTCCCTTCCTGCTTCATTTCTCTTCCTCCCTCCTGTGAGATAGAGTGGTGGGAGGGCATGGGTCCCGCCAGATCGCGGCTTTGTTACTTTACCCTTTTCTGTGAGGTCTTCTCTTTTCCCCAGATGCAGGCAGTCTGTTGAAGTCTTCAGGTCTCTCTTCCAAGATTAGTTGTATTTTCTGTATTTTTTGTGTTATATGTGGTTTGGGGAGGACGTTTCTGCCTCACTTTTCATTCTGCCATCTTTTTCCCCCTCCTCCTTTCTTAAGTGCTGTTTTATATAGAACAGTGTATCAAGCAAGTGTTAGGTCACCAAATGTGGGAATTGATATTGTCAACAGAGGGTTGAAGTGATGGACTATGAAATCTAAAATTGATAAGGAAAGGAAAGACAAAAGTTCATATGGTGAAGTAGACGGGTCTGTAAGATGGTGATTGAAGAACTGATGCCTTGAGATTGGTAGAGTAAGAATCCTGAAGATCCTCTCAAATGGTATAATGACTAAATTAGTGCTGGGCGAGTTTAAGGTCCAGAATATTGCTATGTATTTATGTGGCTATAATGGGGGTAGAAGTCTTAGGATATACAGAATAAGGTAATGAAAAGTCTAGAATGATGGATAAGTCTGACCTATATTTGAAATACCGTAGGATGTCAGGACTTGGAGTGAAAAAGAATATTGAACTATCAGTCAAATCTTTATTGAATTTGGGAACAATAGAAGCAACTTAAAGTTCTGCAACCAAAGATGTGTGGTTAGAGATGAATGACATAAGCCACATTTTTCACAGGAAGCCAGATGTGTGAGGCTCTAACAATAGTATGAAATGAAGAGGACACTGATCTCATCACTTCGCCCATCACTGAATTAAATGTGGGAGAAATAGCCTCTACTTGATGGTATGTCAAGAGAAGTGTTACCCAGAGATAAAGCTATTTAAATTAAGGCCAGAGGAGAAAATTAAATTGTAGTCCAGTTAAGTGTAATGGATGTTTAAAAGGAATAATGGAGACAGAAAAATATCAGTGGTAGATTTAGTCAGGTGAAAAGAATCTGGGAATAGACAGCTAAATGAATTTATATTCTGGTTGTTGATCAAGGATGACAGGAATGAATGGATTAAGTTGCTTCACAGGTACAGGACATCCTGACTTTCTCCTGAAGGATGGAAGCAAACACGTATAGGTCCATTACACTTCCAAGAGGATTTGAGTCTTTGCCTGGATTCAAGGGAGGGGTTTACTATCCAGCTTGAATGGTAAGGAGTCTGGCTTATAGCTCTAAGGATTCACAGAGTAAATGTGAGGTTCCCATTAGTTTTCTTCTTTTTCATTTCACTGAATCTTTTGAAATAGTCCAAGTTAGATGTTCTATAGAATGTCTCACATTCCAAACTTATTTGCATGTTTCCTTATCATTAGCTTCATGTGAAACATCTAACAGGAAGATCACATGAGCAGTATGCATAATTCCCACAATATCACTTCAGGAGACACATACTGTCAAGGCATTTCAGTATTGTTGAGGTCAAACTTGACCACTTCGTTAATAATGTTGACCACTAGGTCTGTCCATTATAAAGCACTATTTCCCCTTGGTCCAATGAACCATAGCTTAAAGGGGAACAGATCATTTGGCATAGACCATGATACATACCCAGCAGGGATGTGGGAAACAGGTAATAAGCTAACACTAGTATATATTTACAATCCACATATGTTATACATTGATAAGAGCTGTAAGAGAAGTGCTTGTAGAAACATACATGAGGGAGCAATTATTTCTGTGTGTCTAGAGCGAGCATGCTGTTAGAGGAAAACAAAAGGAAAGATTTGGAGCTAAGGTGATACTGGAGAGTTGACTCTTTTAAAGTGAGTGAGAGTTTATTAGTGGCCAAAAGTGGTGAGGGTTTCCCAGGCAGAGACAAGGGACGTGAGGGAAAGCAAAAACAGATACATGGAAATGAGTGACTAGATATGAGGTTGGAAAAGTAGACTAGTACAGGCTATGAGAAACGCTGAACTTTGCCATGATTCTGTAGTAATGATTGCTAATGAAGGCTTCTATGCAAAGGAATATTCAGTTTGAGCTTTTAGAGAGATGTGTAGATGGCACCGTGGCAGATAAGATAAGATGGAAGATTAGCAAAAAGTCAGAGGTTTTTATGAGAAATGAGGGCACAGACTAGATCAGTGGCAGTGGAGTAGGAAAAGAAGGGACTGATAGGAGATTTTTTAGGGATTAGATCAACATAATTTGATGAGTGGCCACATGTGAACATTGGAGAATTTAAGAATATATCTCTGCTTTCTGACTTGAATCATACTGATGATGATGCCATTACCAATTTAAGGAAGATATGAGAAGCAGATTTGGGACAGGGAAGGTAAGTTTTACTTATATTGAATTTTAAATTACCTAAAGCATACAATGTCCTATTGTAATTCCATTTGATTTTTTCCTCTTTTTCTAATGAATCTTTTTTTCCTCTATATATTACATATTACTACTTCTATCACAGAGAGTAAACTGGAGTGATATGAACAACACAAGTTCCAGGTAGGCATAATAGAGAGTAAAACTATGTCCTTTGAACTAAAGATAACTGGGAAGGAATAAATCATTTGTTTCTTGGACTGCACACTGGCACTCTGACTTTGTGATAGCTCAACAAATTTGGAATAAAACTCTAGAGAACTGTTCTCAAAGGATTTTGTACATAACTCTTCCATACCCTTTGTGAAGTGACTTAAGCCATTTAATTTTTCAGTCAAATGAGAATAATCAACCCACAGATGGACTCTTAACTTTTAAATATTTGGAAGTTAATTAGGTAAAATGTTTCTTTCCTTAGAAGCCAAACATTTGTTATAGTGGTCCCAACCAAGATAAATTACCTGTTTTCTTTTTCTTGAATTTCTTTTTCTGACAAAGCTGTTTTTGTTTATTATATCTAATTCCACCGAACTCTCTAATTTCAATAGATGCTAAAAATAAATCCCCTAGAGCAGAAAAAAAATGAACAAAGAGAAAATAAGCCAACAATATGACACAGAATTCATGCACAGCTGGCTACAGTCTAATAAGCAACATCTAAGAAGACTGGATTCTTAAGAACATTTCCCTGATTATGGTCATGACCTGTGCCTTCCAAGAATAATATAGTATGTGCAGTATTTTAATAAGGGTAGAGAAAAACACTGGTAACAAGATCTCTATTTTCATTAGTATATTCAGGTCATGACATGTAAACAAAGATATCTACCTTATATATTCACTGGAAAGTAGCTTAAGAAATCTTTAAACTATAAAAGGTTGATAATTTTGAAAATATATTTAAACAGAAATGATAGATCTGTGAAACTTTAAATAAAACCTGAAGATTTCTAGGATGCCTGGGAGTTTCAACTCGTGGGTGTTTTTTTCCCCCTCTAATCCAAAGCAAGTTTCTCCTTGTGGAAATTCTACTGCCAATTTCCTTGTTTAGGTTATATTCTCTACTGAGCAGGTTTTATAACTCAGTCTTCCCAGATATATTTTAATGTTTTCTCTCCAAGTATCTCATTTTTTCTGGCCCAAAGAGTGTGTAATGTAGTTTTTGTTCTGCATGTCACTTGGCGTGAGAGGAGAAACAAATTGAAACACTCTACTGGGAAAAAGAGTAAGAGCCATATACCTATTTGCCTACACTTCATATTTTCCTGCTTGTAACTTGGCTTTCTACTCTTGTATACTTCCTCTTTTTGTACCCAGAAATTTCACACTGATTCTTTATCTTATCTGCTAGATCAACCCTGTCCAGATTAGAAATTAAAGAACAGAGATTAGCAAATGAAATATAAGAATAGAATGAGGAATCTGCAGGAAAAGAAAAACAAGGAACCAGTTGATCTGGAGATGAATTTAATCAAAATTATGAAGCAGACAAACACTTGTCTTTGGTATCTTCTGTTCTCTTTGTTCAGCCTTTCTCTCCACCTCCACCATCCTTCATTTCCTCATTCATCCCCTTCTTGCCTAGTCTGATTTTCTTTTCTGTAGGGCTTTGCCCTTTTCTAGTTTGTTAGTTGTTTCCTTTAAGATATTAGTGGACACATCTAAAAGTATTATCTTTCCTGCATGCATTTGCATTTACTAAAACTCTGTTACAAACTAGAATTCTTTCTAGGCCCAAGAATGAAGTCCTAATGGTTTAATGGAATTTGCTTTGCCATTTCTATCAGTGTGTTCTTTGAACCCCTACTTCCATATTTATCAGTTTCATACTTGCTTCCCTCCAGAACTTCATTCTTCCAGCTACTGCAGTCCACTTTGTACATGCTCAGTTCCCAGCAGATTAGTACTTCACCCAGGTAGCCAAAGTGAAGTGTTGTGGATGTGTGTATAAGGAGAGTGGACAGTACCTAAATGTACACACACACGTTTGAAAGTTTTACTGAGAGCTATAATTCCAGTCTAAGGAATGGAGACTCTTCCAATCGAAACAACAGCATAAGACACTCTCTAACAGGGAACATCTGCTTGACCACTGCTTTTAGGAAAAGAGTATTTTATCTTGGGAGACTTGTATCTATGGTCACTTAGTTGCTAGGTTCTTCTTGGATTTTCTTCCAGTGAAATACCAGCTATGTGATTGCAAGCTTGAAAATAAGCTTTTTTTAGTTACTCAGAAACTATTTAGCCAGTCTGTGTGTGTGTGTGTTTGTGTACATTCCCTTTGAATTAGCTTTTCTCTTTTCCAAGGGAACAGTCTGTTGCAGGGGGCAGATACTTATGCCCTATTGCTCTAGGAAACTAATGGAGGCAGCCAAGTTGGCTTTGGGGAATACAGGAGAGAAAAGAAACCATACAGATGCTTATTTCTTTTTAAGGACACTCTGAATAAAAATGTGGACTGAAAAAAAAAGAAAAAGACAATATAAACCTTGCCAGGCCATGAGGAAATCACCTGCCTTAATATGATGTTCTTTGATTCCTTTGGAAAAGAATAGTTTGAATGAATAAAGGTACAGATGGGATTATAATAAATTGGAAGATAGGTAAACACAGTGATCTGGCTGTGAACCTTTTCTACAATAGCAAGAGTGTGAATGTGATCCCCCAGCCTCTCTATAAACTCTGATACCCTATGCATATGGACATTGTTGTCTTTCTAATATCTTTTCACAAATCAGCTGCAGACTGATAGCTGTCTACCAATCTCTGTTCTCCCCTTCCTCCTGTGCACACAGCTAGACTACATTTCCCAGCTTCCCTTATAGTAAGGTTAGGCCGTCTAAGTTCTCTTATGGGAGCATAAGTTATATGTTAATTCCAGGACTTGCCCATAGAACCTCCACACATGTACTTCAAGCTTTATTTGCCTGCCCATGGGAAGGAATGGTGGCAACCAAAGCAAGATTGAAAACCACGTAGAAAGTAGAAAGGCTACTTAGGGACCCGACTACCCACTCTGGATTGTTACATGACCAAGAATTAAGGCTTTGTTGTGTTTAACTGTTACACACTTGTATTTATTTCTTAACAGTTTAATTTACCCTACTACGTTATAGTAGGAGAGCCCTGTATTCCCACAAAATCTGACAATGCCGAACATAGAGTAGATACTCAGGAATTGTTGAATGTACAAGCCACTACACTAGCCCATCCATGAGAGATCCCCCAGAAGCTATAATTACCATGGGACACTAAGCTACAATATTTCCCTATTTGCACATAATCTCATTTTAAGTGGTTATTGATATTCTGATATTGAGCACTTACTGAATGCCATGTTTTACTTGCAAAAAATCCTGATGAGGGAGATGATGTTACTTCCATTTAACACATGAGGAAACTGAGGTTCAGAAAATTAAGCCTCTTTAGCAAGGCCACACAGTTCTAAATGGCCGAGCCGGGATTAAAATTCAAGACTGAGTTAAAATTTTTCCATTACATCATCCTTCCTTAAATATGTGTATGGTATAATATGCCATGTTTCTTTATATTTGTAATATTGAGACTATAATATGATTCAGAACAAAGTGTTATCATTTGGAATTTAGCAAATCTCTCAGTAAAGTAATAATACAAGAGGTATGTAATTGTAGCCAGTTAATAGAGCCATTTAATTAGTCTCATAATCAGTTTATGATTACCTCCTATACTCTTTCTTCCTAAGTGACTTTTAAAACTACAGAGTAAGTACAGTAAAAGCTCAGCTAGAAGGTATATGGGTTGAATTTGAGACACCATGATTAGATGATTTCCTGGTTAGAGATCAGAAAACAACAGACAACATTTTCTATTTTAGTTCTTACTTTATGGAAAATCTTACAAAATTTAGAGATTTATTTTCTGACCATTGAACAGACTGGTGCAGTGGTATCCCAAACTAGAGTAATGTACTCTAGGGGTTGTATATGGACTTTGGGTGTTGAGAGGTTGAGTACACATATAAGAATGTCTATTTATTTTAATTAAAAAAATCTTTTATATATAATAACAATATATAATTACACAAACATATATATACAAAAACAATGTTATCAGTCTGTTTGACAGTAGAGGATCACATGTGATGTCATATGAGTTATGCTGGAGCAAAAGTGTGGAGGACTGGACAGATATTTATTAGTTTTATTTTGCCATATTACAAGACATACAAGTTCCTAGTTAGATTTCTCAATCACATTATCAAGATTTTTAAAAAATAACCTTTGCAAAATGACTCTAAAAGATTCCTGCAAAGAATATTGATGATATTGCTAATAATGTAAGCACAAGTGAATAAGAATTTGACAGCATTCTTTGTCAACCACATTGTTAGTGTAGATGCAAAACAAATCCAAAAACCATTATGGTCTAATTAGACCAGCCAAAATGTCCTACAAAGTTCAAAATTAACAAGAAGACTTCGATACATGATTTACATCCTGTGTAGTAACAGTAAATTTCACCTTAAATGTTTTATGCCTTTAGGATATTAGCAAATTATGACACTGCATGTATATAATTTCTAAATATATATCTGCTGAGAGAATGTGTTCAAAATAAGAAAACACAATGAAGTTTGTTTATCTTCAACGTTTGGGGACCCTTACTACAACCCTTTATCTTACTGCATTGGCAATATTCATTTACATGTATGTTTTCTATACTAAATACTAATTTCCTTGAGGGGAAAGGGTCTGTGTTGTATGTTTGTATCTAGAGTATGTAGCCCTTGGTTTTGCAGTGGCAATTGCTCAGTATCTGCTAAGTGGAAATAGAAGTTCTTAGCCAACATTAAAAGGTGCAAAGGACTAAAACCACCTGCATTCTATCACCAAATACTGTAGACAGTTTTTGGTCATGTGATCTTGAAAAATGTACTTTTACTTTTCTCATCTAGAAAATAGGGTGAATACTTGCTCTACCTATCTTGATGGTTTCTTTTGAAACTCATGTAAAAATCAGTGTAAATTTTAAAGCCATGTACAGCTGTGATATGTTCATATTTTTGAAATACAAACTACTTTGGAGGCTTAATGTCTGAAAAACTTAAGAAAATGACAGAGGAGAAAATGTTAATGTCCTGAACATTAAATACCTTTTAATATGTTCAGCCTTTGAAATGCTGCCAGTTTCTTCCAGTTGTTCAAATAAATTGAATGTACATAATATTGTTATGGAATTTTTTGAAAAAGAGATGGAGATGTAGACATTGTTTAACATTTCCAAATGCAGCTTATGATTCATGTGGTGTCAGCATTCCCTTTGTTCCTGCTTTAGTTAGTTATACTTAAAAAGAACTGATACAGAGATAAGAAATGAAAATAGAAAAACAAAAGGGAAACCAATGGGCAGCTTCCCTGTTCTGTTTGAGAGCTCATTTCCTGAGAATATCAAGACCTATAGTCACATAAGAAGGCAAGTCTAGTACTTCCATTTCTATTTTGTTAACTAAGGTAACTGAGTATCTTTGGGTTTTGTCTTTTTTTTTGAGTGTGAGGAAATGCCCTATAACAGTTTAATGAAACCAGGGACATATGGCACCTTGGGAGAAAGGAGTTCGGCATTAAAATCTCAGGGCTTTAATAGGTAGGGGTCCCAGGAGCAAGGATAAAAGGAGTGAGGTTTGTGTGGAATTAGGCTGACCTGTGCTACTTGATCAGAGTTAAAATGCTTGAGACTTCAAGTGAGATATTTCCTGATTATGTTCTGATACCACCTGTCAATGTTTTCCTGAACATGTTCGTACTCTCTTCATTTCCCCACAAACCATTTTCTGTCCTTCCCCTACACAAATCAGTCCATGGTTGTCTCCTTTTTATGTTAACTTGCCTTCTGCTATTCTCCTTTAGTCCTTTTGTTTCTTGCATGTGTGGCCTTGTCTGTTTATAAATTATGCATATGTGATTGTGATATGTGAATAGATTTGTTTACATGATGATGAAGTGCAACTTGTGAGGTCTGAATAAATGTTTTGAAATAGAAGCAATATCCACTAATAATTTGCAACTGTATGAATTATACTTGCTATTTCTGTTTTCACCTTAATGATTTAACTGGATACCTTCACTAGTATATCAAATAGAGCATGTCACAATGACAGTTGGTATGCTAGCTGTCCCTCATAGGGATTGTTCTACTCATTCATTGATTTAGAACATACTTATTGAGCACGTCATGTGTGTCAGGTACTGTTTCAGGTACTTGGGCATCAACAATGAACAAAATAGACAAAAATGTCTGTTGTATAGAGTTTTAAGTCTAGAGAAGAGAGACAGCCAAAAAATGACAAAACCAACTAATTAATTAGCTAGCTGAATAGATGATACTGTATATTAGAAGGAAATACATGCTTTTAAAAATACAGAAATAATAGGTGTACTGGGGGTGGGGAATGGGGGCAGGTTTTGGTACAGATTGCAATTCTATATAGAGTGTTGACAGTGTTGGTTTTATTAAGAAGGAGGCATTTGCGAACCCAAAAGAGCAAATCAGGAACTGGACCAGACTGATCATTTAGGGCCCCTAAAATCTCACTACAAATGTGATACCTATTCTGCCTAAGTGTAGGTTTGGTCCCAGTTTTAAGTCACAACAGGGTTAAATCTAGAAGACACCATTCATTTCTCTTGGCTGAGAGTGTGATTCAGCAATAAAAAACAGAATCCTTAGAGAGGCATTGGTTCTCATGCTAATGTGTAAATACAGGAAGACAAATTTTATATTGGCAATACCTTCATACATTCCACAAATTCAAATTTCATATATATAAAATATGGCATTTAGACCATAAAAATGCACCTTGGGATACACTGTGCAATTCTCCAAAGAATCTAACTTCACAAAATGAAGTGGTCTGGAAATAGGACAAGTGTCTAGTGCTTAGCCAAAATATTTCTCTGGTGACATAAGAACTAAGGGGCCAAGAACTGCATCACCCATTCCAGATTTCTGGCTTCCTCCCAGGAGTCTAAATATCTGTTTCCTGAGAAATACCACTTGAATAATTTTTTGACCTCTGGACAGGATACCACAAAGCTGAAACTGCATTGCCCTTATTTTGTTAGCTGGAGTCAGGACTTAAATTTTTTTTTAATTTGTGTTTTTTTGCACTGTGGTATTGCAGCTATATTTTGGATGATCTGGACAATATTGCTTACTATTATTCTAGGAGATAAAATCTTAAGGAAGGAGAAGATTCTGTAGACCCCATGGAAATTCTGAATACATTCTGAAGAGTTTGAGTGCAAAACATAAAAAGAGAAACTCAAATCCAGGCATACCTTAGCAGAATCCTGATGCAAGACATTTACCTAGAGAAACAGAAGATATGTCACTGTATATGAGCTGTGCCCTGAGGGGGAATGTTGAAGTACAGTATTCATTAACCCAGAATGAGAGAAGCCTGAGGCATAATTCAATAATTGTTTAAAAATATCCATGACTCAGATTCAGAAGATAGTCTATAAATTCACTCTTTTTTCTTAGGTGATTAAATAGACTCAAGAAAAGTCATGGGAGATTTTGGAGAGACTTTAGGAAGAATCTTGTGAAACATTGGAAATGGTTCATGAGGAAAGTTGTGGAATCTTCTCTCGAGAGGTTTATAAATAGGGGAGAGTCTCATCTGTCTGTGATGGTTTGAGTACAGCAGCAAGACGTAGCGACCCTAAGGTTTCCTATGTAGTACTGCATTTGGTACACCAGCTTTTTGGGAACCATGCTGTCTTTATATAACACTGGAGTGTACTGGCATTTGCATTTAATTTATTGGTTAAGTGATGTATTTTTTAAAAATACACAATCTATAAACAAATTATAACCTTTAGTAGCTTCCTCTCTTTTCGAGACATAATATCATGACAGTCTGAGTATGTTTTTTTGCTTTGTCAGTCGTAATTATAAAATTAGTGATGATTAATATTAACATCATCCATTCTTCTTGGAAGGAGGGAAAATAATGTGGACTATGCCAGGCTTCACAAGTCCTGTTACCTAAACCATTTTATAAAAGAAAACAGTGTTTATTTGAATAATTTTATTTTCACTGATATCAGGAGGTTACCACATTTAATGCTCTTTTGTTGTAAGTTCATTTGCTTTTAACCGATATTACTCTCCTTACATAGGGCTTGTAGAGACAATTCATAAGAAGCGGCTGGATTTCACATTTGGAAAGGTATGTTTTAATTTTATTAAATTTTATAATAAAATTGCATAAATGTATTTGTAATAAAACAAAATTTAAAGTATTTTTCAGGGAATAATTAGAGCTGGACTGTGAAGGTCATCAAGCTGATTTTTACTATTGAGGAAATTAAGATCCTGAGAAAGGAAGTTTGTATCTAACATTACAGTGGTGGCGTTAGGGCCAAAACTCAGGTCCCCTAACTCACAGTCTAGTGTTCTTTACAACCCACATCCCTTAGTCTTTCTCAGTACTGGTGGTTATGTGGTTGGGTAGCATGAGATGTAACATCTGTTAGGGCTAAGAGTCTGTTGGCTCATAGAATTATGATAGCCATATGAAAGTGTAGGGGCAGAAAAATGTTCCTGTTGCTTGTAGGTTCTTTGATTGCTCTAATAATCAAATGGCCATAATACAGATTAATAGGAGAAAAAATTTCATACATATGGGAGCTTCATAAAAATGAGGCCCAAAGGACAACTGAGGTAACTGAGGCTTATAATAACATCCTGAGGAAAAGAGAGGGGTCTGGGATACAAAAGGGAGGAAGGCCCTTCAAGGAAGGTAAGAGGAGATGTTTGGAAAACAAAGGTTGCCCTGGTATCTCTGGTAATAGCTCTCTTCCTGGTACATGCCCCCTTTCCAATGTAAATTGAGCAATTGAGGGGGAGGTGAAGAGCTTTTCCTGAATCTGCAGTTTAAAAATAATAATCAGCCTGAAGTGATCCTTATGCCAAAGGGACATATTTTGGGGTGACAAATTTTCCTCCCCTTGAAAAGTGAGATGACACAGTATATTCTTTGAAGAAGAGGCACACAGGAAGGGTAGCATGGCAGAGGGAGACTCACACAGAAGTATTTCTTATGAGTTTAGAGATGACCTTGTTCTTTTAGAATTCTTTTAGAATAAGGGGTTAGGAGAAGGGAGAGACACTCATTTACCATGCATGGAAATACAAACAAATTGGGTATCATGGGAATTTGCCTTACATTAAATGTCATAGACAATAGTTAAGAAATTAAATGTGGCATATATTGGCCACAACAGTATCCCACCAAACCTTACAAAAAAAAATATTTATAGCTGTTGAATTTTTTGCCAAGTTTTCCATAGTAAGCAGTAACTGCGGAGCTTGGAATTAGAGTCTGTGTTATAAGTCTTTGAGTGACATAACAGAGGATAATTGTCAAGCAGTGTGGCACTCTAAAAGATTCCTGGTAATGTGGAAGGCCAATATATCAATGATACATTAAATGAACGAAAAAGCAGTCAGCCCTTAGAATCCATCCTTAACAGTTTAGCCCTTGATTTATATTGTCTGGACTGGCTGTTTATTTTCGCTAGTTTCTTTTACTTCCCAGAGGCAGATATTGTATACCAATCTATACCTTTTGCAATGCTTACCTAACTTGTGGGCATGAGTGAGGACTTTGTAAGGGCTTCTGAAGACTTGAGTTTAGTTATGTGCGGGAGGAAGAAATTTCCTCTACTCATTGAGGTTTTTCTAGCTGGTCTAAGAATCAAATTGACATGAGACAGATTAACAGGAGAAAAAAACACAGTTTTAATTAGGTATGTATGGGAAAGCCATGGACATGGGTTCCAAAGACAAGGAGGATGAGGTATATATGTCATCCTAAACCAAAGAGAAGGGGTTAGGGGTCTGAGACTTAAAAGGAAATTGGAAGTAATTCACAGGAATATGAGAAGAATAAATGTTTGGTAAACAAAGTACTTGATGGGTGACACAGAAACAATGGGCATAGAGAGAAATTTTAATATATACTTCTGGCATTCCTTCCTCCTGTTTGTCACCCATAGTTTACATTATAATATAGCTCTCCTCCTGGAATAGTTCTTCAGTCTAAATTCTTTTTATGCAGTTGCAGGGTAGGAGGTCAAAGTTATCTTCCTGAGTCTTTTGGACTTTGATGGTTTCTAGATCAAAATAACCTGCATGTCACAATGGCATATCTTGGGGTGGCCTGCCCTTGGTCCCTACAGCTACCTCACCACTGAGGTCATTCAGGAAAAAAATGACACTTTAATACTTACTAAAAGGTGCAAAGGATATTCAAATCTTTATAAATAGCTATAGATATCACAAATCAGGTTTACAAGTGTGACCAATTTTACTTGAAAAATTTGTAGGGTAGTCTCCATTACCCCTTTCCCCTGATTTAGGTATTCCAAACTTCAGGAAGTGTTACAGAGAATACTTGAAAGCCTGGACTGGATCACTGACGGAACAACCAAGCGGCACTCGGAGGTCTTATAGTGTTGAGGGTTTATTTTACACCGGCGGCTCAGAGGGGAGTAATCTCCCAGAAGTCTGAGCCCGGAACAAAGGCAAAGGGAGCAATATGTATCTTTCTGCTTCTGTATCTGCTTCTGTAACATTCCTACGTGCACAGCAAGCAAGCAGGCAAGGGAGAGTGAGTTTAGGGAGTGAACTTTGGGAATGGGTGCTTGGCAGAGTGGGAAATCAAGGGAGTGTTTTTGTTGTTTGTGTTGAGGAGGGGGAGACAGAGGGGAGCCACCTTGGCTAGACTGCTGTCCTTGTAAATTGCTGTCCTTGTAAATTTTCGCTATCACTTCCCCCTCTGGTGCCCCTTCAAACTTTGTTTTCAGGGGGCATCATCCTGATTTATGACAGACCAGTAGCCTTGCAGAGCCAGTATATGAGTGGTGCCTCGATTTGTAAGTGTTTTCTATGAACTTTATGAGGGCACTTAGTACACAGGGGCCAATAGTGATGAGGAGGAGGATGGATATGAGGGACCCAGCTAGTGGAAGTAACCAGGAGGACCACTGGCCAAGTCCCCAGATGCCCCCTGTCTCTAATTCCTTTCTTCTTTTTAATATTCTTTCTTTCAGTTCTCTGATTTTTGTGGTTACTATTCCTGATTGGTTTACATAATAACAGCACTCTTCCCCTAGGAATACACAGGTTCCTCCTTTTTCAGCTGTGAGCAGGTCTAGGGCTCACCACCGGTTTTGGAGCGTGACTGCTGCAAGCGAATTAATCTAACCTTGCAGGGAAAGGAGGGAGTCTGCAACCTTTTCCATGTTCCCGTTTAGTTCTTGAGAGAGTTTGTGATAGAAGTGGAACGAAGAGCCTAAGCTAGCTGCCCCGGCTCCAATTCCTGCAAGTGTTCCCGCACCCAACAAAACCATCCTTAGAGCCGCCCGCTTTTGTATTCTTGTAAAGAGGCCGAGAGCTTGTTCAACCTCTTGGTCAGACTGGACAGACATATCGGGAGTGAAGAAGACCGGCATGCATAAACCTGTCCAGCTCATTTGGAGGCATCGGAATGCGGTACTTCTGCACAGGAGAAAAATTCCCAGGGGGCACAATAAGTTTTTGATTAATTGGTGATGTAGTTTTTGGAACACAGCCTGGTTGGGATGGAACCATAGCAAATGTTGCCCGTCTTTGAGTTAGGCACGTTATGTTGTCTGTGGTGGGCTGGAGCTGGATGTTGTAGGCTCCTGGACCAATTAGTACAGTTTGGTTCTGGGCTAATTTTCGGTTACCTGAGTGGAGCTCCAGTATGAGGGCACTGGGATTCCAATATAGGCCCTACGGGTTAAGGGCAAGCAAAGCCAGCAGGCTTGAATCTGGCTGCTGATGTTTTGAATTAACTCGTAGGCTGCTGTAATGACCTGGTTGACCTGTTGGTTGGGGGCTAGGGTCTGAGTTAGTTTTCGGAGTCCTGAGAGGTCAATATTGTGGTAAGCTGGCTCTTTAGCTAGTGTTTTTAGAGCCTGCTTGACCTTTTTATTTCTGTTTCTTCATGCATGATCCTGGACTCCCCCGCCATCAGATATTCCAATGTGGGTGAGGTAGGTCCAGCAGACAGTGGATCCTTTTTTTCCTCTAACTGCACAGTCTGAGTCCCATTTAGTTATTTTTCCAGTTCAGTACCTTTTCCCATCTGTAAGGTAAAGGGTGGCTCTATTTTTATCATAACATTTAGCAGGCATGTAGGTGTAGGCACTGAATCCACTCCCCCATTTGTCTGACTTTATGCAACCACACTGAGGTTTCCTGGGAGTGAGGGGGAGGAAGGGAAGGGAAAGAAGGTATAAAACTAACATAGTGGGGAGATGCACGCTGAGGCTTGAGTATAGTTAGGAGAAACAGGTAAGCACAGCAAAACAACCCACGATTACCCAATAGACAATAGAAAGGGCAACTTTTTGAAGAATAGTCCAGTCTTGGGGTGCAACAGCAGAGAGTCCAATGCCCAGAATGAAAGACACCACTCCGACAAGAGCCAGGATCCGTGACGCGCAGGTGTCCATTAGTCAGGGGGTAATCGTCGGATGTGAAGGCGGAGAGGATTCTGAAGGTCTGGCTGGGCCTTCCACTGATGTGCTTCTTCTTCAGGATGATGGGCCCTTTTCACTCTGGAATGATGGACCCACAGAGTGATGCCTGCAACCTTGAGGGTGATAGGAATAGTTAAAATGACAATATGGGGGCCAATCCACTGAGGTTTGAGGGGGTCCTTTTTCCAATCTTTAACCCAGACTGAGCGTCCAGCCTGGAAGGAATGTACTGGGGTTCCTAGAGAGATCAGGGCTCTTTCTATGGTGTATTGTAGCTTATTTAGGGTGGCTCCCAAGGCTTGGAGCTGTTCTCTTGCTCCCTTATCTCCTATTTGGTGTAGGTTCCCTGAGACGCTTCCTAGACATGGGGAGGGCGTCCATTCACTAATTCAAAAGGGGAAAAACCTTGAGTTCCAGGTGTGCAGCAAGCACGCAGGAGAGCCAGGGGCAGTAAATCTGACCACGGGAGGCCAGTTTCTTAGCAAAACTTAGCTAGGGTTCCCTTGAGGGTGCGATTCATTCACTCTACTTTCCCTGAACTCTGTGGCCTGTACGCAGTGTGAAGCTTCCAGGTAATGTTGAGGGATTTAGTTAACATTTGCACTACATCTGCTACAAAGGCAGGCCCATTGTCACTGTGGATTGTGGATGGTAGGCCAAACTGGGGCACAATTTCTCTCAGGAGGACTTTGGTTACCTCCCGGCTCTGTTCTGTTCTGGTTGGGAAGGCTTTGACCCTGCCAGAGTATGTACACACTATTAGTAGGAGGTATCTGAGTCCTCTGCTTGGCTGGACATTCGTGAAGTCTATCTCAAGGTCTTCAAAGGGGGCAACTCCCGCTCTTTGGACACCAGGTGGGAGTCGTGGCGCAGATCGAGCATTATTTCTGGCACAAGTTAAACACTGTTCACTCACTGCTTGGCATAGTGCTGGCAACTGGCTGATGTAGTATTGCTTTTTGAGGAGGGCCTCCAGTGCAGTTTTTCCTAGGTAGGTGAGCTGATGGTATTCGCTGACTAGTTGCCTCCCGGTTGCAGCTGGGACAAAGATACGTCTGTCTGGCAACATCCACCATCCGTTTTCAGTTAAGGTGGCTCCTTCAGTTATGGCCCAGTCTTTCTCCTTTTCAGTGTACCTGGGTGGAGGGGCCTCCACTGGGGGCATTAGGGCCATAGTGAGGGAAGGAGCTCTCCCTGCCTCCTTACTGGCTGCTGCTTTGGCAGCTTCATCTGCCATCTGATTCCCCTGTGCTATAGGGTTGTTACTCTTTTGGTGTCCTTTGCAATGCAGAATTGCTACTTCCTTTGGGAGCCAGACCACCTCGAGGAGTTTTAGTATTTTCTTTGTTTTTGATTGCTTTTCCTGCTGCTGTGAGAAGACCTCTTTCTTTGTAGATTGCCCCATGTATGTGTACAGTGGCAAAGGCATATCGAGAGTCTGTGTAGATGTTGGCTCTTTTGCTCTTGCTGATGGTGAGGGCGTGGATTAAGGCATAAAGTTCAGCTCATTGTGCTGACCATCCAGCAGGCAGGGTTTCCGCTTCTAAGACCTCAGTGGCAGTAGTTACTGCATAACCTGCTCTTCGGATACCCTCTTGTAGGTAACTGCTGCCATCACTGAACAGTGTGAGTTCTGGATTTTGTAGTGCTTGATCTTGCAAATCTGGATGACTTGCATTTACTTCATCAGTTACTTCAGAACAGCCATGATCCGGTTTCTCCTCTTTGGTGGGAAGGAAAGTTGCTGGATTCAGTGTCCGCACTGTTTCTAAAGTGACTCATGGGTTTTCACAGAGAAACCCTTGATATTGTGCCAGCCGGGAGTTGGAGAGGAAGCGGTGTCCCTGCGTGTTCATGAGGGACACGACAACACGGGGGACCTTAACATTCAGTTCTTGTCCCAGAGTGAGTTTATCTGTTTCCTTAATGAGTAGAACTGTGGCTACCAGCACCCTGAGGCAGAGGGCCCATCCTGTTGCTACCGGGTCCAGTCTCTTGACAGGTATGGGCAACTGGACGCTGCCAAGGCCCAAAAGTCTGTGTGAGAACCCTGAGGGCTACTTTGTCTTTTTCATGTACAAAGAGGTTAAAGGGTTTTTCTATATCTGGCAAACCTAGGGCTCGTGCCTGTCCTAAAGCAGTTTTTATTTCCAGGAAGGTGGCCCTTGCCTCTTCTGTCCAGACAGGGGGCTCTCGTTCTGGCCCCCCCAGGGGACTGTAGAGGGGTTTTACCATTGCTGAAAACCCAGGAATCCAGATTCTGCAGAATCCGGTGGCTCCTTAAAACTCTCGTATGCCTTTCTTTGTCTGGGGCTGAGGTAAGGAGATGATGACCTTCTTCCTCTCCAGCCCTAGTGCCCTCTTTCCCTGGATGAGGAGGAAGCCCAAGTACCGGACTTGCTGTTGGCAGATTTGTGCCTTTTTCCATGAGGCTCAGTATCCTGAGTCAAACAGGAGTTGCAGGAGGGCCCTTGTGCCTTTCACACAATTTTTCAGGGTGTCCCTGGCAAGGAGGAGGTCATCTACATACTGTAGGAGGGTGCAGTGTGTAGCTTCCCTTGGAAAGTTGGCAAGGTCTGCCAGTGCCTCTCCAAAGAGAGTCAATGAGTTCTTTTTTTTTTTTTTACTTCAATTTATTTTATTTTAGTATCATTAACCTACAATTACATGAGCAATATTGTGATGATTAAACTAC
>JAQQAC010016209.1:95865437-95876440 GCA_029783875.1 Phataginus tricuspis | reverse complement strand
ATGGGATGCATTTCCATTTGTTAGTGTCTTCCTTAATTTCTCCTAGGAGTGTCTTGTAGTTTTCAGAGTACAGGTCTTTCACTTCCTTCGTTAGGTTTATTCCTAGGTATTTTATTCTTTTAGGTGCAATTGTGAATGGAATTGTTTTTCTGATTTCTCTTTCTGTTAGCTCATCATTAGTGTA
This sequence comes from Phataginus tricuspis, assembly GCA_029783875.1. Lineage (NCBI taxonomy): Eukaryota > Metazoa > Chordata > Mammalia > Pholidota > Manidae > Phataginus > Phataginus tricuspis. The sequence continues at coordinate 95,876,256 of JAQQAC010016209.1, read as the reverse complement.
TAGGAAAGCAACAGATTTCTGTGTGTTAATTTTATATCCTGCAACTTTGCTGAATTCAGATATTAGTTCTAGTAGTTTTGGAGTGGAGTCTTTAGGGTTTTTTATGTACAGTATCATATCATCTGCAAATAGTGACAATTTGACTTCTTCTTTACCAATCTGGATGCCTTGTATGTCTTTGTTTTGTCTGATTGCCGTGGCTAGGACCTCCAGTACTATGTTGAATAACAGTGGAGAGAGTGGGCACCCCTGTCTTGTTCCCGATCTTAGATGAAAAGCTTTCAGCTTCTCGCTGTTAAGTATGATGTTAGCTGTGGGTTTGTCATATATGGCCTTTATGATGTTGAGGTACTTGCCATCTATACCCATTCTGTTGAGAGTTTTAATCAAAAATGGATGCTGAATTTTGTCAAATGCTTTTTCAGCATCTATGGAGATGATCATGTGGTTTTTGTTCTTCTTTTTATTGATGTGATGGATGATGTTGATGGATTTTCGAATGTTGTACCATCCTTGCATCCCTGGGATGAATCCCACTTGATCATGGTGTATGATCCTCTTGATGTATTTTTGAATTCGGTTTGCTAATATTTTGTTGAGTATTTTTGCATCTACGTTCATCAGGGATATTGGTCTGTAATTTTCTTTTTTAGTGAGGTCTTTGCCCGGTTTTGGTATTAGAGTGATGCTGGCTTCATAGAAAGAGTTTGGAAGTATTCCCTCCTCTTCTATTTTTTGAAAAACTTTAAGGAGAATGGGTGTTATTTCTTCTCTATGTGTCTGGTAGAATTCAGAGGTGAATCCATCAGGTCCAGGGCTTTTGTTCTTGGGTAGTTTTTTGATTACCGATTCCAATGAGTTCTTAAACCCTGGTGGAAGCTGCGTCCAGGTTAACTGCATCTGCCACCCCATATCTGGTTTAGTCCATTCAAAGGCAAACAAGAGCTGGCTTTGAGGGGCAAACCAGAGGCAGAAAAAGGCATCCTTTAAGTCTAGGCAAGTGAACCATTTGGCAGTCCCCGGGATCTGTCTGAGGAGGGTGTATGGGTTTGGGACCACTGGGTGTAAAGAAACAGTCATTTTGTAATGGCTCGCAGGTCTTGAACCGGCTAGTACCCTCCTCCTGGCTTCTTGACTGAGAAGTGGAATGTTCCAGGGCGAGTGGCACTCAATTAGAATACCTGCTTCTTTGAGTCTGATCACGTGTTCCTGGATGTCTGCTCTTGCCTCTTGTGAGAGGGGGCACTGCCACTGTCTTTGTGGCTGGGCCCCTGGAGTCAAATCTTCAATGACAGGGGCTCGGTTATGAGTAAGTCCAGGTGGGTAGTCTTCAGCCCACTGAAGGGAATGCAGCTCTGATTTCAGGTGGGCTACTTGAGAGGGTCTGGGCACAGAATAACCTCCACTCCTCTTCCCTGGTGTGGTTATTGCCAGTACAAGGGACCCTGGCTCTTCTTGGCCTGGGTTTAGTTTGAGGCTGGTGTGTCCAGTTGGTTCAAAAGTTATTTGGGCTCTGAGCTTTGAGAGTATGTCTCAGCCAAGGAGGGGAATGTGGCACTCAGGCAGGTAGAGAAACTCATGTCAAACCTTGTGGCCTCCAAGCTCACATTGGCAGGCTTGGCAAAAGTGTTGCTGGACTGCTTTTGTCCCAGTGGCTCTGAGAACAGTTGCAGTCCTTTTACTGAGAAGGGCTACAGGGAGGGTGACCACAGGGTTTTCTGCCCCTGTGTCAATTATTAAAGTCATGTTTTAACCCCCCACTTTCATTCTGACCATGGGCTCATGGGGGCCGAGTGCGAGAGAGCCCGGTCCTTGTCAAGCTGAGTCTTCTCCTGCCAGGCCAATGAGCCTTTCCCCGTAAGGCTCCTCCCAGTAGCAGCTGGGCCTTGGGGCTTTGCCTCAGTTGGGCCATTCGTTCTTCCAATGCCCTTTTTCTTTACAGTAAGCACACTGGTCCCTGGCTAAGGGGGTCCTGGGTTTCCCCCCTCTTGGTGGCTGGCTTCTCTCTGCCTTCTGCCCATCTCCCTCTTTCAGGGCAGCTGCCAGGAGACGCCTTTTTCTTCATTCTTCTTTCAGCATCCCTGACAGCTTGAACTTCTCTGTTCATGTATATTTTGTTGGCAATTTCAATCAGCTGAGTGATATTCATCCCAGCAAAGCCCTCAAGTTTTTGGAGCTTTCTTCTGATGTCTGGGGCAGCTTGGGCTATGAATGAGGTGTTGAGCATCTGCTGGCTCCCTGGTGACTCAGGGTTGAAAGGGGTGTAGATGAGATAAGCTTCACACAGTCTCTCATAATAGTCCCCAGGAGACTCTTCTGGTTGTTGAGTGACTGAAGAAATTTTAGTCATGTTTATAGGCTTTTTGGACCTGGCTTTGATCCCCTGGAGGAGGGCATCCTGATATCGGTGGATCTGGTGCTGTCCCTCTGGGGTGGTGAAGTCCCACTCGGGGCGCTCCTCAGGGACGGCAATTTAAGCCCATGCCCCTCGATCAAGAACTCCTGCTGGTGTGCGCTCTTCCAGATATTGGCGGGCCCCTCTTATAGTCTGCGTCTGCTGGAGTCCGGCTCCAGCTAGTCCAGGAGTCCCTGAAGGATGGACGGCGTCGGCGGCTGAGTAAAATGAATGAGGACACAGACACTAGCAAAAGCTGAGCCTGGCCTGTTTTATTGAAGTTTAGCAAGGTTATATATGTTTTGAATATGCAGTTTCACAAAGATTAGATCATTTTATTTTTTGAGAAATAATGATTACATAAAGATCATTCTTTAAAGGTTAGATTATTGGTGCCTTAGCAATCACTAATTTTTTGCACTTATGCTTGCTTGGCTTCCCTGGCAGTTTCGGAACAAACATGACTTAATTCTCAAAATGTTCCCTCACGCCTGGTTGGCCTGAGCCCTACTTGCAGTTTCCTTATTTTTGATTCTAAAATAGCCATGGTTACCATTCATCTTATTAACAAGTATAGCTAAGTCTATTTTTCTAGGTCTAGAGCATTACATGCAGATTTAAAGAAAAACATCCAAACAGTGTATCCATGAAAGCAGTGTAGCAAGACTAAGCTAATTACAATTGCGGGAACTGAAAACTCTGTACTCTTGGGTAGGTGCCCAGTTTCAGGGAGACGAAAGCATTGCACCTGGGGAAATGAGGTAAGGGGATAATGACCACAGAATCAGAAGGCGTAGGGACCACCCTTCTCCCCAGGGAGGGCAGGGGCATGAGTTTCTTTAAACTATATACAGTAATATCTGTAATAGTAATCTTTTCCATTGGGAGAGTTTCTACAATCATTCTAGGCCCTTTCACACACAATCATTCATGCTGAGTTTCCTTTATTGTTCTATTATTCCCTGAAGCCCAACAGGTCTAGGAGTCATTTAGAAATTCCTCACGGGGCCCAGTTGGGTGGGGAGAGGGAACTGGAACCTACTCAAACAATTCTTATTTATTATAACTTTGATATTTGTTTCCAATATCTTCTCCGCATGTCCCTCCCATTATTCTTTAATAAAATGTTGAAGTAGTAGGTAAAAGTAATAAAGATTACAGTTTCTAATAGAGAGCTGTTTAAATCTTGAAGTAAAATAACAATGGAAAGTAGGGTTTAGTGCCGTAGGAAAGCAAGTGTACACTGTCAGATCCATGCCTATAAACTGGGTATGGATCCGAGCGAGACAAGGGCAACAACAGCCATGGGCACAGAAGATTTCTCTCAAAAGGGGGGGATGAGGTTCTGAGCCTTGCCTCTGTTGGGCCCCTATTGTTCACCTGATGGCCCCCCTGCGACGGTGCCTGTCTTAGGTTGTTCCTTTCTTGAGGAATCTTACCCATCTCTGGCTAACCAGTCATCTTCCGGGACTATACAGGGAGATGTAAAGTTGGTAATTGAGAGAGAAACAATGTCCTTTAAAAAGATTAGCTTTTCACTTCTTTGCAGATTTTTGCCCCGTGGCTACTATGCCCAGCAGTTGTCTTAAGGTATCTTTACCATCTGGAAGAATTAGGGGGATCTCGCCTCTGGCATTTCTCATGAAAGCAGTGTAGCAAGACTAATATTTTAAATTTGGTTTTCTAATTTAGGTGTGAAGCGATCAATAACAACATTTCCAAACACCATAATAAAAAGGAGAGATAGCGTGGATGTTCCTTTCAGAGGTCTGCATGCGGTTCCTTCTTTCCGGGCATCTGGGCTGTGCCATCAGACAGGTGGTTTGGACTGGCTCCCGACACGCCTCCTCTCCTCTTTGTTGAACAGGGTGCGGAGAAGCTGTTGGCAGTCTTCCCAGGTCAGCTGATGGGTTTGGAAGAGGGATTCCATTAGATCAACCAAGGCTTGCAGCTCCTCTCAGTATGATGGGGTGTTGTGTTTCCAATTGAGGAGGTCAGTCATGGAAAAGGGTTGGTAGTAAAGCATGGACCAGCCTGGCTGGGTGGTCCCCTCCTCATCACGCCACTCAGGCTCCCGTGTCTCTCGCACCGGCATCTGAAAAGCGCCTGCTCCCAGCCAAGGGCGCAGTCTGGCTGCTGGTCCAGGAGAGTGGGTCTGCTGGTTCTGGAGGCAAGGAAGCTGATGGCAGTGGGGTGTCTGGGACTGGGGGGCTGGATGCTGACAGCTTTGAAGGCACATAAGGTGGGGGCAATATTAGCTCTTCCTCTGGGTCTCCAGCAAAAGTTTGCGGAGGCTTGGGCTTCTGCTGATTCTTTGCAGGCTTCTTTGTTGAGGCAACTAAGACCCTACCCTGTCCCTGCCTGTTGCAAGCAAACCGCACCCAAGGGGGAAGAGTCTGGGCAATTCCTAACCAGGAGTCAGTATATGGGAACTGGTCAGGATGACCTGGATCTCCAGTGATGACCTGTCTCAGTATATGGGAACTGGTCAGGATGACCTGGATCTCCAGTGATGACCTGTCTCAGTATATGGGAACTGGTCAGGATGACCTGGATCTCCAGTGATGACCTGCCAGACCTGGCGGACTGTTGGGACATCTAGGGATCCTTCTGGAGGCCACTCTACACTAAAGGTGGGCAATACAGATTCACACAGGGCTTTCAACCTGCCAGGAGTTAATTTCATCCCGTAGTCTTCTGAAAATCCCTTCCTGAAATTCTTGATCATAGTGTCAAGGACTGTGGGTTTACTATGCCCTGACCCCATGACGTGTTTGTGGACGGTGCCATGACAACAGACAAGGGAGGGGTGCCTCTCTAGGGAGGAGACCAGTCAGATGCCCGTCTGTTCATGCTCCTTGCAGAGCCTTTGGTCAGCCTTGACTAAGGTGCACCCATATAAGTCCCAGGCCAGGTCAGCCGAAGCTGAATCACCCATATGTCCTGACGGCTGATGGCAAATACGGATGAGGGCCCACTCTGATTCCGTATCGCAGACTGTGGAATCACAGATTCAGTGCAGACTGAATGGCTTCAGCCGCCGTGCACACTCACTCACACACTCAGACCAGAGTTTAAACATTCCCCCCCTGGGAATGTCTACCTGAGAGACTTCTAAGAAGTCTCCGGGAGGTCATCAGGCTCCCCTTCCACCCCAACGGGTGGGACTGGCTGGGTCAGGGGCCCTGGGGCCTTACCGGATTCGACATCGGAACCAGGTCCTCACCTGCCAAGCCTTCTTGAGTCCGGCGGGAACAGCGGAGCGGGGCCAGCCCAGGGCCACCGGGCAGGAGACTGCCGAAAGGTCAGGCAGGGCTCGCCTTCTCCGTTGCAATCACCGTTCCTTCACCGCCACGCAGTTTGCCCCAAACTGGTGGCAACAAAGAGCCAGTACAGTTGGGTTTACCGGTCAGGGAACCAAATGTTACAGAAAATACTTGAAAGCCTGGACTGGATCACTGACAGAAAAACCAAGTGGCACTCAGAGATCTTGGAGTGTTGAGGCTTTATTTCATACTGGTGGGCTCAGAGGGGAGTAATCTCCCAAAAGTCTGAGCCCCGAACAAAGGCAAAGGGAGCAATATGTATCTTTCTGCTTCTGTATCTAACATTCCTACATGCACAGCAAGTGAGCAGGCAAGGGGGAGTGAGTTTAGGGAGTGAACCTTTGGAACTAGTGCTTGGCAGAGCAGGAAATCAAGGGAGTGTTTTTGTTGTTTGTGTTGAGGAGGGGGAGACAGAGGGGAGCCACCTTGGCTAGACTGCTGTCCTCGTAAATTGCTGTCCTTCTAAATTGCTGTCTTTGTAAATTTTCCCTATCAGAAGAAGTGGAAATGATACCTCTTTTTCTACATTGGCTTCCTTAAAATCCTTAATTCTATTTTATGGTTCCCTGAGATTCTGCATATGGAATTGATAATCCAGAGAAGGGGCCTGGCCATTGTTACTTAATGTTTGGGAACTTAAAAATTATCTGTGGATGTTTCTGTTGGGGGAGCACTGTGTATTTTCCTCGGTCATTGTCCCCGCCACAACAAAGAATTGAAGGGCAGAGACACAGTTAGTGAAGCAGTGTAAAAGTTTTATTTAAAGTTACTTAAAAGAGAGAAGAAGTGCAGCAGGCAACCTCAGCAAGGAGAGGCACCCTGAAAGCTTGGAGAAAGTTTAAGATTACAAGGTTACACGCTTAGAAAGTGTGGGCGACCTCAGAGAGAGGAGCGCCCTGAAAGGTTGGGGGTTCCCCCTTTTAAGGATTTTTCAGGAATGTGACTAAGGCCTGTGGGTGGAGACCTGTTAAGTGGTCTTTGAATACTTAGAATTAACACAAGCAATTTCTCCTCGGATTTCTCTGGAGTCTTGTTCTGGGAGCATATCAAACAAGGCTGCCTGCCCAGCCCCCAAGGTGAGCTGAGTTGTCTCTTTGCTAAAGAGTAAATTGAGAATTTTACTTCTTAACTTCTTGGGTATTAAAATACAATCTTCAAGATGGAATCCTTCCTGCCTTTGACTATGTTGTTTACGGCGGGGTCTGCATGCTAAATTAGTTGCCTAGGTTACAAACTACTTGATTTGGGCCAGGAGGAGAAAAAAAAACAGCATTTAGGTAAAGTTAAAAAATAAGCTGGGCCTGCAGGATTAACACGATAAAGACATAGGCTATGCTGAGGTACCCTCCTTTATGTGGGGAATATTCAAACATTCCAGGCCAAGTTGCTCCTGGCTTTTTGAGCTTTAATTGATTAACTTTGGTTCTTTTTATTGGACTTTCCTGACCTTTTTCTCTTTCCACCCTGCTCATATCTATTTTCCTGCCTAACATTTGTGTCCCGAGACACTTTCTGCTTCATTTTCTCCAAAGGAGGGGCCTCTTTTATATCATCAATGGACCTTGATGGATTTCTTTTAAGCATTTACAGAAAATGGTTCCTGCTACTTAAAAAAAAAATTGAGGCTTAGGCTCACTCACCAAGTGTGGGAACGAGGTCTTTGGTGGTTCAGCAGTTCTTGCTGTCTCATTTCCCTCCCTTTTGGTTGTTTTTCATTGTTCCTCTTCGAGCATTTTTTAATTCATTTCTGCATACAAATGTGTACTCAAACATTTATTCTGTACACATCACTAAAATTTACCAGTCTTAGTCTCTGTACTTTGCAAAATACTCAAGAATTAGTCATGCTTTGCAAATGTGAAAGAGTAACACATACCTGCTTCTTTCCCCCACAAACCTTGTGAGTATTTTATATGAATATCAATGGACTTTTTTAGGGAAAATAATTCCTCCTTTGGGAGTGGGGTCAGAAAGGAGGGATTCCAATATTGGGACTTATATTTGGGATGCCAGTATAACCTCAGGAGGTGGCAGTGATGCCGGGGTTCTTGTTTGCGGAGTCGAGGAATGAACTTAGCAAACAGTCAAGGTAGGAGAGCCAGGGAGACTTTTATTGAGAGAGACAGTGAGAGGACAGACACAGCTCCTGGTGTGAGCCAGGAGGGGACAAGAGAGCCCGTAGTGGTGTATTGTCTAGGGGTGTTATAGGCAGTTGAGGTTTTTTGGGAATTGGATAAAAGGCTTAGGGGTATGGACTTGTTAAGTGGTCCCTGAATATGAAAAGTTAACTTTACACAAGAAATTTACTGCTTTATTTTCTCCCTGGGATACTGGCCTCTTGGTCTAGGAGCATATCAAAAGGTCACCCATCCAGTGCCCAAGGTGGCCTGAGGTACTGTCTGTTTGCTAAACAGTAAGTTAAGAATCCTACTTCTTAAACTTCTGGGTGTTAAAATGCAATCTTATCTTTAAGGTTGGGAATCCTTCCTGCCTTTTACTATGTTGTTTACAGCTGGGTCTGCATGCTAAATTAGTTGCCCAGTTTGCAAAATCACCTCATCAGTTCTGAAGGAGGAAAGGCAGCACAGAGGCCTAGGCCTTTTAGGATGCTAAAGTGAATCTTACACATGATTACAAATGATTAGCATAATGAAAACATGTGCTACTCTTCTTTCTTTTTTTCTTTCTTTCTTTTTTATTTTGGTATCATTAATCTACAATTGCATGTGCAATATTATGGTTATTAAACTCCCCACTTGATCAGGTCCCCCTCACCAACCCAATTACAGTCACTGTCCATAAGCTTAGTGAGATGCTGTAGAATCACTACTTGTTTTCTCTGAGTTGCCCAGCCCTCCCCTTGGCCCCCAACATTGTGTCTGCTAATTGTAATGCCCTTTTTTCCCCCTTGTCCGTCCCTTCCCACCCAACCTCCCCAGTCCCTTTCCCTTTGGTAACTGTTAGTCCATTCTTCGGTTCTCTGAGTGTGCTGCTGTTTTGTTCTTTGACTTTTTTTTTTCTTTGCTCTTATGCTCCACATATCAGTGAAATCATTTGATACTTGTCTTTTTCCACCTGGCTTATTTCACTGATGAGCATAATACTCTCTAGTTCCACCCATGTTGTTGCAAATGGTAGGATTTGTTTTCTTCTTCTAGCTGAATAATATTCCATTGCGTATATGTACCACCTCTTCTTTATCCATTCATCTACTGATGGATACTTAGGTTGCTTCCATTTCTTGGCTATTGTAAATAGTGCTGTGATAAACAGGGGTGCATATGTCTTTTTGAAACTGGGCTGCGGCATTCTTAGGGTAAATGCCTAGGACTGGAATTCCTGGGTCAAATGGTATGTCTATTTTGAGTTTTTTGAGGAACCTCCATACTGCTTTCCACAATGGTTGAACTAATTTACATTCCCACCAGCAGTGTAGGAGGGTCCCCTTTCTCCACATCCTCACCAACATTTGTTGTTGTTTGTGTTTTTGATGTTGGCCGTCCTTACGGGTGTGAGGTGATATCTCATTGTGGTTTTAATCTGCATTTCTCTGATGATTAGCAATGTGGAGCATCTTTTCATGTACCTGTTGGCCATCTGAATTTCTTCTTTGGAGAAGTGTCTATTCATGTCCTCTGCCCATTTCTTAATTGGATTCTTTGCTTTTTGTTTGTTGAGGTGAGTGAGTTCTTTATATATTTTGGATGTCAACCCCTTATCTGACAGGTCATTTATGAATATATTCTCCCAAACTGTAGGATGTCTTTGTTCTACTGATGGTGTCCTTTGCTGTGCAGAACCTTTTCAGCTTGATATAGTCCCACTTGTTCATTTTTGCTTTTGTTTCCCTTGCCCGTGGAGATATGTTCATAAAGAAGTTCCTCATCTTTATTTCCAAGAGATTTTTACCTGTGCTTTTTTCTAAGAGTTTTATGGTTTCATGACTTGCATTCAGGTCTTTGATCCATTTTGAGTTTACTTTTGTGTATGGGGTTAGACAGTAGTCCAGTTTCATTCTCTTACATGTAGCTGTCCAGTTTTGCTAAAACCAGCTGCTGAAGAGGTTGTCATCTCCCCATTGTATATCCAAGGCTCTTTTATCAAAAATTAATTGGCTATATATGTTTGGGTTAATGTATGGATTTTCTATTCTGTTCCACTGGTCTGTGGGTCTGTTTTTTGTGCCAATACCAAATTGTCTTGATCACAGTGGCTTTGTAGTAGAGCTTGAAGTCAGGGAGCATAATTCGCCCTGTTTGATTCCTCCTTCTCAGGATTGCTTTGACTACTCGGGGTCTTTTGTGGGTCCATATGAATTTTAGAGTTATTTGTTCCAGTTCATTGAAGAATGCTGTTGGTATTTTGATAGGGATTGCATTGAATCTGTAGATTGCTTTCAGTAGTATAGCCATTTTGACAATATTTATTCTTCCTAGCCAAGAGCATGGAATGAATTTCCATTTGTTAGTGTCCTCTTTAATTTCTCTTAGGAGTGTCTTGTAGTTTTCAGGGTATAGGTCTTTCACTTCCTTTGTTAGGTTTATTCCTAGATATTTCTTTTTTTTGATGCAATTGTGAATGAAATTGTTTTTCTGATTTCTCTTTCTCTTTGCTCATCGTTAGTGTATAGGAAAGCAACAGATTTCTGAGTGTTAATTTTGTATCCTGCATCCTTGCTGAATTCAGATATTAGTTCCAGTAGTTTTGGAGTGGAGTCTTTAGGGTTTTTATGTACAATATCATATCATCTGCAAATAGTGACAATTTGACTTCTTCTATACCAATCTGGATGCTTTGTATATCTTTGTTTTGTCTGATTGCCATGGCTAGGACCTCCAGTACTATGTTGACTAATAGTGGAGAGAGTGAGCATCCCTGTCTTGTTCCCGATCTTAGATGAAAAGCTTTCAGCTTCTCGCTATTAAGTATGATGTTAGCTGTGGGTTTGTCATATATTGCCCTTATTATGTTGAGGCACTTGCCCTCTATACTCGTTTTGTTGAGAGTTTTTATCATGAGTGGATGTTGAATTTTGTCAAATGCTTTTTCAGCATCTATGGAGATGATCATGTGGTTTTTGTTCTTCTTTTTGTTGATC
>JAQQAC010016209.1:95763286-95865337 GCA_029783875.1 Phataginus tricuspis | reverse complement strand
AATTCGGTTTGCTAATATTTTGTTGAGTATTTTTGCATCTACGTTCACCAGGGATATTGGTCTGTAATTTTCTTTTTTGGTGAGGTCTTTGCCCGGTTTTGGTATTAGAGTGATGCTGGGTTCATACAATGAGTTTGGAAGTATTCCTTCCTCTTCTATTTTTTGGAAAACTTTAAGGAGAATGGGTGTTATTTCTTCTCTATATGTCTGGTAGAATTCAGAGGTGAATCCGTCTAGCCCAGGGGTTTTGTTCATGGGTAGTTTTTTGATTACCAATTCAATTTCGTTAGTGATGATGGGTCTGTTTAGGTTTTCTGTTTCTTCCTTGGTCAGTCTCGGAAGGTTCTGTTTTTCTAAGAAGTTGTCCATTTCTTCTAGGTTTTCCAGCTTGTTAGCATATAGAATTTCATAGTATTCTCATAATTCTTTGTATTTCTGTGGGGTCTTTCGTGATTTTTCCTTTCTCATTTCTGATTCTGTTTATGTGTGTAGATTGTTTTTTTCTCTTAATAAGTCTGGTTAGGAGTTCATCTATTTTGTTTATTTTTTCAAAGAAACAGTTCTTGGTTTTATTAATTTTTTCTATTGTTTCATTCTTCTCAATTTTATTTTTTTCTTTTCTGTTCTTTATTATATCCCTCCTCTGGTGACTTTGGGCCTCATTTGTTCTTCTTTTTCCAATTTCAATAATTGTATCTTTAGACTATTCATTTGGGAATGTTCTTCCTTCTTTAAATAGGCCTGGATTGCAAAATACTTTCCTCTTAGAACTGCCTTTGCTGCATCCCACAGAAGTTGGGGCTTTGTGCTGTTGTTGTCATTTGTCTCCATATATTGTTTCATCTCTGTTTTAATTTGGTTATTTATCCATTGATTATTTCAGAGCATGCTGTTAAGTCTCCATGTATTTGTGAGCCTTTTTGTTTTCTTTGTACAATTTATTTCTAGTTTTACACCTTTGTGATCTGAGAAGTTGGTTGGTAGAATTTCAATATTTTTGAATTTACTGATTTTGTTTTTGTGGCCTAGTATGTGGTCTATTCTGGAAAATGTTCCATGTGCACTTGAGAAGAATGTGTATCCTGCTGCTTTTGGGTGTAGAGTTCTGTAGATGTCTGTTAGGTCCATCTATTCTAGTGTGTTGTTCAGTGCCTCTGTGTCCTTACTTATTTTCTGTCTGGTTGATCTGTCCTTTAGAGTGAGTGGTGTATTGAAGTCTTCTAAAATGAATGCATTGCTTTCTATTTCCTCCTTTAATTCTGTTAGTATTTGTTTCACATATGCCGTCACTCCTGTGTTGGGTGCATATATATTTAAAATGGTTATGTCCTCTTGTTGGACTGACCCCTTTATCATTATGTAATGTTCTTGTTTATATTTTGCTACTTTCTTCGTTTTGAAGTGTATTTTGTCTGGTACAAGTACTGCAACACCTGCTTTTTTCTCCTTTTTGTTTGCTTGAAATATTTTTTTCCATCCCTTCACTTTTAGTCTGTGTATATCTTGTGTTTGAGGTGAGTCTCTTGTAAGCAGCATATAGATGGGTCTTGCTTTTTTATCCACTCTGTTACTCTGTGTCTTTTGATTGGTGCATTCAGTCCATTTACATTTAGGGTGATTATCGATAGATTTGTATTTATTGCCATTGCTGGCTTTAGATTCATGGTTACCAAAGGTTCAAGGGTAGCTTCTTTGCTATCTAACAGTCTAAGTTACCTTTCTTGGGAAGTTATTATAAACACAGTCTGATGATTCTTTATTTCTCTCCCTTCTTATTCTTCCTCTTCTATTCTTCATATACTAGGTGTTTTATTCTGCACTCTTTTACGTTTCCTTTGACTGTTTGTGTGGATAGTTGATTTTACCTTTTGCCTTTAGTTAGTATTTGTATGGTCTCCTTTCTTTGCTATGATTTTATTTTCTCTGGTGACATCTTTTTCGGCTTAGGAGTGCTTCCATCTAGAGCAGTCCCTTCAAGATATCCTTTACAGGTGTTTTATGGGAGGCATACTCCCTCAGCTTTTGCTTGTCTGGGAATTGATTAATCCCTCCCTAAAATTTAAATGATAATCGTGCTGGATACAGTATTCTTGGTTCAAGGCCCTTCTGGTTCATTATGTTAAATATGTCATGCCATTCTCTTCTGGCCTGTAAGGTTTCTGTTGAGAAGTCTGATGATAGTTTGATGGGTTTTCCTTTGTAGATGATCTTTTTTTCTCTCTGTAGCTGCCTTTAGTACTCTGTCCTTATCTTTGATCTATACCATTTTAATTATTATGTATCTTGGTATTGTCTTCCTTGGGTCCCTTGTGTTGGGAGATCTGTGGGCTTCCATGGTCTGAGAAACTATTTCCTTCCCCAGTTTGGGGAAGTTTTCAGCAATTATTTCTTCAAAGACACTTTCTATTCCTTTTTCTATCTCTGCTTCTTCTGGTACTCCTATAATGCGAATATTGTTCTGTTTAGATTGGTCACACAGTTCTCTTAATATTCTTTCATTCCTAGAGATCCTTTTATCTCTTTCTGCCTCAGCTTCTCTGTATTCCTGTTCTCTGATTTCTATTCCATTAACAATCTCTTGCACCTTGTCCAGTCTGCTCTTAAGCCCGTTGATCGCTTGTCTGATTTCTGCATTGTCTTTCCTCACTTATCCCTTAGCTTTTGCATATTTCTCTGTAGATACATCAGCATGGTTATGATTTTTACTCTGAATTCTTTTTCAGGAAGATTGTGTAATTCTATTCCATCAGGCCCCTTCTCTGGGGTTGTCTGGCTAATCTTTGTCTGTATCATATTCCTCTATCTTTTCATGGTGATAGAAGTGGTCCCTGGTAGGTGCCATGTGTGTCAGCTGGGAGAACAAAGTCCCTTCCTGCCTGTTGTTCTTCTTGCCCTTCTCAGGGGTGTGAGCTCTTTTCCTCCACACTGGTAGGGAGTCTCTGGGATAATCCCCTGAGCTGCCTGTGTGCTGTCTGCCTCAGCTTAGCCTATAGTACTGCGGGGATTTGCAGTTTCATTGGCTGCATTCTGGTCCTGGTGCATTCCAAACCTCGTTCTGGGGCTCTTCCCGCTTAGCTGTGCGCCAGCCAGGAGGTGATTCTGTGACGTTGCTGTGGGCGGGGCCACTCCTCTGCTGTTCCACAGAAGTGGCGGCTCCACTGGACCCTTTGCGTCTCTGGCCAGGCAGGGGGAAACGAATGGCAGACTGCTCATCTCTGTGGGAAGCGTCGGTACAGCCACTTTGCCCAGCCGCCAGCCATGGCGTCCAAAATTCCCCAAGACTCCCACACTGCTGGGCCCAGTGCGCTGGGACAATTTTGTTCCTCTGTTAGGCCCTTTTCTCTTTAAGACTTTTAAAAAAAACTTGCGCTTTTCTTTTGTCCCGGGGAGCTGGCTGAGGGGACCCTCTTGTTGTCTCCATCTCAGATCCTGCCCTTCTGTTTCTCTAATCTCCGAGACACCCCAGGATGTGTGTCAGTTCTCCTGGCGCAGATCACCAGGGCTGGTTATTTGGAAGGCCTGTGCTTCCACTCCCTCCATGCTCTGAATCTTTTCCTCCCACTGGTGCGCTGGGGTGGGGGAGTGCTCGGGTCCTGCCGGGTCGCAGCTTTGTATCTTACCCTCTTCGTGAGGTGCTTAGTTCTTGCAGGTGTAGCTGTAGCCTGGCTGTTGTATTGTATCTTCTGGTCTGTTTTTTAGGAATAGTTGTTTTTGTTGTATTTTCACAAATATATATGGTTTGGGGAGGAGATTTCCGCTGCCCTGTCCATGCCGCCATCTTCCCAGAAGTCTCGCTACTCTTCTTTATCTGGAGAATATTAACTGATCTCACTGAAGAATGACCCTAGAGGTTAATTTTTAACACAGAGTTTTGGTAGGGGGTTTCCTTGCATGTAGTTGCATTGCTCTGAGTGGAAATATCCTGCCTCGCTTTTTCCAGGGGCCCTCACACTATTCTAAGCCCATGGTCCCTGTCTCAGTAGGGGGTAAATCTTGGCAAGTAAATGGACAGGTAGAGCTTTATTTCATTAACTCTCCATTCCAGTTAAAACCTTCCATCACCTAATTCACACATTGACTTACTGTATGCCAGGCACATAGTAGGTGCTTTGCATATATTCATTTCATTCTCACTACAGTCCTTTGAAGTAAGCCCTATTACTATCCCTATTTTAAAGATAAGGAAACTGAGGCATAGAGATGTTCAGTACATTCTCCAGGGTCACAGAGTAAATGATGGTGTTGAGGTTCAAAACCAGGCAATCTGACTGCAGATTTATTCCTTTTAGACACTATTCTAAGATACAGAACTGGTATGATCAATGTAGTATGTAGTCTGCATTTCTCTCAGCTATTCTATGTCTTCTAAATGTGTGTTGTATTCCTATGCTAGAGAGCAGCTTAGAACCATGGTATATAACTTTGGTCTCTACATTTAAACACAGCGCCCAAGGATTAATGAAGAATGTACCAAAAACTTCAACTGAAACTAGCAGTAACAGGAAATCAGTGTAACAATTTGGTGACACAGAAAGACGGAAGATTTAAGCAAAAATTTTTAACAGCTTAATAAGGTATAATTGATATATAAAAATTGTACATATTTAATGTGTACAATTTGATGAGTTTGCTTGATTTTTTTAAAAGTGTCTTTTGAGCCCTGAAATTATGAGTTTTGAACAGCTTTCTCTTTGGGAAAATCTTCAGTTATTGTCTCCTAGTTGTCACATGACCACAACATTTTTTTGACTGGTCTTCAAGTTTGAATAGAAAACGAAAGGAATGAAGTGTCTAAAAGTAAGAAAGTTTCCTATTTTACTGTGGTAATGCCACCAGCCAGGTAAGAAAAAGTTCTAGAAAAGATAAGAGCTTTTATAAGAATGAGTCTTATAAAGTGAACAAAAGACTGTGTGGCTTTTAGAAACTTAGTGATTAGCAATGTAGTGTTAACATTGCTGAAACACTGACTATTTAAAACAACTAAGAATAGGTTAAAGGAAAGAGTACTGATTTAGTTCTAGCAGGTTACCATGTGAGATTATTTCCTTTTATAATTTACATCTAATCTTACTAGACAAACAGGTTAAAACCAATGAACATCATTTAGTTTAGTGATAGCTGATAATTATTTCAATCGATAAATGTTTGTCTTTCTTGAATGATGTGGTAATTCTCTAGAGTTTGTAATTTTCTATTTTTAAAACAATCCATGCCTAAACCTTTATATTATCCAAACAAATGATCACCAGGCAATCTCATTCAGACTCATGGCTTTAAGTACCACGTGTATACCATTAACTCTCAAATTTTATTTTTATTAGTGAACTCTCCCCTAAGTTCCAGACTCATGTATCCAACTGTATACTCTGTAATTCCATATGAATGTTCAGTAAGCACCTCAAACTTACCATGTCCCAAACTGAATTCTTAATCCCCCATCAAGCCTGCTCCTTCCCCAATGTGCCTCCTTTCAATAAATATTATCATCATTTACCTACTTGCTTAGACTAGAATTCTTGGCATCATTTTCGATTATCCTCTCTCACATACCCCATATCCAGTCCTTTAGAAGATTACACCAGCCCTACCTTCAAAACATATTCAGAATATGGCCATTCTTACCATCATGGTGCAACCCGCCTTCATCTCTTGGTTAGACAGTTGCAAGAGCTTTCTAAGTCATTTCCCTGTTTCTGTTTCATACCTGTGCAGTTTGTTGTTTAATTAGTAGCCAGCTATCTTTAAAACATAACTAATTTCATATTCTCCCCTCATCAAAACCTTCCAACGGCTCGCCTGTCTCAGAACAAAAGCCAGTCAAAAATGGCTTATGAGGCACCCAATAAACTTCCCCCTCTACCTCTCTGACTTCTCCTCCTCCTCTTTATTCCTTGCTTACTCTGCTGCAGCAACCCAGGTCTCCTAGCAGCAACCCACCAGTCACAGTACCTTCTCAGGGCCATTGAACCTGCTATTCCATCTGCCTGAAACACTCTCTATGCAGTTATCTTCATGATGCCCTCTGTCCTTTTATTCAGGTCCTTCCTCAGAGACTTTCCTGATCATCCTTTCTAAATAGCTTCTTTCCCTCACTCCACCTATCACTATGTAGCCTCTCACTCTGCTCTTTTTTTTTTATCGCATTTATCATTACCTAACATTTCCGCTCGTTTCTCTGTGTACTATCTCCATTACCGCAATGTGGATTCAGTGAGGGCAGGAATTTGTTCACTCATTGCTGTATCCCAATTACCTAGCCCAGAACTTAGTAACTATTTGTTGAATAAATGACTGAGTGACTGAATGAATCACTAAATGGCAGTAGCCTATGAAAAAAGTAGGTCATAGCCTGAGGAAAGAAAGAAAACATTTCTTCAAAGATATGCTGCCAATCTAAAATATAGTTCACAAGATCATCTCAGTATTGCTGGAAAAGATCCAGTTGTACTCTTCTCTTTTCAGGCAAGATAGCCACTTTGAAGTTAAATGTTAATATGCAGTGAATATGATCCATAAAATTTGTGTTTTTTCTAAACTAAATGCAGAGAAATAGATGTGATGGTTTTTGAAACCCTGTTCAGTAACCCATTTAAGCACTTTAAAACCAATATGCCACTAAGAGAATGGTAGCTTGAGAAAATTAATATGTATTGTTGATCTTTATTTTTCCTGAAATTATGGTGTGCCCTGGCTATTAGGAATTTTCTGCTGCTTGTCCAGTCTCCAGCTGGGACTTAACTTCCTAATTGTATTAAGGCTCAATCTAAGGGCACACACATGTAACACTCTGGTTTTCTGTTAACAGTTCATTAACAAGTTCATTATGTGTTTGTTCCTGTCTCAGCATTGTCAAAAGACAAATTGGGAAAGATCAAAATGTCATGGTTAAATTCTGTATGATTTTTCTCTGAACTATTTTGAATGAATAACTGCTTATTTTATAATACATTTACACATTAAAGGGATAAATGGCAGAGTGTTTTGTAATTTGTATTCTTGGAAAACAGTGTAGGTAGAAAAAACTCATATCTGGAGAATAGCCTAGTCTGTTTCAATGAATTTTTGGAGGAAAAACTTTACCATATATAATTTGCTGTATTTTTAAAGGATTCAAATAAATTAGAGTATTTGACACTAAATAGTAGTGTGATATAATGGAAACTGTTGCTTATATAAGCTGTTACTAACTAAATGACATTGATTGGATAATCTCTCCATTCAGGGCCTTGGTTTCCTTGGCTATAAAAAGAGGATGTTAGACTAGAGTTTTTAGAATTTTAGAATTATTTCAGCATTACCAGTTTAAGATTCTGTGAGCATGATACTTCCTGATCTTTGATAGTAGGAGTATCAGTTCTCATAATATGATTAATAAATATTTTATCTTGATAATCATGGGTAATTAGGTGTATCAGATAATGGGTACATGTGATTTCATTGTACTATTTCTACTTTAATGTGTGTTTGAATATTCTTATGCAATAGCATAATTTAGAAATATAATTGATTAATAAAATGCTTGATAGCAGATAATAGAGTATATTCAAATGGACCTTGCATCTATTTGGTGTCTATGTGGACTTCTTCCATTGGCCTCTGAAACATTTACACAAAATAGCAGTCTCTCTTATGATCATTCCAGGGCACTTTTCTTCGGTTTTTAGGTAACTGTGTCAAGGTTCAGACCAGATTAAAACATTTCCCCAGGAACAGATTATCAAGGTGAAGGCAGTTATTGATCAGGAAACTAGCAAAAGAGTCTTACAAACATGATATAATTTATATTGGTCTGGCAGCTCACAACATGTAAGTTAGGTTGCCTTAATTATCTGTAACTCACTCTTAAACCCAGGATGATTTTTCCCCAAGCCACCCTACACACTGCCAGACCATTTCTGGAAGATAATGTAGCAGACTACATTGCAGCTGAGATGTTAAGCAATTCTGGGTTCAAGTCCCTATATCAACCATTTCCTAAATGTCAGACCTTGGGAAAGTGCTATTTTACTTGTCTGAGCCTCAGTTATTTTTTATGTAAAATCGGAATGTCAATAGTAGTATCTACATCATGGGGTTGTGAGAACTAAAGAACATGGATAATCATTAAACACACTGACTGACAAGCAGTTTAAACCAACAATATCAGCCTATTGTGTCATTATTATTTTTGTCATTTAGTTATTTGCATTATTAGAATAAAAGTTATATGTGGAGGAATTTAAACAGAAACTAGGGGGTAATATGCCTGGTTTGATTACCCTCACTAGAAGCAGTCAATACATATTTATTGAACATCTGTTGTATTCTAGGAACTGAGTTTATAAAGGCAAGTGAGGCAGACTTCCTGTTCTTAAGAAAATCAGATGATAAGAGGAGAAACAGATACTTGAAAGCTTAGAATCAGAACTGAATTTGAAGGAGTAACAGAGTAGGCAATTGCTAGTATGCTGAGATTTAAGGGAGGTAAAAACGAAACCAAACCAAACCTGAAAGAAAAGCCTTTGGCCTGTCAGTAGATCTGAAACACCATTAGAATATTTTTCCTTTGGACTTTATACATTCTTTGAGTTTTGTATTCCATGTGCAAATTTCTTTGGGATGAGTAACACATTAAGGAATATCAGTTTGCACTTTAATGAAGATTTATTTCTATATTATTTCGATACAAGGTAAGTTGCTATAATCAAGAGACCACAACAGACCCAAGATGGGCAGGCAGCAGTGCTGTAGGAAGCCATCCAAGGCCCACGGTGCTTTTACCTTGTTGCTTTCCCATCTCCTAGTATGTTGACTTTGCCTATGTGGTCTAATATGGTTCCCGTTATTGGCCTGTGCTATAGCCTGCTGGTTGAGTGAGAGGAGACAAAGAAGAGGACAAGATTTTCTTGTCAAATCATGATCCAAAAGTTGCAGATATCACTGCTGCTTGCATACCGTTGTCTAAATTTCTGTCGTATCTTCATGCCAAACTGCAAAGGAGTCTGGAAAATTTAGTTTCTGGCTGGGAGGCTATGTACACAACTAAAACTCATGGGTTTCTATTACTAAAAGGAAGAGTAGGAGAATGGACACTGAGAAACAATTAGCAGTCTCTGCCATGGTTTTATCAGACAACTTTATCTTGATAAGCTGCCTGAAAGACCTAGGCCTTTCCAAATAGGTAGACTGTATGACTCAAAACGAAATGGTTATAAGAAAGGTTGACTTGTTGGGGGTGTTCTCTGACATCAACCAACTATCTGGTCTCAGATTCTCTGACACGAACTAGGTATCCTATTCAATTCAACTCTGACTTTAACTATCTGCAATTAGCAAAGACCTCACAGATTAAGGGATCAGTCCCACAAGATTGTTCTCATGTCAGATGCCAGTTGAAAGTCCCAGTACTTCTGATCAACCAGCTATAAATTCAGGAATTTCTGTGACCGCTTTCAGGTTCAGTAATTCACCAGAACTACTTATGGAACTCAGGAACAGCCAAACGGAAGTGATGCATAGGGCAAGATCGTGTGTGTGTGTGTGTGTGTGTGTTGGGGGATGAGGTAATGCAACTCAAGCACCCTCCATTGTCTCTCCATGCATGTTACCTTCCAGAAGAACCTCCATGTGTCCACCACTACTCAGGAATTTCCATGGGTTTTAGGACCTCTGTGCCAGAAACTGGAGACAAAGACGAAACATTTTATTATACTGTAATTTGATATTATCAGGAGCAGAAATAGCCCCCAAAACCATCTCTGCCTGAAGATACTCGCCCTTTTCACCACAAGGCAGGTAGAATGTGTTGTTTTCTCCTCTGAACTCCCTTATTTGCCAGTGATTCTATCATAGTGTACTGTTCTTACCACACAGTTGGGGGAGCGTTGTGTATTTCCTCGGTCCTTGTCCCCACCACGACAAAGAATTGAAGGGGAGAGACACAGTAGAGAAGCAGAGTAAAAGCTTTATTTAAAGTTACTTTAAGAGAGAAGTGCAGCAGGCAACCTCTACAAGGAGAGGCGCCCCGAAAGGTTGGAGAGAGAAAGTTTAAGATTAAAAGGTTACATACTTAGAAAGTGTGGGCCGACTCAGAGAGAGGAGCGCTCCCTGAAAGGTTGAAAAGAGAGTTTAAAGTTAAAAGGTTACGTACTTGGAAAGTGCGGGCGACCTCAGAGAGAGGAGCGTCCCAAAAGGTTGGGTGTTCCTCCTTTTAAGGATTCTTTAGGAATGTGACTAAGGGCTGGGGGTGCAGACTTGTTATGTGGTCTTTGAATACTTAGAATTAACTTAACACAAGGAAGTTCCTGCTCTGATTTCGCCCTGGGATACCGGCGTCTTGGTCTGGGAACAGATCAAACAGGCTGCCTGCCCAGCCCCCAAGGTGGACTGAGTTATTGTCTGTTTGCTGAAGAGTAAGTTAAGAATCTTACATTTTTAACTTCCTGGGTATTAAAATACAATCTTTAAAGTGGAGTCCTTCCTGCCTTTCACTATGTTGTTTATGGTTGGGCCTGCATGCTGAATTAGTTGCCTAGGTTACAAACTACTTAATTAGGGCTGGTAGGAGAAAAAAAAAACAGCATATAGGTAAAGAAAGTAAGCTGGGCCTGCATGATTAACACAATAAAGACATGGGCTATGCTGAGGTACCTTCCTTTACCTGGGAAATATTCAAACATTCCAGACCAAGTTGCTCTTGGCTTTTTGAGCTTTAATTGATTAATTTTGGGTCTTTTTAGGTGGACTTTCTGGCCTTTTTCTCTTTCCACCCCACTCATATCTACTTTCCTGCCTAACAACACTGTACTGTAATCAACAGTTTCTAGTTTCTATAGCTCTAACTGGAAAGTGAGCTGCATGAGATAGTATCTAATTCATTTTTACCCCAAGTATCTAGCAGGATGCTTGGCACATTGTTGCTCTGTAAACTAGTGAACGAACATGATTGAATAGAAAGCATAGTCTGGCACTGCTAACCGCTGTGGTCTGTGGGTCTGTTTAAGCCTGTTTAGTGTTAATCTGGGCACTAGATCATGATGTTGCTAATTGTATTTCCCAGCTCATGTGTGTTTCCTGAGAATCTCATCTCTGGTGTCCTGCTATTGAATCTGGGCTATTCAGAGTTCATAAATGAGTTGGTTTCAGAATCATCAAGACTGGATTTCAGGGAAAGCAGACACTCTAGATGCATTCAGTCTCACAGAGTGTGTTTCTAATAGGAAACTGCTTTTCTTTGTAATATGCCAAGTTTGCAAGTCAGTTTTCTGGGGTATTATGATTTTAAAAAAAAGCCTTTAGAAACTTATAGTTCAGCATTTGCCTGAATGTTTAAAAACTGTTCTCAAATCCAGAGAATTTTGTTAAGAACTATGTCAGTATATATGCAAGTTGTGTGTGTGTATACATATAAATTAATCAGTGGTTACTTTTATTTTTTGTATTTTTCTTGTTTTTGCTTATTTAATGTGCTTTAACCTTACAAAGGAAATAACACTTTGGGGCATTAAATGTGGACTTTACTGATTGCTTCATCTGAACAGCAGTTCAGGAATACCCATTTCCTGTTTTGATGTTCAGCAGAATGGGAGTTATAGAGCTTCACACGATGAGACATATATCATGATCCTGCCAGTCAACTATTTCACTTACTGAGGAATCAGAGAAAATCCCAGCAGTAGCATGATTTTCCTTCTCTGCAGGAAGAGCACTAGAGTAGGTGGCAGGTCCACCTAGATTTTCTTTCTCTTGAATTTTTGACTTCTGGAAAGTAATTTAACCTGTTAAATTTGAGTGATATCCATTTTCAAAACTGAAATAGTATCCACTTAGATATCTCAGGGGAATAATAGGTAAAATAAAGTAATACATATGATTCTCCTGGAGAGGCCAGGATTAGTACTTGTCAACCCTAGGTCCATCCTAGCTGCACTTCAGGGTGTCAGCCTAAGAATTCTCAGTTATGACACAACCCTGGCCCAGGGAGGAGTCTGGAAATAGTCTAGTGTGTCATAGTCCCCTGGAAATGATTTGGGTCTCTGGGAAACTATGTAAGCAGCAGGCTTAGCTTTTATAATCTCTTACCCCACCATCTGCTGTTGGCTATTTAATTGGGCTTTGGCTCAGATATGGAAGCTCAATTTTTCCTCTGTTTCTGTTGAAATTAGGGCCCAGGCCTAAATTTGTTTAGGAATTTACTGTTGACTGACTGTTGACTACTTGCAGAGTCATTTGTACCATTGTGCCGAAATCTCTCAGAAGAATGACCTGATCCCAGAGAACTTCTGTACCCTGAGGCTTTGATGTATCTCTTCATTCCATGTCCCTTGGATGATCTTGTCCCTGCCCTACATCAAATGTGGGTTTATACCCTTTCTTGATTTTGGTGTAGACCAGCTAGCTTCCACCTAGGTAGGACTGTTCCAGTTAGTCTTAACCAGCTTCCTTTCTCTGCACCAATCAGGTTTATGCCCAGATTCTCTTTTTCTTAGGAGTTGCGGCTTGCCTTGTACGTGGGGCAGAGTAATGAGTGCTAAGGTACAAGTACACAAGTATCATTGGCAACACCTATTGATGTCACTAGAAAGCCATCAAATAAAACTTTTAGTGTATTAAAATGACTTCTCTTTTTAGTGTCTTTCTCTTCACACCAAGAAGCAAAGCTTAGCCTATGCTTTCACTAATGAAGCTATCAAATCAGGGTGCAAGTTCATATCTAATGAACTTAAACATCTGAGGCATGGTGTACTGTTGTTTCCAACTGCATCTTAACTGTACTTATGGTTTGCATATCTACAAATAAATGTGCTGTATCAATCTAAGATGTCATTATAATTCTATTTCTTTGAATTGTATCTCTCCATTGTACTACACAGTATATATAGTGCAATGAAATATTTGCAAGGGCCAGAAGACTTGGAGGAAACAGGAATCTTAAAGAAAACTTCCTGGAGAGTTTTTTTTTTAAGAAGATAAATGAGTTAATTGGAATTGCAATCACAGGAAAAGGGAAGAAGATTTTTGAATCTTGGTCTCCTTTTTCTTACCATCACATCAGCAAATTCTGACTATAAAATTCCTCATGTAGGCCTGATAAATAATTTATGACAAAAATGATTGTGAAAGAGCCAAATTAGCTGACATCTAAAAAGCAGATACCAAATTCCCTAAATCTTGTTTCTTCCTGCCTTCCAACTTCAGTTTAGGGTGAAGCATTAACTATGCAAATGAGTAAAAAAGAAAAAATTCTTAGGGGTAAAACAAAGTTAGTAATGGAGAGAAAACTGTACCACAGTCACATCTTTATTTAGACTCCTTGCTTTTTATTTGTTTAATCACATATTTAGTGTAAAGTACATCTTTAGTATCTGGGAGAAGTTATTAAATCTGAATCTGTGTTCCCAAGTGAGGAAGATACTTTTTATCCTCTGGAATATTAGGTGGTGTATAGACTGGATCCAATCTCAATTCATTACTGTTTTGGAATAAATCACTGACATCATCTCATTTACCTTAGGAAAGCAGTAAAAGTATTCTGGCTTCTTAGAGCTTTTCATAGTTCCTGGACATGGAGATTAAATCAGGGGTGGACAGAGAGTCTGTAGGGATTTGAAGGATCAGGGACAATTTGGTGGTGATCTGAATTTCTTTATTTTATCTGAGCTGAAATAAAACCTTGTTTGGTTATGTAAAGACTTATTTGGAAAATCTTCAGTGGGAAAAATACAAATACATAACACTTAACTAAATTTTCATTACAACACCAAGGATTTTAGAAATCAGAGGAATCTTAGGCATCTTCTAGTTCTTCTAATTTTACATAAGAGAAACCAACCATTTCTTAGGGAAGATGCAGAGGTAATTTCTGTTTGGAATTGAAGGTTAGATGACTTCTGAAGTTCCACTCAATAAATTTTTTGAAATTGAGGCCAAAGAAGTTAAGGAAATTGCCCAAGATCACCTAGCCGATTGTGTAAGAGAGAGAGTCTAGAGTAGATTCCAGTTTTCCGGATTCCTTGTCCATGTATGACTCTTCATACTTAAGGTATTTGAAACTCAAAACAGTGAAGCACTTTGGATAGTACACTGAGAAAACAACATAGACCTGGCACAATCAAATACTTACCTTTGAGTGTCTTTTAGATCCCAGTATGGTGTGTCACATAGTAAAATAATGTTGGCATACTGAAATGTCATATCAGGAACTAACTAAAAGGGAAAGAAAATCACTCAGATTAATTCTGTGATTTCCTCTGAATCTTTTGACAAATGTAACCTTGAATGCTGACCTGCTTTGAATGCAGATTCTCTCATGACAGTTGATATATTTGGTGGATAAAGCAGAGCTCCTCCTACATAAGGACTTCAGTTCTAAGGTTGTTTAAAATCCATTAAGCTAAGAAGCTGTTCATTGAGACATTTCAGTGGTATTGCCAAAGAATTTGATTATACTGGACACATTATTCATTTATAGTAAGTCTGGAACGTAAATTTTGGGGAGGGAGTCTGGGGGTGAGAGGTAACCTGTTTTGAACAATTATTTCACTTTCTTCTTTTAAAAATGACTCATAAATCTTTTTTGTGGCAAAAATAGTTTGACTTGATATAGTATTAATTTGGGGAGATGCTATTTTTTGCATGAAGTTAATAGGTGCTGGATAATCAGTATGAATAACACTACTGCTTTTAATACTTGTTTCTTTTTAGTCTTTATTTCCTATAAAAATCATATCTCTTATATGCAAACCTAGTCCTTTGAAAATGGTAAGGATAGTTGCATTTTAGAGTTAAGATGTTTTCTGAGATAATTTTCTTTGTGATTTTTTTCTATAAATAAATAGTAATCCTTTATTTTGGACTAACTTTTCTCTTAAGCCCTGAAATAATTATAGAGCAACTCTAAAATGAATGATTTATATGATGTTTTGATTTAATTTATGGAACATGCATATACTCTATGTGTGGTGATTTCATTTATCTGTATATTATGATCACAAATATAATAGAATTATTGAAATAAAAATTCCAATTTTCACTGCTTTTGCTTTGAAGTGAACTAGCATCTTACATACTTGATACTTGTTTTCCTCTGAAAGAATACATAATTAAATCTGACCGTCACTTTTACATACTGCATTCACTTGGTATGCTTCCAGATGAGTTTTTTTTTTTTAAATATGTAAGAGGGTTTGTAAAACTAGGACATGAATACAGGGGATTACCAGCTCTTTTTGATAGAAATTTTAGTAAACTATAGAATGTTTTAGAGAATTCAAATAAGTTGCATGGATTTATTATTATTGTTGTTCTTATTCTAAGTAGAGAATAATAAACTAAAGACGAAGAGATCTGATTTTCAGTTGTAGGTCTCTTCCGTATAGCCATGTGACCTTGGGATGGACATCCTATCTCTCTGCTTCTCAGTTTCTTCTGTATCATGAGCCAGATGTCCTGACTCTACGTAATGTTATGAAAGGCGATATAAATGTTAGAAATGGGTTTTTAAAGAGTAGGTTTAAACAAATGAGAGGCAGATCAACTCTTGGATGCTTTTTTTTTCTTAATACTAAGATCTTACCTGTGAAAGAAAAGCTGCTTTCAGGATATTTTTTGAAAATCAGAGAAATATCACCTGTATTTTGCTACAACCTGGAGGAGTTGGGGGTGGGTAAGTGGCGTTGCTTGTTTTGATGTATTTTTCAGTGTCTTCAAGATATTGATTGGGGGTGGCTCCTAGATGTGGGAGAAGTAGAAGGCCAACTGAGAATAATTCAGTTATTACACCCAGCTATGCTGCAGATATTTTACTTGCGGTATCCCATTTAATAATTTCCTAAACTGTGGTGGCAAGTATTGTTGCCTTCATTTTATAGATATGAAAATTGCCAAAGTATCTTTCTCAGATCTGTGTGGCTGCAATGTATATGCTCTTTCCATTAACCATCCGGCTGCTAGAGTCTCACTGAGCCAAAGTGGAGAAGATACACTCTTTGGAATTAAGCCTTCCATTGTTTCTGTGGGATTAAGATGTATGCTGGGGAGATGAATAATGAATAGGGTCATAGAGTCGTTTGGCAGGTGCCTACATGGTATATTTGGGAGGCAATTGACAGATGACTGCCCACAAATATTACCTTCGTTGGCCTGTCACCATCACTTTGCCTGAGATTTTACCAGTAAAGTCATGGCTTTGGATGTGGGAGAGTTTTTAAATTTGTTTTGTTTTTCATTGGCAGTGGGTAAGTTGGGGGGACTTTCAAATGCACATATCCCTAGGAGGGTCCACATATTAAATCTTTTGTCACTTAATACTTTATCAGGCAATGGGGAATAAAAGAAAGAGCTCAGATTTTGGAGCCTTAAAGACCTGGAATTGAATTCTGATTCCACCACATCCTACTGTTTGACTTGCACGTGATAACTGAAACTCTCACAGCTTCATTTTCTTCTTGAGTAAAACAGATAATAATGCATATGCATAGGTCCTTATTATGATAAGCATAATATATTTAACATCTGGTATGGGTCGCTGTGGTAAAATGGGAAGAGCAATGGAATGGAAAGCAGGAGCTTGTTGTTCTGCCATATCTGTTTCATTCATTGAGGTAAATATGTATTGAGCATCTACTGTGGGTCATGACTGTGCTAGGCACCAGAGATAAAACAGTGAACCATTTGAAGTCCCTGCTTTCTTATATTTTAAGTTGTAGTTTGTTGCTAACCCAGCTGTATCCATACCTTGTCATTTAGGGAAGGATTAATGTTCTTCACATTATAGAGATTGGAAACTAAGGGGTAAATGATAGAATGTTGAACAAAATAAATATCCCTGACTTCACTGAGTTTATAGTCTAATGGAGTAGAATTTCATCAGATAATCTCACAAATTAGTGTAAGATTCAAGCCACTGTAAGTCTTTGAAGGAAAGGTTGTCATAACTTTAAAAGCATGTAACTGGGGCCTCATTTCAACTTCTCTGAACAATTGACATCTGAGCTGCGATCTGAAAAGTGAATAGGTGCTAACCAGATCATCCTCTACATGTGTTTACTCAGTCTTCTGGATTTCTCTCAGCTCTTTCAGACTTTCTTTGATGGCTGTTACAAACCTTCTCCTCTCTTTTTAAGCCTTCTGCTTATCTATTACACATTTATTATCAGGAGTATACTTGTCTATGAGACTCTCCCTTTTACTAAACTGTGAGTACCTTTTAATGCACTGCAGAATTTCATTCCCTAGTGATTTCAGTAAAGTGTACAGAGAAGACTCACACAAACCAATCTGAGAGAGGGAGTATAGAAAGCTTATAGAAGGGAGGTACTATGTGGTCTAAATCTCAATGAGAAGAGGCAATCAATGACAAGCCTAGGTAAAGCAGGATTGGTATCACAGGACCTGCATATGGAAAAGCTTAAAACAGGTCCCTGTCTTTCAAGATGTATAGGTAGGTGGTGAGACTAAAAGTGCTGAAAATGTTGGTTCAGCAAAACAGCAGTAGACTCATAGACACTGAGAGGTGAGGGTGGGTGAGGGAGATAAAGGGGCACAAAAATTCTCAATCCTAAATAACTTTTTCATGGGAATAGTAGTACAGCATGGAGAATATAGCCAAAGGTTGTGTAACATCTTCCTGTGTTGACAGATAGTAACCGCACTAGTGGGGGTGAAGATTTAATAATATGGGTAACTGTTGAGCCACTATATTGTATATTTGAAACCAATACAAGATTGTTTATCAATGATAGTTCAATAAAAACAAAGAAAACATTGGTTCCAGATAATGAAAAGTGTTGATTCCCATGCTAACAGGTGTATACTTTATTTTATGAGAGGCAATGGAGCATAGAGGTTAGAGCATAAACTCTGGAACAACACTTGGCTGGCTTTGAGTCTAGCTCCATCATTTATTAGATATGAGAGCCTGGGATAATCATTTAGCTTCTCCATGCCTCATTTTCCTTATTGGTAAAATGGGATGACATCAGTACATACGTTGTAATGCTATGGTGAGGACTAACTGAATTAATACAGTGATATGCTTATAAAAGCACTGGACACCATAAATACATTGAATTCTGAGCTATTATTGTAAGTAAACATGGTAATCCAGTGAAAATTGCAATGGAAGGATTTGTGTTTTGAAAAGGTCACATGACCACACCATGTCAAATGGCCTGATTCTGATTCTTTGAAGTTGTTTTTCAACAGGGAAGGTCATATGCTGAGGTGGGGGTGCCAGGGAGAGGAGATGAGAGGATTGAAGATACTGGAAAAAGTTTGTGATTATTGTCAAAAATGGAATAAAGTTGAATAGAGACATGTAATAGTGTTTCTGAGAAGTAATGTGGGTTTATTTAAAATTGAATGTTATAAATTTATCATGAAACTGATCTATTGTGGGACTTCTTCCATCAGCCCTTACCTGCCTCATGTACAGGCACAGAAAAAACCTGAGAGTTGGATTCATTTAGGGTTGGGATTTTATTAGGAAGTTATAAAAAGGCAGAGGGGGCAGGGTTAATTTAGGGTATGGAAGCTAATCTGGATTGAATAAAGAAAGGAAGAAGGCAAAATCTGACAAATGATTTTGTAAAAAACAGTCAAACCTTTGCGAACGTAAAAATTATCACACTGGCAGTACTTAAAAATGTAAGCTAGGATGAAAGGAGATAATGGGACAATCATTTAACTTCTCTGGCCTCTGTTTTCTCATCTGTAAGCCATGGTGATACATGGTGGAAGCCATGTATGTGTATATGTGTGTAAATTTGTACATACATCTCATTGTCTTTTGGTAGTAAGTATCAAGAAAACCTGGGGGCCTAGGGACTCAAGAGTATCCCACCCACTTCTAAGGAATGAAACAGGGAGGAGGGTAGGTAGTAGTAGTCATTATAACCCTCCCATGGATGCTCAGTCAATGGAAGACAAAACCATGTTCTATAGGTGTGATTCAACACAGGTAGTTCTCTTTTGACTCTGGTCATCCAGCAGTGAGTAATCTCTAATTATGGACTCAGCCATCTCCCTTATCTAGTACTTTTGCAGGAAGAACTGTTCATTTGTGTTAGAATTAGTGCTGACTCACTGAGAGGAAACTTGAACTCCAGGCCATTTTGATAATCACCACACAAAACATATGTGAGGTGAGCTGTAAACTTCTGGAAGAGATGAAGTAGCATAAGATTAAATATGTGTGAGTGCACCAGCAGAGCATCATTCAGAAAACTGGCAGCAGCTCATGATGGTGGAAGAAATGTCATGGTTCCCGATAGCAGCTCATACTAGAAACTTCAGGCTGCCAGAGAAGGTCCTCCACCACTTATATCCTCTTGTTTATGACAGGATTTTAAAGGCTTCAAAGGGGGACAATGAAGTGTCACCATGAAAAGTTCCTACTTCAGTATTTTGTGGTTACAATATCTGAAGTGGGGAGGTTCAGTGTGGTTTTTCCCCAGGTATCTATCTAGTCAGACACTTTAACCAAGGAAAGTGCTATATAGCTTAAGAGTGATCCTTTACAAGAACGAGATTCTAACTAAAAGGCTGTAGAAAATGAGGGTTGGATTGTATAAGTACATACTTTGACTACTTAGAAATTTGGGCTTAAAAGGTTATGAACCTTTAAAATATTTCAATACACAGTGCTAAATACTGCTCATTAGATTACAGGTTCTGCTTAAACAAGTGGTTTATTTTGCCCTCACAAAGTGTCTGCAGGTAGCTAATCCGGGGCCTCACGAATATACAGCTTTACTGCATGAAGTCAGGGGCCCTGGGCTACTCCAGACTTGTTGTTCTGCCACACCTACAGTGTTTTCCCTCATCTGCTTGATCCAAGGTGGCTCATTATCAAGACCACATTCAAGCAGCAGGATGGAGAAAAAGGGGAAAGGGAGAAAAGGTCCACTTCCATTTACATATCTTAGGCCAGAACTTAATCACATCATACATAGCTGAAAGGATGTTCAGAAATATAGTCTTTATTTTGTGCGGCTGTGTGCCCAGCTAAAACCTGGGGGCTCCATTACTACTGAACAACAGGAGAAGGAGTATTAGGGAACAGCTAGTAATCTTAGCTGTACCACCTCCAAAAAAAGCTCATACCAATTCACATTTCTACCAGAAGCCTGAGAGAAGACTCAAACTTTATTAATTTTGCTCGTATAATGACTTATTTAACTTTAAATTTATATAATCTAATTTTTTAAAGACATTTTTTAGAAAAGTTTTAAGTTCACAGCAAAATTAGGAGGAAAGTAGAAAGTCCCCATATATCCCCTGCTCTCACACACAGCCTCCTCCATTATCAACATCCCACTGTGGTACATCTGTTACAACTGATGAACCTATATTAACGTAATCCTTATTCAAACTCTATAGTTAAGATTAGGGTTCACTCTGGTGGTGTACATTCCATGCATTTGGGTAAATGTATAGTGACATGTATACACGAGTACAGTATCTACAGAGTATGTTCATTGCCTGAAAAATCCTCTGTGCTCTACCTGTTCATGCGTCCCCCTCACTCCAGCCCCTGGTAACTACTGATCTTTTTGCTGTCTCCATAGTTTTGCCTTTTCTAGGATGTCATATGGTTGGAATCATATAGTATATGGCCTTTCAAGATTGGCTTCTTTCACTTAGTAATGTGCATTTAGAGTTCCTCTGTGTCTTTTCCTGGCTTGATAGCTCATTTCTTTTTAGCACTGAATATTTCTCCAGATGTACCACAATTTATCTACAGGTCATCTTGGTTGCTTCCAAGTTTTAGCCATTATGAATAAAGCTGCTATACATATCCATGTGCAGGTATTTGTGTGGACATAGTTTTCAACTCCTTTGGGTAAATACCAAGGATCGTAATCGCTGGCTGGTATGGTAAGTGTATTAGTTTTGTAAGAAACCACCACACTGTCTTCCAAAGTGGCTATGCTATTTTACATTCCCATCAGCAATGAATGAGATTCCTGTCACTCCATGTCCTCCCATCTTTTGTCAGTGTTGAGGATTTTGGCCATTCTAATAGGTGTGTAGTGAGTAACTGTATTGTCTGGTCCTTCAGTAGACTTGAGAGCAGGGGACACTGTGTCTTGCTTACGTTCCTATCTGTAGCCTTGAGTACGAAATAGGTACTCAGGAAAAGTCTGTGAAATGCAGATCTGGATGGATGCCTATGACCATGTAAGCACCAATACAGCAATCAAAGGACAGGTGATAAAAGTAGAGACTGCATTCTATTTTGATGAAAAGACTCTAGAATCACTTAGGAAACATTGCCTAACTCAGGCTCAAAAGCAGCTATCAAAAACAGAATGTAGGTGAGTAGGCAGTCCTACCTCTTAGGATTATGAAGTGGATTTAGAGCTTTTAAGCAAATGATTATAAGGAACCTTTCCCCTTGAAGCAGGAAATTCATTTTTATGAATGGCAGCCAGTTCACTGAAAAACAATAAAGTTCTGCCCACATATAAGTAAAAAATAACTTGTTTTTGTCTAAGCACTTTACAAAAATAAGCTAATGAAAGAACTAATGAAAATATATTAAGAAGAGACTGCTCCAAATTTTTTAAATGACAGCCAAAAATGTACTAATTTCCAGTTAATGGAAAAAAGAAACATTGGTAAGAAGGAAAATGGAAAAAGAAGAGAGAAGAAAAGGGCACCAGGAGAGAAAGGGGCATGAGGGAGAAGCAAATAGCAAGGACCTGAAGTGATGAAATAGCTACCCTCCACACACAGTCTGAGTCTCAAATAGGCCACCTAAGCCAGAGTGCAAATCCTCCTGCCTAGAGATATGCATTATTGGAGCCCTTTGGGAGTATGTACAGTTGTATTTTTTGGTCCCTGAGTTTCAAAGTTTTCAAAATAAAATAAAGGCTGTATGTTACTATTCTGCATTTTGAAACCAGGACTAGAACCAGAATTTCTATTATTTCTAGATTCAGATCATCTATCATGTTTCTGATTAACAGCCAAGTTCTTCAAGTGCCTTGTAAAAATATAGTCAAAAATGTTTCTGATTACTTTTGCTGCAGAAGACAAAACAAGAAGAAGAAAAAAGGGAAATCTCAAATTGGATGTAAAAAATAAAGATGTTCTGTAGTCTGGAGAAATGGCAGATTTTTAAAATAATATTTCATTAGAAATGCAAGAAGTTGGAAATAGCTCTGCAAAATAATTTGAGCAGATGGAAAATATTTATTAAAGTAATCACTAGTGAAACTAAACTTCAGTAGTTTCTAATTGTCAGAAAAATGTTCTGCCATGGTATGGTATTCTTTGATAAAAATACCCTGGCCTGTGTCCCTCAAATAAGAACACCTGCTGCTACTAAAGAGGTACAGTAAAAATCTAAGAGCAGGATCAAGCCTTTACGTGAATGTGAGATTTCTCCATTCATGTTTTCAAGAGGGAAGAAGTGACTGATTTCTCCCTAGCAAGAGCATCTTATATCCCTTCATAGGAAATTTCTCAAGAGAGTTATCTGTACTCACTGTGCACAGTTTTTGCCCTTCCACTTTGCCTGAACCCATTTTTATCTGAGTTTCGTGTCAGGCATCCCACTTACTCCCTTATCAATGTCACCAGTTATCTCCATTTTGCCAAATCCATTAGACCATTCTCAGGCCTTATCTTACTCAGCCTGTCAGCAGTTTTTGACATTGTCTGTCACTCTATCTTTGAAACATTTTCTTCACCTGGTTTCTAGGACACCACAAACTGGGATTTCCTCTTTCTCCCTGGCCTCCCTGAAGTCTCCTTTGTTGGTACCTCCTCATCTCTGACCTTTCCATATTGGAGGGTTGCAATATGTCCTTGGTCCTCTGTCTCATCTATACTTTATCCTAGGTGATGTCAGTTGATCCTGTGGTTTTAGATACTGTCTATATGTTGATGACTCTCAAATATATATCTATAGCTCTGGTCTTATCTCCAGAGTCAAATACCCAACTACCTAATGTCATCTTCTCCCCTTGGATGTTTAGTTACCTTAAACTGAACCATCCAAAACTGAACTCTTTTCCATCTTCCCTACGCCCCATAAACAGTTACTCAGTTGCCTATTACAAAAATAGAGGCATAATCCTCTGATACTTCACAGTCAATATGTCAGTAAATCCTATCAGCATCTCCACTGCTATATCCACTTGGTCCAAGTCATCAACTCTAGCCTGGGTTATTGCTTCTATCCTTTCCTTCTAAACAGAGTAGCCTTTTAAAATGTAAATTGTATCATGTCATTCTTCTCAAGATTGTCCAGTTGCTTACTCTTCTACTAAAAATAAGTGGGAAATTGATTACCATAATCTATAGTCTTCCTGTCTTAGTGGGATCATCTAAACTTTTCTGTTTCCTATCTCACTGGTCGTGTTATTCCTAGAACTACTAAGCTGATTACCACCTCAGGGCTTTTGAATGTGCTGTTCCTTCCACCTGGAAGATTCTTCCTCTCTATCTTTACCTGGTTCATTCCCTCACTTCATTGAATGAACTTTTTTTAGAGAGGCATTCTCTGACCACACTATCCCAAATGAACCCCCATTACTCTCATATTATCCTGCCTTATTTTTATTCATAGAGCTTATAATTGTCTGATATCTCTTCCATACCAGTAAGTTAGTTCTGAGAGGGCAGGTTCTTTTTTTTGTTCAGTGCTGTGTCCCCAGCTGCTGGAACTATGCCTGGCATGTAATAGGCTTCCAAAAAAAATGTTGAATAACAGATAGATGATAGAAATACATGTATGTTTTGTTAATATTCTTTTCCAAAACTGATGGTACTATATATGATACAATACCATATTTTGATGTATTTATAGTTTATACTTTATGGACATGAAAGAGCATACTGTTGAATAACCTTGAAGTAATATCAAACCTGCTGCTGCGCATTTTGTGTTCTGTTTTCATTTAGTATGGAGGGATGGGGCACACTCTGTTACTTACTTTTGAAGTTAAGTGAAGTGAAAGTTTTCAGTACACAGTGTTTGCTTGCTAACAAGTATCTGGGAGCATCTGGGAGTGGGGAGAAGGGTGTTGAACAAAAGAGATTATTTTGCTAGTTCCAGAGAAGTGCCTTTGAAAATACTGCATTGCTCTTCAGCTGTGACTTCATTTGGCTAGAACGTAAGGTATGTTAAACAATAATTTGACCTATTTTAGGAAATTGATAATTGATGACCTTGGGGATTTTTTTTAAAGGGTTGTAAAAGCCTATTGGTGGTTTTTTGGATGGGATTATAAATGTATAAAGCTCCGATCTGTTCAGATGAGAGATAGATTCTGAAATGTGTAAACTGCTCCTTGAATTAGCACTGTGTACCTGGCAATAGCTATGATAGCTCAAAACCTAATTGTCTAGCTTTGACAGTGCTTCAGGAAACTTTTTAGCTGGATAAACTCAGGATGTCATATAGAAAACCATCTAAAAAAATCAGGGAATAAGATGACTGTATTTCACAAGGATTTACTGAACATATTTCATAAAAATCAATAAACAATGTTAGTATGTAATGTTGGCAGGGACACAAATATAATCATGTTTTATATAACTGGATGATAAGGTGATAACTGTTAAAAAGAGATCCTACCTGTATTTCGTGTCTACAGTGATTTTCATCATTCAGCATGTGCCTAACTTCTTTGTGTACTTTTGTGGAAAATGGCTTACATTAGACTAGTGGCAAGCATGATGAATCTGGCTAATTCAAAGTCGTACTGTGTTTGAAAGTACACAGTCAACTTCAGCATTCTTTACAAACTCCTCCACTTCAGGGCATATTATTTGCTAGTTATTATCTAAATTAGATTTGGCTCAGCATGGGTTCATAGGCTGTTTGTACTGCTACTGAGCACATATCGATCTCAGTGTGTTATCACGCCTCAAGATCTGGCAGGCCAGAGGTGCTGATTATGATGCTGAGTCGTGGCCAGGAATGGACATTTGTGCACGTGGATGGTCTCCTTGAAACAAGATTAGTTGTTCAGGAAGCCAGTTCTTTAGAGTCGCATCTGGAAACCGTGGATGAATACACAGCAGATTAACAGATGACATAGAATGATACCTCAGGGGTAACTTGTGTGAGAGGAAATTGAGGCTCACTAAAGTGAGGTTAGTTGAAAGACGGTCTGATATGTTAAAAAGAGCATAGCCTTTAGAATCATATATACTCATTTTTTCTTAAGTTGTATGACCTTGAGTAATTTACTTAACCTTTCTGAGCCTCAAATGACTCATTTGTAATATTGGGATAATAATAAAAGTAACTATCAACTTTTGTGAGACTTAAGTGATCTAATCCTTATCAAGCATCTGGCACAGAATTTGACAACTGGTAAAAGCTTAATAAACTACAGTGCCTATATATATATATATGTATGTATGTATTTTTTTTTCTAAATTCCCTGGCAAAGTTTGTGCTAGAGCCCAGATTTTCTAATCAATATCTCCTTGTGTAAGACCATACACATCATTTCTCTCATAGACAACACTTAAGCCTTTGCAGTAACCCTACTTTTCCATCTTTCTCTCCTCAAGCTCTGCTTTTTTTCCATTTTTCCATTTTCTTTTTCTCCAAGTGCTATTCTAATTGCTTTGGTTGATATTTGCAGGTACTTTAAATAATGTGAATGGAATGCATCAAATTTTATAACACTGATTTTTTTTAACACAATGGCAACAGAAATGACATGGCCATACTTCTTTTAGATGTTGTTCTTTTTCTAAGAAGACACTTTAGTGACATTGCAAAACTCCATTCAGCAGTTTCCAATAAAAAATTATTTGTCTCTGCAACTTGGTCACTGCCTTTATGAACAAAAGAAGAACCTGTGGTCATTTCAGATACTCTGGACAATTTTTTTTTTCTTTGTCAAGGTAGAGGAGGAACTTTTCTACAAAGCCATATTATTATATAAGTGACTACATCCTTGGCCTTGCAACATTTTTCTGTCCCTTAACTTCCTTTTTTGCCTTTCCTTTCAGTACAGGCTGTACCAGCTATAGGATCTTTTGCAAGTCGTATCACTTCTCTAAGCCCCAGTTTTACTGATTGTAAATATGCAATACCAACCTTATACACCTGCAGATTTGTTAAAATAATTCAATAAATTCTTTGTAAACTATAAAAAGCTAAACAAATGGAAGGAATTATTGTTATTAAGACAAAGATCAGTAAAGGATCAACAAGGGTGGTGGAAGTTGGAGGTTAATAGTAAGTGCTTAGTTATCAACTGCAGACAGGTTGATTTTGCTGAGTTAGTAGGAGCAGATGCATAGGTTGACATAAGTTATTTTCAAGGTTTTTTTTAGTAGCAAGGTCCTCTGAAGCAAACCCCTCTTAAGTTAATAGAGCAATTTCCTATTCTCATAACACTTTCACATACATTATCTCATTTAATTTTTTTAAAAAATCTGCCAGGCTGATGTCATTACCTTCATTTTATAGATGGAAATTCAATTATACTTTAACTCAAGAACATAAGTAGTTGAGGCAGGGCTGTAATCCAGGTTGGTATTTATCCCACTATGCCTTTTTTTTTTTTTAATGTGATCCTTTGGGAACTGGATTTATTTTTTGCTCAGCATAATGCACTTGAGGTCCATACAAATTGTTGTGTGTATGAAAAGTCCATTCCTTCTTATTGTTGAGTAGTAGTCCATGGTATGGAGTGCTGTAGTTTCTTTCCCACTGTGCCTTTTTATTATACAAGTTCCTCAGCTATACATGTTAGTTAATCCAAAGAATAATTAGTCTGTCAGCTTTTACAGTACCTTGCTGTGATTCTAAATTTGCTTTAGATGGCTTTTAGCCCAACCCATAACCTCCCCTATCTTGTGATTTGTAGAATCAATACCTGGCCTGCTGGCTGTTTCAGGAAAACCTGTCTATTTTTTTCAGTGTGCTTGATTATCAGACAGGAAGGGAAGTATTAGAGATTCTAATTAATGCCTCTAAAGTGGAGAGGAGAAAAAAAGAGGGCCTATGATAATTGCCTATGATAATTCATTTCTTGAGAAATTGTGTTGTCGGTAAGTACCTGGAATTTCTCCAATTATGCAAGGATTATCCCAGCCAACTCTTAGAACAAGGGGATTATGTAGCTTGTCTTTTAGGAGGTGGAGAAGTGGGTCTGAAAACAGGAAATAGCTTTAGGCTTGCTGTTCCAAAGGAGATCCTCAGTGGGAAACTGTCTGAGCAATAGTGTTGTGTGAAACAGAGTAGTTAGAAACAGGAAGCTGCCCTCCACATTAATCTTAGGCATGGAAAATGCCTAATGTAGTTATCAAGGGCATTGGTACTAGACTGTCTGGATTAAAATCCAAGCTTCACCATTTATGGTCTGTGTGACTTGTGGGAAGTTGTTTAATTTCTCTTATGTCTCAGCTTCTGTCTTTAAAATGGGAATAAAAATACTTTGTATGTCCAAAGCAGACTCTGAGTATTATACCAAATAATGTATGTAGAATGCTTAGCATAGCACAGTGCCTGGGATGCTGTGAATGCTGAATAAATAGTAGGAAGTATTGTTTTGATTATGGATATGACTTATCACTTATACCTTGTATGTTAGACAAGATTTTGCTGGAATGGTATTGGCAGAAAAAATAGGTGCTCAGTGAAACCTTATTGAATTTTTACTCTGCCAAAAATGTAATGATAATAAAACTGTGTGGTGGGGCTGATGGTTTGGGTGATGACAATAGGTTGTGGAAGGTTCATGGGGAGGCTTCTGGGAAGATAGCTGCAGGATGGACACCTTATAAGAAGATGATATATTTTCTAGTCAGTGGAAAGGGCTCAAGAGAGCTGGTTTTCAGTCCTTGCTCTGCCACCAATAAGTTGTATGAGTCTGGACAGTTCACCTTCCTTTCTGGGTATTTCCTCATTTTAAAAAATACAGAGTTAAGACCAGATAAGTGGTTGTTAACTGTGGGCTGGGGATGGGGATATCAGTATGTCAAAAACTTTCCAGTTGTGTATGTCTGCATTCCTCCCCCCATCTTCCCTCTGTCTGCAGGTCCCTGGCCCTTCTTGTGAAAACCTCTGTCCTTCCTGGTAATCATATAGTAGATAAAGCACCTCATTGCACTAGTGACAGTCCTGTAACCTAGAAGCCAAGTGAAGAGTTGTCTTTGTGTTCATTTGGGTAAGAAAGTGTAGGTGGGACCCTAGGTGTAATTCA
Organism: Phataginus tricuspis; assembly: GCA_029783875.1. Taxonomy (NCBI): domain Eukaryota; kingdom Metazoa; phylum Chordata; class Mammalia; order Pholidota; family Manidae; genus Phataginus; species Phataginus tricuspis. The sequence goes on along the minus strand of JAQQAC010016209.1, from coordinate 95,837,174 downwards.
GGAACTCCTTTTGTGGGTTTATAGGTAAGTGACTCCCATTTCCTACCTTTGCTTAAATGTGTTGGGTTGATCCAGGAAATGTTTGGTAGCCTGAGTCAAATTTCAGTAGCCTATAAATAGAACAGAAGCAAGTGATTTTTAACTGTTTACTTAGAATTTATGCTGTACATGACATGGGGCTGTGAAAAATTAAGGACAGATTGATAGGGGAGAGAGAACTTTAAGATCACTCTGAGAGCATTTTAAGGGAAGCATGCTTGTCTTAGTCCTTATAAGTAACATGAAAGGATTTCTCTTTGTGAGACCTATTGCTTTGGATCCAGAAGTAACCAGTATGTTCATCTCAGCCTATGAGAGCAGCTCTGTGGAAGGTCTGTGGCCTTCTCCTATAACCAAACCTACCTACTATTTACAGATGCTTTAGAGGGCAGCAGTTGGCTGGTGAGCAGGGTGGGAGAAATTGAGGACAGAGATTTATTGGACCTCAGTAAGGGAAATGGTATCCTCTTATGATTTTATTAGACATAGAAAAAAATAGCATGGTGCTGATTCAGCCTGGCTAGCTAATTGAAGGAAGACTTAAATGCTGGAGTACCAGAGGAAAAGCTTTCATAATCCTGAGTCAAACATGCAGGACTCAGCATAGTAGGGTAGAAGTGAACTGGATTGGGAATCATCTCTCTGTTTTACTTCCAGCTCTGTTACTAATTCGCTATGTAATCTTGGGCAAATATGTGTTTTACTTCCCAATATATAAAGGAGAATGGATTAGCATTGTCTCCAATATACCTGCTAGCTCTAACAGTTTAATCCTAAAATTCTATTGTGTAATAATTGAAGCCTACCAACATTAGAACATTGCAGATGGATGAAGAGGGTGGGGAGAGAGGATCTGTCCTGCTTAATTTATGTAAGAGAAAAGAAAGGTAGTCCATGAATGTTGGGGTAAATGACCTTTAATCCATAACTTTCTGTGAAATTGTTGGTTTCAGGAATAAAGACTCAAAGAGAAGTATAGAACTGGGAGCAGTGATTTTTCTTTGGAAGGAGAGTAAGTAATTTTTGGTTGAGTAGGTAGGGGAGACATGACTTTTAAAGTTTTGATCATAAAACCAGTATTCAATAATAAAAAGATGATTAAACTGTATTCGGTGGCAGTGAAGTACTGTTTTAAAAAGGGGTGATAAGTTCAGATTTGCCCTTTAGAAAGGTCATTCTTGCTGTCTGTGGTGTGGAGAATGGTGCGGAGGCAGTAAAGACTAGATAAAGAGATTCCTGATAAGATCCTCAATTTAGGAAAGGGTAATGATGATGGAGAGATTGGATGGGAGAGGGAGGAGTTGAGGAAGCCTCCCAGGTTTCTGGTTTGGGCAGCTGGGAAGATGATGATGCCATTTACTGATACAGGAAACAAAGGGAAGAGTGGAACAGATGTGAGAGTAGAAGATGATACTTAATATTTATAAAAAACAGGAATTCTGTTTTATCTGAGGCTTTGGTATAGGTTCTGAGCTTTCTCATTAGTCAGATAACTTTAAAATACTTTTTCTCTCAGAAAATAGGATATATATCAGCATATTTTCTTGGTTGCTAGGGAAGAGGATTGCTGTGGACACTAATGATATAATAACGTCTCCTGTGAACCAACAGAACACATTGGTGGGTCTGGCCTAGTCTTCAGGCTGAATACCATTTGAAGTCATCCCATCCTGTCCATAGCATGTGATATGTGAAAAAGTATGGGGGTGGGGATGGGAGAGTTGGGGGGTGTTCCGGGAAGTGAAAGGATACAGATTTTATGTTTGTTTTGCTTTTATTTTACTCTTATTAGAGGGATGAGACTAGAATCCTCCCTTTCTAATTATATTGGTTCCAAACTTGATTTTTTCTGTTTCTGTGGTTCGAAGGGGCAGTTTTCCCAAATACAGGTAAAAAGCATGCAGAGAGTTCCCAAATGTATTTTGTCACATTTAGTCATTTGGTTACTTGAAGTAAGATGAAGTTAAAATGTTATATTTTTCCTTCTTACAGTGGAAATTTCAAGGTATTAAATCTTGGAGAAATGGCTTTCAATCATTTGGATACCAGATGCCTATATATTCTTCTTATTTGCACAGCATTTGGCTCTACTTTGTCTTCAAATGCTGAGATAAAAGGTAAACCAACAATGGAGTAGTTTTAAAATTATGAATATTAACTGTCTTTTCAACCTACCCTGTGAAAGTGCAAAACATGTGCATGCATTTTCAGAAAGTTCATGTACAAAAGATTTTTCAGCCTCATGTGTAAAGGTAATTGATGTTAACAAATATTTTATTTTGTGGAATAAAACTAAGATACTTCCCATATATTTTTTTGTATAGTCTTTTCTAGCAGATAGGTTAATTCTCTGAAACCTCATTGCCTGGTACCCAACTGACTGGAAACTTAATTACTATCCTTAACCTTTGAAGCAATTAGATAAATAAGAAAAAGTATACAGAGATTTAAGTAAAAATAATTACAGAACTATTGAATCATAACTAATGAACTTTTCTTATTGCACAAAGTATTTAGAACAATGCAGTTGACAGAGATTTCTAACCATAAGAGTCCAACAAAGGATTATTTCATCTTCAATAGAGACCTTCTTTATTGGTACATAGGAGTCCCATGTCAAATCATAATTTGTGCCATGACTTCTTACTGTATATTCTTTTTCTCACTTCATTAATATTATGAAATGAAATATTAAAATATAAACAACAGAGAAGAAATGAGAGGAAATTACGAGTAGAAACGTAGCATGAGGGCAGTAACTATACTACTGCTAGATTTGCTAGTAGGAAGTTTATAGAATTGTTTTTGTTGCTTTTTAAATCACCAGATGGGGGAGCCATTGCCTCCCACTGCCCCCTCCCCCAAAATAAAACAGGCAGTTTCCTGATTCCACTGTACTCAGCTACTTGTCAGTTTTTCTTGTGTCCTTTGAGAGAGAGTAGCTCTGGTTTACCATATTCTAGGGATAGCTCTGAACTTTAGTTAACTAGAAAATTTGATTAACCAGATTGAACTAGCAAGATCTATCTGTTCTCTTAATTATTAAAGCACTTAGCCATAGTAGTCATATTTTATATTTTCTGTCCCTTTTTTGTATGTTCCATGATGTTACATGTGTGCAGTAAACAGTGAATTAATACTGATTGGTTCTTGCTATTAGAGAGATTTATGTAATAAAGTGTTTCCATCCTAGACAAAATTCTGGTCTATATGACCACAGAAATAACTCCATGTTGAATTTCTTATTTCTATGAAAACTTAGTACCTTGCTAAACAAAGTCACATTTTGCATATGTGATTTCTTAAAGAGGGGACAACTATATAGCAATAATCTAGATTTTTTAACAGTTTTATTGAGATATAATTTACATAACATAAAACTCACCCTCTTAAAGTGTACTGTTCAGTGGTTTTTAGTATATTTACAAAGTTGTGTTAACAGTCAGCACCACAAATTCCAGAATATTTATATCACTTCCAAAAGAAACCCCATATCTATTCAGCAGTCACATCTCATTCTCCCCTCCCTCCAGCCCCTGGCAACCACTAATTGGCTTTCTGTCTACATGGATTTGCCTATTCTGGATATTTCATGCAAATGGAATCCTATAATATGTGGTCTTTTGTGACTGGCTTCTTTTCAGTTAATGTTTTAAAGGTTTGTCCATGTTGTAACATATGTCAGTACTTCTTTCTTATGGTTGACTAATAGTCCATTGGATGTACCACAGTTACTTACTCATTTATCAGTTGATGACATATGGAAGTAATCTAGAGTTGGCAATCTTTGTCATAAAATACAGGAAAAGAGTAAAAATATTTTATTGATTTTATTTCAGTTAATCCTCCTCAGGATTTTGAGATAGTGGATCCTGGATATTTAGGTTATCTCTGTTTGCAATGGCAACCTCCACTGTCTCTGGATAATTTTAAGGAATGCACAGTAGAATACGTATTAAAATATAGAAACATTGATAATGAAAACTGGAAGGTAAGTAGAGCATGCACTTGCACTAGCAGAGTGATTATTAGGAATTTTCTTTTGATGCATGTTGTCAGTGTCCACTCTAATTTCCCTACCTCAAGAGCTATAATTAAGATACAACAAGCTGCCATGCCTGCTGCTATTTCCTGTGCTTTCTGCCACATCTGTTTTCATCCTACCCAGTATTAAGACTGTCATTGGAAGTACAAAAAAAAAAACTTGGTACCATGGAATATGGAGTTGAAGAGTATTTAAACATTTTACCATATTTTCCAGTTCCTTATAAACCTGCATATGCTAGATTATGAGCTTTATCTCTGTAGGAATCAAGGCTTATTTATCTTTGTACTCTCCCCACAGCATAGTTCTTTGCATATATTTTAGTAAGCACTCAAGGTTTATTGAATTATTAATTACTTACATAGTCAACAAGCATGTTCAAAGATTTCTGTTCCACAAGGCATTCTGTTACCTTCCAAATTCAGTTAGGTTGTTTCAAGGGACAATTCAAATCAACCATTTATTGGGCAACATTTTGTGCCAGGCACTCTGTAGGTATCAAGAATACCAGGAGCTCACAATTTGTCTGGCTTACTGTACTTACTTCCAAGATTTTCCTTTATATGATTCCTGAAGAGTTGCTCTGATATTTGAAAGATGATAAGTCATTTCTCCTGTAATATACATATGGTATGTGAAAATGATCTCAATTTCAAGTTGGTTATAGCTTAAATTCCTGCCATAGCCTTTTTTTTCTCTTCTAGAATTTTTGGGGTTTTTTTGCGTGAGATGTTAAGATTAAAATGATACCATCAAATGATAAACAGCTGTGAGCTATGCCAGAAATTTATCTGTAACATTGTATCAGATAATCATCAGTAATTTCTTAGATATTGGGAACTATCCGGGATATTAATGACTTCTTAGCCTTTTTAATGTGGCTCATGATGTCATCAATTTCTAAGCTTTACTTTGTCTCATCTTTTTATCAAACAGACCATCATTACTAGGAATCTACATTACAAAGATGGGTTTGACCTTAACAAAGGCATTGAAGCAAAGATACACACACTTCTGCCAGTGCAGTGCACAAATGGATCAGAAGTTCAAAGTGCATGGTCAGAAGCTACTTACTGGACATCACCACAAGGTTAAAACAAAGCTGTCTTTATATTTAATACTGTCAGAACAACCCATATAGGGAACAAGTCCCTTAACTCTTCTACACCACATTGTATGTACAAATGAGAGTGTGGCACAAAATAGAATCCTTAGAAGTGGGTGAATAGCTTTTTTAAATTCTCAAATCAGCAAACACATTTGGCAAAATATACATCTTATTAGATTAATAAAGTTCCCAATTTTTGCATCATATTAGTAAATAGGCATTTATTTGCTCAACTGCTCAGAGCAGCTAGAATTAGTTCACTACTTTTGCATATGCTTACACTAGCATCAGTAATGAACCCTCAAAGGTTTTTGATTTTGCATATTCCACTTACAGTGATTTCCAACAGCTTCCTTTTGGAATATTCCTGATCATGTTGATTGCTAAGCAAAATGGAGAGGTCAAAAGAAATGAAATAAAATTACATAAAGATTTCACAAATGATTCATCACCATGCCTCTCAAGTATTCACAGTTCATTCATTTCTTAGGAAATCTGGAAACTAAAATTCAGGATATGGATTGTGTATATTACAACTGGCAATATTTATTCTGTTCTTGGAAACCTGGCATGGGTGTCCATTTTGATACCAATTACAACTTGTTTTACTGGTGAGTATTTTTATAATAAGAATTCCATATAAGGCAAAAATTAATCCACAGTATGAGTAACTGTATTTTCACAAAATTAAATTCATTATATTTTTTGGAGTTGTAATCATGATGAAGGTTGTCTACTATTATTTGGGGTTTTCAATGGTAGCAAGTAGGTTCAGGGTGTAGCTACTGCAAGACACTATGGGTGAAAAAAGGAATGCAATCATTGTTTCTATACTGATTTAAATTTTGTATCCTTTAGATAGATGGAGTTATAACCTAAAAAGTTTTGGCATATTTTATGTTCTTGCTTTTTAAAAAAGCAGGTACCTATTAAAACTGGGTCCTTTTTATGACTTCCTTACCTGTTAAGTGTCACTGAAGTTTTTAAACTTAGAGCCATCTTGAATCTTCTATCTCTATTTATAAGTTTTTTCATGGTAACATTGCTTACCATGTTCTGACATTTCTTTTGCAAGGTTGCACATCTGTTCTTTATTTCCCATATTTATTGTAAGAACTCTACTTCAGGCTCACCTCATTGCCACTCTTTTGCCCAAAAACCTCTGATGGCTACTCATTGCCTCTGAGATAAAATCTAGACTGGCATTCAAGTCTCTGCCTCACTGTATCACTGCTTTTCCAACATTATTTTCTACTATCACCAGCATGAATATTCCACTTCATTTAGATCCATGTCTACATTTCTTTCTCACCCATGCTATGATTTTTTATGCCTGTGTGTACACTGCTGTCTGGAATGCCCCGTCTCTCTCACCAACTCTTATCCATCTCTCAAGGCCCATCTGGTATTCAATTTCATGAGTCCTTTACTAATCACATCAGCTTTTCTTTCAGTTTTTCTCTGAACTATTACTTAAAATAGCTCCTAATTATTTATTGCCCAGATGGCATTTAAATTTTTGTCATATATGTATGTTTTGACTCCTCTTGTAAACTTTTAAGAGTTTGGTGGGTATGAGCTATTTCTTATATTTCTCTTGACTGTTCTATGCTATGCCCATAATAAATTATCACTAAATATTCATTAAATGAATAAAACAAATGATAATGGCATTGGTAAATTGATAGATAAGTACCAGAATTTATGCATTTGTTAAAAAACAGAAAAAAAAAGATAGGACAAAGTGTTACTCTTAATGAGTTTCAGGCCCAAATTATCATGGTGTTTTTCTTTAGAAAATCATAATATGTAAGTGATAAGGTATAAACTATCAACAATCTTAAGAACTGGGTTCTAATCCCTGCTCTGGCATCATTTAACATGGTGGTCTTGAGCAAGCAGTTTCCCTTTTGGGGGGTCTCAGTTTCTTCAGGTGGAAGTGGATGGAACATTTTCTAAGGTCTAGCTTACTTGTTCATTAATTCAACAAATATTCAGCAATTGTTAAATGCTAGGCAATGTTCTCGATAAAAAGAATGAAAGTGTGAATAAGACAAAGTCCCTGCCCTCTTATACATTGTAGTTCATGTTTGACATAACTTTACCCTCATCTTAGTAAAGTAGTGAGGGATGAATATTAACATTTTAGAGACTGGAAAATAAGGGTAGCATGAGGTTTCTCACTGGCAGAAAGTAAATCTTTGTAAAAGTCAAGTCTAGAACTCAAGTCTCCCAAATTTGAGTAAGGTGAACTAACCAATAGACTACAATTTTACAAACTCTGCCCAAAGTAAATACTTAGGATAAAGTGAATTCAGTCCAGTCCAGATATTTATACCAGCACTTTATCAGCTGTGAGACTGACCTCATTTCAAAAGGGACTTTGGCTGCTTTACAGAGAATGTCACATTTTGTATTTGCAAGCTATTCTTTAGGAAAATAAACCAGGCATTTTGTTGCTTGGAAATAGGGAGGGAAATCCCCCCGAATTCCCATTAGCTTTATTACTGGAAAGAGATTAACTTTCAATGATATGGCAACATTTCTTGTCTAAGAGAATGGGAAATTAGATATTTATTTGCCAAACAGCTCCTCTTTTTCTTTTTGGCCCCATTGGCTTTTCTGAGGTTTATCTCTTAGTGTGTATTTTATCCCCAGAGTTTCATTCATTTTATTAAACATTAGCAATATTTAATAAGTCTGCTTTCTTTTAATATAAGCTAATACAATATTTAAAAGGCAGTATCATCCAGGATTATCTATATTAACCCCAGATTTTCTTAATAGGAATCTTATTCTTTGATTCACAAATCCACTAAGTACATTTCTAAGAAACCTTGCCTTATTTTGAGATTTTGTAAAGACTCCCACCAGATTGTAAGCTCATGAAATCATGGACTATGTTTGCTTTCCTTACTGTTGTATCCCTAGCACTTAAAGGATCTGGCACATAGTGCTCAATAAATATTGCATGTTCTTAAATGATTTACTTTTTATTCACTTGGTATTTTAAATTAATTGAAAATGGAGCACCATGATACTAGAAGATAACTGGTAGACACAATTCTTACAACACTTCTTTTTACAGGTATGAGGGCTTGGAACATGCATTACAGTGTGCCGATTACGTCATGGTTAATGGAAAAAATATTGGCTGCAGGTTTCCCTATTTAAAGTCATCAGACTATAAAGATTTCTACATCTGTGTTAATGGATCTTCAGAACTGCAGTCTATCAGACCCAGCTATTTCATTTTTCAGCTTCAAAATATAGGTGAAGTAAACAAACAATTTCAATAGTTTAGGCCATTTACAACCACATGGAAGAGAAGAGATACAGATGCACATAGATACCTGTGGGAAGGCAAAACCAGGAAAAGGAGGGCCAACAGGGCAGAGCATATGAGAAAGTGTTTATTAAATATAAAAGCATGGAGGATGAGGAATTGAATGAAGAGAAAAGCATCATTTTCATTTAGAACTCATAATTTATTTCCCAGCTTCAAAGAGTTAGTCTGCTATATAGTATTTTTGTCTAGTGTTATTGATAGAGTAATTATGGAATCATTTATTCCCAGGCCTCAATAAGCACATGGTTCAATATTTTCTCAGTCTGTGTTAGTTCTAACAATTACAAGAATGTTGGGTTCTAGAGTCAGCCATATCTGTGTCTGAATGTTGGGATTTACCACTTTCTAGCTGTATGATTTTGGCCAAGTTACTTTTAACATCTGTTTCAATTTCCTTATCAGTAAAATGAGGATAAGAGCACCACCTCACAGGTTTATTGTGAGACATGAATGAGTTTATGATATAACATCCCTGATTCCATGCCTGACACATCACAAGCTCTCAATAAGAGTTAGGTATTAATAAAAATAGTAGTTATGATTGTGGTAGTTGTTTCTAATGCTACAAAATTGAAAAATGACTAATGATTTGGATCTTCTAACTTCTCCCTTGGGTTTAAATATTTATCAACTTTTGACTTATCAAAAAATTAGTATCCAAAATTACCAAGTTTCTCAAATTAATCTTGTTTGGTGTGGCTCGGGGGGAAGGGGGTCCACCTCCTGGAACAAACTCCCTTTTAATTTGGTGAAACTGAAGTAAGGCCAAGGGAAGGGTAGGTTGGGAGAAACCATTGTTATTGCTTACAGCTTGCTGGGATTTGTTATCCAGGCCTGGCTCTGTCCCCTCTGGCCGTGACATGCACACTCTTCAAGTCCTTTCTCCCCAGTCCCTGTCAGCAAAACCTGCTCTGTGCTCCATTTCTCTAAAACCATGGCATGCTCTCTACTCCTCACCCTGCCCCTTCCTGGAGGAACTCCATGGGCAGGTCATTGGTGACTGGCAGCCCCAGACCAATTATGTACCAGGAACTAGAGGGGAGGAGAGAATGGCTGTTTTCTCTTCACCCCTTGCGACAGATCTGCCAAGGCAGCTGGGGGCTGCAGTGGTAAACACCATTATGTAAATGGACTAAGGCAAGGTAGAAGATTCTGGAAACAATGCCATTTACCCCACAGTTGGCAAGCAACTTTGATTTTAATTTATATTACGGAGAATAATAATTGTAGAATAATTATCCTGGAGGCTTCTATTACTAGATGTCCCTAGGTTTTGGTAAACTTCAGTAACTTCTTGTTGAAGTGCTTTTCTTTTGTTTTTCAGTTAAACCTTTGCCACCAGACTTCCTTAGTCTTACTGTGAAGAACTCAGAGGAAATTAACCTGAAATGGAGCTTGCCTGAGGGACCCATTCCAGCAAACTGTTTAACTTATGAAATTGAGTTCACAGAAGATGATACTACCTGGGTGGTATGGACATTGCATTTATTTGGGAAAGCCATAAACGTTACCTTTTAAATAAAATAACAAACATGAAAACCAAGTCAGTTGCTATCCACATGAGGAATAGAACATGACCGTATCTTAGTTTAATTTCCATAAAACCAGATAATCTAGCAGACAAAAGAAAGATGCTTGCAGTCTGAAAGCATAATCAATCATACTAATTTTAAAGCGACATAGGACCTTAGAGATAACAAAGTTACTTCATATACAGATGAGAAAACTGGGAGTTGAATTGATTTGAATTGATTTACAATCAAATAACACAGCTAGAACTAGAATCCAGGTCTTATTCCCAGTCCACTATGGTACACTGGTTCCCAAGAAAAGTTAAAACGAAAGAAAAGCTGTTATCTTGGATAAGAAACACTCTTCAGCTCTTTGAAATGCAAAATTGAAATAATTGCTTCAGTAATTTATTTTTCCCTTTGAGATCATCCAGCCTTATGTATTCTCATATCTGAAGGGGTAGTTTCATGCCAAGCCCTGAGCAGTGTTACACAGAACATGGGGCAGTTAGCAAAAATAAGAATAAGGGGGGGAAAAAAAGGCTCTGTGTGTATAAACTCTGTAGTTTCCATAGAAACAGCATTCACATGATAGCTCTGTCTTTTTGCTAATTTAGTGTTTGTAGCATTTTCCAGTTTATGGAATTTGGGAAATTTGACACTAATTCAAATACTGGGTATCATAAACAGCAAAACTACCTAGGAATTTTGCCCTCTCACACATGCCATTTACTTCAAGTGATCCATTATCACTATAGAAAAAAATGTTAAAATACAGATAAGTAATGGAAGAAAAATGAAAAAGAACCCACCATATAGAGAGATAATCACTGTTAGGATTTTATGTATCTTTCTAGTCATTTGATATATTTTATGTTACAAAACCCACTACGAAAGTGGCAAACCAAGTGTAATCTGTCTAACCTACAATTAGATCAAATAATGGCATCTTATTTTTTCCTTGACTTTCAGACTACCACAGTTGAAAATGAGGTATACATCACAAGAACATCAAATGAAAGCCAGCAACTATGCTTTTTAGTAAGAAGCAAAGTGAATATTTATTGCTCAGATGATGGAATTTGGAGTGAGTGGAGTGATAAACAATGTTGGAAAGGTAGGAGATAAAAGAACAGTGAGTAAATAACTGGAGCTACTTGCTAGCAAAATTAATTTTCTTTCAGTTTATTTTGTAATTGTGGAAATCAAAAGGCTCTTGCATGTGGTCTACAGAGAAGATAAATTAGCAAGCACCTCCATCAAACATACATTTGTGGAAAATCTAATATTCAGTTTTAACTAGTAGCTAAACTAGTTGAACTGAGGGTCTTGTCCTAGTTCTCTTATCAACATTCTTGTATTTTGACTGATAGTAAAGAGAATATGCTAGTTAATTGTTGGGAGTTCCTATTTCAGTCAGTATTTTCCTATGCTTTCAATTCCCCAGGGAACAAAAATCTTAAAGCGAGAATAGGTCAGCATACACTTGCTTTCAAGCATCTAGTACTGTGCGTAATAAAAGTAATAAATGTTTTTCCAATTAAAATGTCATTTTTAGAAAAATGTATATTCCATTCACTTCCAACACTGATTTAAAGTGACTTATAAAAGACATCTTTAAATTAAATAACAATATAAACAAAAAAGCCTTAAGAGGCAAAATATTAACTGTATTTCACAGTATACTACATTTATCAATCAAAATTGCTAGTAATTGTTTGAAATGGAAGAAAACATTGCTTTCAAGTATATAGATATGGAAATATGAATATACATGTAGATACAGACAGATTCTGGCATTTCCATCAGTAATTCATCTTCTTTCATGTTGTTCCATTAAGAGAATCCCTGCTTGACTATTACCACCCTACTAATATACCGGTGTCATTGTTCTCTTTCATTCATCAAATATTTATTAAGCACCTCCACAGAATTTACATTTTTTTCCCAAGTTGAGTAGAGATATGCAATAAACAAAGCAGCCAATAAACAAAAAATATACCATGTAATCACTAAGGGCTATGGAGAGAAAATAGGCAGAGTGGGAGAACTCAATTAACCAAGAGATAAATAGAATCAGGAAGAATACTTACTGGTTCTAAATTTTTCATTTTTGTCACTGCTGTAAGAAATCTGGAGACTCTGGAACTGACACTGAGTAAGTAGTGTCCTGAATTATATCCTGTCATTAGTCAAAGCATAGTTTAAAGTGGATATGGTGAGTTTTTAACCACATTCTCAAAATATACATCCTTTAAAATATTTTCCATACAATCTTAAACATGATATTGATGACTGAGGTTTCTTTTGCCCTGATAGGTACCTCTTAGTAGAATCTTACTTTCAGGCTAGGAACAAAGAATTTCCTGAGATGCATGTGGCCTTAGTTTTTCAGGACGTTTATTATTGGATGTTTCAAGTTATAGAAAAATAGGACAATAATTTTTTTGGAAATGAAAATATGTCTCCTTGAGGACTGACTCTGTCTGTAGAGGGAAACTAACTGGAACCTCTGGAAAAGAAGCCTGCTTTCCCACTTAATTTTGTATACCAAAAAACTTACATTATTAGTTGTTTCTCCAGATTATATCTTTGCAAATCTTAACTGAGCTGAGCATATGAATTTGACAGATAATCTTCTAGTAGAAAAGAAGATCCTAGAAATTAGGACAAAGAAAAGGTGGGGTAGGGAGTAGATTTGAGTGTTCATATGGACCTAGGATTCAATATGCTCTATAGTAACTTCAAAACAAGTGGGAGGTACTAGTTCTGGAAGGACAAATTTTGTCTACTTTTTAAATTTGTCTAGTGTTTGCTCATTTCTGACTATGCAGAAGAGCCATTAAGCCTTCATCCCTTAAAGGAAAGAAAGAAACTCTCTCTAGTCTCTAGAATGTGAGACAACTTCAAAAACGTGACCTTTAAAGGCTAGCTCCGTTATTTACACAGTGACTTTTATTGAAGACCCAGTGTAGGGGAGTATCTTTTTAGGTTCTTTGGCTGGTCTAATAATTAAATTGACATAACACATATTAATAGAAATTTTAAATTTCATATGTATGGGAACCCCATAGAAATATGAGACCCAAGGGCAAGTCGGGCAGGTAAGGTTTATATGCCATTCTGAGGTAAGGAATGGGGTTGGGGTCTGAGGCTTCAAAGGGGAGAAGGGTAATTAACAGAACAAAAAGGAAGCAGATGTTTGGTAACTAGATGTTTGTCCTGCTATACAGATAGGTCATTCAGATAAAAGTTATGTCTGGTAATTAGCTGTCTATCTAAATTCTTTTAGGTAGTTAAGGGAAAGATAAAGTTTTTCTTGGGTCTGCTGGGTCTTGATTGCCTTCAGCTCAAAATAATCTACTTGCCAAAGTGGCATATTTTGGGGTCATGTTTTCTGGTCCTCTTCAGCCCCATCTCCAGCCCCATCCCTAGAAGTTTCATAGTCCAGAAGCAGTTCAGGTACAGTTGTAACTCACTTTAGGAGGTTGGCTTCCAAATTTAGTGCATGCAATCAGGTATTTAATAAGACGCATTTCTATGGAAACAAAAGAAAAACAAAGGTTAATAGTTGGAGCAGATTATAATCTCAGTTGCTGTGTTCTGACAGTAGCCAGTTCAGAAGATTGTCTGGTATGAAACATCTTCACAAGGAATGAGGACAGGGAGTAGCAGTCTGATAGATATTCTTGGTTTGCAGTTTAAAATTTAATGTTTCATCTGGTGATCTTTCTGAGTGGCCCACACAGCACCAGGCATGAACATTGTCTATACATGAGCTGTTGTGATTCTTCTGAAGTTTGTATTAAGTTGTGCACCTTCAGCTTGCATGTCTTCAGGAATAGGACAGTTTTAGCTCTCAATGATTCCAAGTCAGAGGGTGGGAAAAAATTGGAAATGTCAGTTTGGAGAGCTGTAACCAAATATGGGGGAAACTGGAAGACTTCAGGATCTAGTATGATTTACAGGTAGAAACCCAAACCCCAAAGACAATAGCACTTGAATTTGATATCCAGAAAGGTGTATTAATGAAACATAACTTTTCTATCTACAGTTCCCCCCCATTTTTATAAAAAATAACCACAGTAAGATTAATTTGGTTGCAAAGTAAGCCATTTCAATAAATTTGGACTGATTATTTACATGTGTGTAGCAAGAATAGTGATTGATCATATAGGATCTTTTAAATCTGCTTTACTGAAATTTTTCATAAGGAATCTCAGATTGGGCTATAATTTTTTGTTGTTGAAATATAGTTGATATACAGTATTATATTTGTTTCAGGTGTACAACATAGTTATTTAACAATTCATACATTACAAAATGCTCACCATAACTGTAGTTATCATCTGTCACCATATAAAGATATTATAAAACTACTGACTATATTCATTATGCTGTACTTTTCATCCCATGACTTATTTATTTTATAACTGGAAGTGTGTGCATCTTTTTCCTTTCACCTATTTCACCCATACTCCCAACCCCCTCCCCTATGGCAACCACCAATTTGTTTTCTGTATTTGTAAATCTACTTCTGGGTTTTTTTTGTTGTTCATTTGTTTTATTATTTTAGGTTCCACATATAAGTGAAATCAAATGGTATTTGTCTTTCTCTGTCTGACTTATTTCACTCAGCATAATACTGTCTAGGTTCATCCATGTTGTTACATATGGCAAGATTTCATTTTTTATGGCTGAGTAGTATTACATTGTGTGTATCTAACGCATTTTATCCATTCATCTCATGATGGACACTTAGGTTACTTCCATATGTTTGCTATTGTAAATAATGCTCAGTGAAAATGGGGGTGCATATATCTGCAAAGTAATGATTCTGTTTTTTGGATAAATACCCAGAAATGGAATTACAGGGTCATATGGTATTTCTATTTTTAATTTTTTGAGAAACCTCCATACTGTTTTCCACAGTGGCAAACCAATTTACATTCCCACCAACAAAGGGTTCCCTTTTCTCCATATCCTCACAACACTTGTGATTTCTTGTTTTTTGCATAGTAGCTATTTTGACTGGTGTGAGGTGTTATCTCATTGTGGTTTTGATTTGCATTTCCCTAATGATTAGAGATGTGCAGCATCTTTTCATGTGCCTGTTGGCCATCTGTATGTCTTTTTTTTTCTTTTCTTTTTTAAATTTATTTTGGTATCATTAATCTACAACTACATGTACAATATTATGGTTATTAAACTATGCCCTTCATCAGGTTCCCCCAACCAACCCCATTACAGTCACTGTCCATCAGCGTAGTGAGATGCTATAGAATCACTACTTGTCTTCTCTGAGTTGTACAGCCCTCCCCGTGCCCCCCCAACATTACATCTGCTAATCGTACTGCCCTTTTCTCCCCCTTGTCCCTCCCTTCCCACCCATCTTCCCCAGTCCCTTTCCCTTAGGTAACTATTAGTCTGTTCTTGGGTTCTGTGAGTCTGCTGCTGTTTTGTTCCTTCAGTTTTTTTCTTTGTTCTTATACTCCACATATGAGTGAAATCATTTGATACTTGTCTTTTTTGGCTTGGCTTATTTCACTGAGATTAATACCCTCTAGCTCCATCCATGTTGTTGCAAATGGGAGGATTTGTTTTCTTCTTATGGCTGAATAATATTCCATTATGTATATATACCACATCTTCTTTATCCATTCATCTACCGATGGACACTTCGGTTGCTTCCATGTCTTGGCTATTGTAAACAGTGCTGCTATAAACATAGGGGTGCATATGTCTTTTTCAAACCGGGCTCCTGCATTCTTAGGGTAAATTCCTAGGAGTGGGATTCCTGGGTCAAATGGTATTTCTATTTTGAGTTTTTTGAGGAACCTGCATATTGCTTTCCACAATGGTTGAAATAATTTACATTCCCACCAGTAGTGTAGAAGGGTTCCCCTTTGTCTGCATCCTTGCCAGCACTTGTTCCTTGTCTTTTGGATATTGGCCATCCTAACGGTGTGAGGTGATATCTCATTGTGGTTTTAGTTTGCATTTCCCTGATGATTAGCGATGTGGAGCATCTTTTCATGTGCCTCTTGGCCATCTTAACTTCTTCTTTGGAGAAATGTCTGTTCAGATCCTCTGCCCATCTTTTCATTGGGTTATTTGCTTATTGAGTGTTGAGGTGTGTGAGTTCTTTATATATTTTGGATGTTAATTCCGTGTCAGATATGTCATTTACAAATATATTCTCCCATACTGTAGGATGCCTTTTTGTTCTGCTGATGGTGTCCTTTGCTGTACAGAAGCTTTTTAGTTTGATGTGGTCCCATTTGTTCATTTTTGCTTTTGTTTCCCTTGACCGAGGAAATGTGTTCAGGACAAAGTTGCTCATGTTTATAGTCAACCAAGTTCTGGTTTTTAAGTTGGACCCCGTTCAACTCCAGTCAGCTTGGATCCACAGCCTGTTCATCTGTCCACGAGATACATGCTGGTACATGCTCCTTTGGTTGGCAGAGATCAGAAGGAATATTCTGCCAGCTTTTGTTAGAGGTCCCAGGATCTCTCAGCTGCAGCAGTCCTGAGGCAAGCAAGGGTCTATCTAGCTAATTGACATTTATCCTGCCTACTATGCCAGCTTTTAGGGAGGAAAACTTTTTCTTCTATCCTTCTAGGTTGTTTGGCTGGTCTAATAATTACATTGAAATAGGGCAGATTAATAGGAGAAAAACATTTAATTCCATATGTATGGTAGCCCCATGTAAGTATCAGATCCAAGGGCAAGTTGGGCAGTCGAGGCTTATATGCCATCCTGAGCTAGGGAATGAGATAGGGGTCTGGGGCTTCAAAGGAGAAGAGGGACAGGGCAGTAAGAAAAGAAGATGTTTGGTTTGTAGTACCCATTTATCCATGGAGGATATGTTCTAAGACCCAGTATATGACTGAAACTGTGGATGGTGCTGAACCTTATATATTACTGTTTTTTACTTTATATACCTATGATAAGGTTTAACTTATAAAATAGGCACAGTAAGAGATTATCAACAATAACTAGTAATAAAATAAGACAGTTATAACAATATGCTGTAATAACAATTATGTGAATGTAGTCTCCCTTTCAAAATATCTTGCTGTACTGTACTCATCCTTCTTGTGATGATGTGAGATAATAAAATGCCTACAGGATGAGATGAAGGTGTGAATGGATTAGGCATTGTGACATAGCATGGCTACCATTGACCTTCTGATGATAGGTCAGAAGGAGGAGCATCAGCATTCAGACTGCAGTTGACAGTGGGTAACTGAAACTGCAGAAAGCAAACAAAACCATGGATAAGGGGGAACTACTGTAATTTGATGTTTGCCCTGCCATACAGGTAGGTCACTCAGATAAAAGTTGTCTCTGGTTTAGTGCTCTCAAAGCCAGGCCCCCTGTGTAAATTCTTATAGGTAGTTAAGGCAAAGGTCAAAGTTTTTCTTCAGTCTACTGGGTCTTGACTGCCTTCAGCTCAAAACAATCCACATGCTAAAGTAGCATATTTTGGGTTATGTGTTCTGCTCACCAGCTCTTGTTCTTTGCAGCATTATGTAATATCATTTGACTACTTGAAAGTTAAGAGATACACAAGACATGTTTATCTAATCACTTGGCTATTATTTTATCATTTTCTTACTATGAAAAATTCACAAGGTCAAATTTTAAACAAAATCGTGTCAGAAAATAAGAATTAGGCTTTGGGAAATTATTTTTCTAAATGAAATGAAGCAATGTCACAGTTCCATAAAGTAGTTGTTTATATAAAAAGGGCACAAGTGAAAGGAATGCTATACTCTTACCTGTGGCAACTAAGCACTGGCAAATATAGCAGAAATTGCTGGATTTGACTCAGTTCTTCACCATTTACTAGTCTACCTATAAAATAATTCTGCTTCAAAATAATTGTTAACATCTAACCTTTCCCCTTTTTTTTGATTTTTAATCCTAGGTGACATACTGAAGGAAACCTTGATATTTTTATTGATACCATTTACTTTTGTCTCATTATTTGTTCTGTTAGTAACTTGTCTGCTTTTGTATAAGCAAAAAGCTTTTCTGAAAATGGTAAGTTGTATAACATTATGATGTTTAGTCTGAGATAGTAGATAACAAACAAATATTCTGCATTTAGAACTGATAGCCTACATTTTATAATTTTTCCTGCACACTATGGGTGTATAATTGATGTTGTATGGATCGTGATGATTTCAGAAAATACAGTGATATAAAAAATTAACCCTACAAAGTTTCATTTTGGGATGTATTGACTTTTGTTGAAATATAGGAATAATGATGTAGAACATGAAACACTATTTACCTTTAGGGGAAAATACAAAAAAAGATTTACAGGCTAAAAGAAGGATTGGGAGAAAGAAAAAGAGTGACTAAAAATGGACATAGACTGAAATATATTATGTGTGTGTCACAGGCAAAAGATCACAAAAATTTTGTGATGCCTTCCCTTCAAGAGCATACATTCTAGTTGGGGGAGATAGAATCTATAACAAACATATCACCTGCATTATGAGTTGATTTTAATGATTGCTGTTTGAGTTTACTAATGTTCACAGAATTTCGGAAAATCTAGGGATCACTTTAGTGGGTTAGTCTTTAGGGAGGAATTCTGACTTATAGAAAAAGGTCTTAATGCCAGGTCTTTTAAAGATAAAGAGAACTGTGAATGTATGAGATGTTTCACTTTATTTCTCTACTGAATACTTTTTTGCTATTTCATTGAGTTATTACTCTTAAGTGCAATAATTTCTATTGTTAATGATTATTTGTTAATAATGGAGCTCTTTCTTAATTTCAGATTTTTCATACAAAAAAAGAAGTCTTTTCCCATCAAGAGACACACTGTTGAGTAAATAATTTCCAGTCTTATGGCCTACTGCTAATTATGAATCTTATTAAATTGAACTTTTTCTCAAATGCTGAATAAATATTACTTTAAATACATTGTTGTATTTGATTAGGCTCTAGCATACTCAAACCTTCAATTAGTAGCAAATATTCTGGATTCTATTAACAGGTTTTTTTCCTCATTAATCCATGGTGAGAGTGCTGCACATAGAGATGTCAAGGATGGGCCAGATTCTATTCAGTGATGTATTAATAAAATAATGTAATTTCACAACTTGCACTAAACCATAGAAATAATTGTTGAATCTTGGAAGATGAGATTCTAGTTTTTTTTTTTAATTGTACTTGGGATGAGAGTATTCACCATGGATAAGGCTATTTGGCTTTAAAAGTATCCTGTGGAGAGGATTAATAAGCAGGAAGTTTTAAATACATTCATAGTCTAAATGTGTGCTTCACATTTCATGAGAAAGGTGAGAGGAATGCAGTGCTTAAAACGCTGAAAATAATGAAGTTATTAGAGATTATATTTGAAAAATTAAGATGGCACAAACTACCCCGTAAAAGCTTGGGATTTTACTATACTGATTGTCAGACAATGTTTCCTACTTTCTGATGGTGTAATTTTTTTTTTTTTAAGTTCAGGAACAAAATGGCACAAACCTCCGAAATTAGGAATAGGTCTTTTTAAAGTACATCTAACCTTCAGACTACTACTGACAGTTTACTTCTGGGAGAGAATGTAGCAACCTAGGTGTAGACAGTTGCTTTAAAATTTAGGAAATAATGACCTACAGATTACAGTCTAGAGTCAAGTTTTGGTTTGAATCAGTTTCCGTTTAAATGTGGGTATTCATTACCTTGGAGCTTACTAGAAATGTAGAATCTCAGATCCTAAACCCAGACCCACTCAATTAGCAATCTGCATTTTAACAAAATCCCCAGGTGATTCATTTGCATATTGGATTTGAAAAACACTGATATTTAGAATGAGAAAGATTAAGAGAATATAATGGAAAGGTAAGCCCATGGGCAGGGTAACTACAGCTTTCACCATCATTGTCACTGATCATCTATCTTTAAAAGGGGAAAAAGAGCTAAAACAGGTGTAAACCAGAATACCATCCTCTATTGTTACTTGTAATGAATGATGACAGGCACCATTTCCCTATGTAAACCTCTTCTCATTAAACATTAAAAACTCCACTAGGAACCAAGAAGGATATTTTATAATAATAAAAGGGTGACTTCATCAGGAAAACACAACAATTTTATATACACCTGACAAGACAGCCCAAACATACATGGAGAAGGAATCTGATAGAATTGAAGGGAGAACTACACAATAATAATAGATTTCAGTAACCCACTTTCAGAAATGGATAGAATAAATAGGTGCAAAATGAATTAGGAAATAGAGAACTTGAACAATAAACAACCTAGATCTAACAGACATCTATAGAACAATATCCAACAGCAGCAGGATACACAGTCTTCTTAAGAGCACATGGAACCATCTGCAGGATATACCATATGCTAGGACATAAAGCTAAATAAATGTAAAATAGTTGAGATCATATAAAGTATGTTCTCTGAATATAATATAATGAAATTAGATAACGATAAAAAAAATTGAGAAACAGAAATATGTGGGAATTAACACACTCCTTAATAACTAATGAGTCAAAGAAGGAATCACATGGAAAAGTAGAAAATACTTCAAGAATGAAAACAAAACCAAAACATACATAACTCATGTGATGCAGCCAAAGCAATGCTTAGAAGGAATGTGTAGCTGTAAATTCATATATTAAAAAAGGAGAAAAAGGAATCAATAACTTAACCTTCCACTTACAACACTGGAAAAGGAGAGCAAACTCAACCCAAAGTAAGCAGAAGATAGTAAACAGTAGAGCAAAATAAAGAGTAGGAAAACGAGAGATAACAAACCAAAACTTGGTTATTTGAAAAGATCAGTAAATTGACAAACCTTTAGCTATGTTGATTAAAGGGAGAGAAAAACCTCTTCTGAAAATTAGGAATGGAAAAGGAAAAATTACTAACCTTAGAGAAATAAAAATCATCATAAGGGAATACTATGCCATAAATTAGAGAATTTAACGTGAAATGGACAAATTCCTAGAAAGACACAAATGACTGAAATTAACTCGAAGAAATTTTAAAAACCTGCATAGTAAAGAAAAAAAAATAGCATTAGTGATTTTTAAACTTCTTCCCCAAAATCCTAGTATAGATGGCCTCACTGGTGAATTCTACCAAATATTTAAACGAGTTCATGCCAGTTCTCCACAAATGCATTTTAAATGTAGATGGGGAAGAAACATTTCCCAATTCATTCTATGAGGCCAATATTACCCAAATGATGTAATATCTAGATGCCAAAACTAGAGGCAAGTTATTTTGTAGAATTCTCAGTTTTGGTTTGTCCAGTGTTTCCTCATGATGACTTTCATGTTACACATCTTTGACAGGAACATCACAGAAATGCTGTGTTCATCTCGTTGATTTCTATCAGGTGATGCATGGTTTTGGTGCCGGGGTTCTTGTTCACGAAGCCAAAGAATGAGCTTAGCAAACAGTCAAGGTAGGAGAGCAAGGTACAGGCTTTTATTTAGAGATAAAGTGAAAGAAAAGAGCTCCTGGCTCACGCCAGGAGGGGGCAAGAGAGTCTGGTGTGATGCGTTGTCTAGGGGTTTTATAGGCAGATTAGGATTTTTCGAGAACATGAAAAAAACGTTTAGGGGTATAGACCTGCCACGTGTGTCTGAACACCCCGAATTAACTTAACACAAGGAATTCCCCTACCCCCACCCCCACCCCCACCCCACCCCCGATTTCTCTCCAGAACACCTGCATCCTGGTCTAGGGGCATATCAAAAGGTAGCCTGCACAGCTCCCAAGGTGGGCTGAGGTATTGTTTATTTGCTAAAGAGTAAGTTAAGAATTCTGCTTCCCAAACTTCCTGGGTGTTAAAATGCAATCTTATCTTTAAGGTGGAATCTTCCCTGCCTTTCACTGTGTTGTTTACAGCTAGGTCTGCATGCTAAATTAGTTGCCCAGTTTGTCCTGGGCCTTTTAGCATGCTAAAGGGAATCTTACAAGTGGTTAGCATAATAACAACATGGGCTACTCTTCTTTATCTGGGGAACACCCACTGATCTGACTGAAGAATGACTCTAGAGCTTAATGTTTAACACAGAGTTTTGGTAGGGGGTTTCCTTGCATGTAGGAACATTGCTCTGACTGCAAATATTCTGCCTTGCTTTTTCCAGAGGCCCTTCTCCTACTCTGACTACACCCACAGCCCCTGTCTCAGTTTCAGTGTGTCCTGTTTTTGATGATGTTCATTTTGATCACTTGATTAAAATGGTTGCTATCAAGTTTCTTCCCTGTAAAATTACCCTCTCCCACCTTGTAATTACTAAGTATTTTGTATTTTAAAGTATGTGTATACCCCATTCCTCATGAAACTTTAGATTTATTAATTTATTTATATCTGATTAATGGTTTCTTAGTTTATTCAATGAATTGCAATCTGCCACTATCATTATTTGTTTTAATGTTCACATTGTTCCAGATTTTGCCAGCAGGAACTTCTTTAAACTGGCTTCTCTTTTCTTTTGATATATCCCTGTCATTCTTTGAGCAATTCCATGCTTTTGGTGCAAGATATTCTGGGCCCATCTTGAACTTTACCTGCCATAACCATGTAATGAACTATTTCTCCAAGAAGTTCCAATTCCTTTAGGTGGACAATGGAATTTAGAAGCCAATATGAGGGCTATATGTAATCCTTATTTTCCAGCTCCTCTCACTGGACAGAGTTGGGGAATTTGTGTGTGTATGTGTCTTTGTGTATGCTCCTTATACTGCTCAGGCTCTGATGCCACAAAATTCTGTACTTCCCCCAACACATGTACATGTCTTCCTCAACATGCTCAGACTCTGGACAGCCTACCCCAGGCCAACCTTTCACAGGCATGCCCCCCTTACGGATTCTGACACCTTGCTCTAGAACTCCCTATGTGCAGATAACCTCTTTATTCCGGTCTCTGACTGCCCACACAGGGTTGTGTCAACCCATGCATGTATGCCCTCACATTGCTTGGCCTCTGACTTTCCATACCAGCCTGCCCTGTGGATTTCCTTCTCCACCCACTCAGTCCCTGACTGTACATGCCTGCCCAGTCTCCTATTTGGATGCTCTCCTGACTGAGCTGCTCCGTTGTGCAGAAGCCTTCCTTTCCCTCTTGCGCACTGACTGCCCATGCTAGGACAGGTCCTAGCATGGGCATCCTATTTATCCTGATCAGGTTCTGACATCTCATACTACACCCCCACCCCATGCTTTTGTGGATCTCCTCATCATACTTTGAGTTCTGACTCCCCATATTAGGCTATTCTGACTGCATGGATATCCTCTTTGACCCCACTTCACCATTAACATCAAATTCTAAGCCACCATGGTTCCATTCCTACCCATCATGGATGCCTACCTTGATCTTTCTGCCCAACAAGAGGAAGAAGGAGAAGAGGGTGCTTCAGTTGAATTCTGAGGGACAAGTGGGCATTGCCAAGACAGAAAAAGGGCATTTCAGGCAGGGAACATATATGTGAGTTATAGGGTGTAGAAAAATAATTTTTTAAGTTTCTGTTTTTATCCTGCAATTTCCAATAATTGCATCACAATTAGTTGAACAAATTCTCTTCTCTCCATGGGAAATGACATCTTCCACCTTTATCGTGTATTTAGTTTGTATGTGTGCACATATGTGTTTGTATGTATCTTAGTCTGTTCAGGCTGCTATAACAAAATACCACCCACTGGTGGCTTGTAAACAACAGAAACTGTTGGGAAGAAGGACTTGGCTTGGTGTTGCAGGGAAGTCAGATATAGTGAGACAAGAGAACAAAGTCAAAAAAGCAAAGTAAGTTTTAATACACTCTGCATAGAGTAGCAGAGCGGGCCTGCATAAGATAAGACAGGCAGGCATGGATGCTCACTCTGAGGCTTCTTTTATGTGGTTTTTGCAGGGCAGAGAGCTCCTTGATTGACAGCTGTCAGCTCTCTAGGCTTGTTCTGATTGGTGAAATGGGGACAGGGGTTGTGCTGTGCCTGTGCCTCTCATGTTTCTTATCTGGGGGGACCCTGAACATTTTTTGAATCACTCTTGGACCCTGTGGCTTCATCTGATTAACTCTGAGTCATTTCTGGCTTTCTGGTTCTATTTGATCAACTCCCTGAGTCATCTTTGGGGTGCCCTTTCTCCTTTTCATCTCGCTCATTTCTGTCTTTCTGCCTAACAAAACTATTTCTCAGAGTTCTGGAGAACCCAAGTTGAGATCAGTTTACAATGTGGTCAAGTGAGGGCCCTCTTGGGTTGTAGACTTTTCTTGTATCCTCACATGGTGAAAGGGTCTGGGAAGCTGTGTGGGGTGTCTTTTATACTAACCCTAATTATGAGGGTTCCACCCTCATGACCTAAGCATCTCCTAAAGGCTCCACTCCTAATGAACATTAGGATTTCAACATGAATTTTGGAGGGACACAAAAACATTCAAAGAAAACCTGTGTGTGTGTGTTGTGTAGTTGAGTTTATTTCTGGATTCTCTTTTCTTTTCCATTGAACTGTAAGTCTAATCATGTACTAGTACCTCTCTAACTGTAGCCTAATAATATGCTTTATTATTTACAGTAAGAACAGGACTCCCCTCTCATTAGTCTTCTTTTTGGGAAATGTCCTGGATCTTCTTACATCTTTATTTTTGAACATATATTTTAGAATTAGTCTGTTTTGTTCCCCATCCCAATCATACTGGTATTTTTTTTGGACCCCATCATAATTAGAGAATAATTTGGGGATAATTAATATCTGTATCAGATTGAGTTTTTCTGTCCAGGAAAATGGGTGCCTTTCCATTTCGTCTTACACTGTATTGTATTTTTCAGTAGCATTTCAAAGTTGTCTTCAAATAAATATTGCATGTTTTTTATTAAATTTCTAAGTAATATCTTTTATAGGTATTATAAATAGTTTCTTTCATTATAAAAGTAATTGGTTGTTAATATATAGGAACACTGTTTTATATATTATTATTTTTATCCAGCCATCTTGCTCAATTCTCTCGAAGTATATAGTAATTTTTTTCTGCTGATCTCTAGATATAAAATAATGACACCAGCAAATAATTCTATTATTACTTCAATCATTCTGCTTTTTTTTGATATCATTAATCTACAATTACATGAGCAACATTATGTTTACTAGACTCCCCCTGTCATCAAGTCCCCACCACATACCCCATTACAGTCACTGTCCATCAGCGTAGTGAGATGCTATAGAATCACTACTTGTCTTCTCTGAGTTGTACAGCCCTCCCTGTGCCCTCCCAACATTATGTCTGCTAATCGTAATGCCCCTTTTCCCCCTTGTCCCTTCCGTCCCACCCATCCTCCCAGTCCCTTTCCCTTTGGTAACTGTCAATCATTATGCTTTTAAGAAAAAAACTTTAAAAGTTTTAGCTTTACAAAAAAATGCAGAGGTATTATAGAGAGTTTGCATAACCCAAACACGTTATTATTAACTAAAGTCCATACTTCATATTTCCTTAGTTTTTACCTGATGTCCTTTTTGTGTTGCAGGAACCCATCCAGGATACCACATAACTTTTAGTAGTCATGTCTCCTTAGACTCCTATTGGCTATGACAATTTCTCAGACTTTCCTTATTTTTGATGAGATTAACAGTTTTGAATAGTAGTAGTTAGGCAATTTATAAAATGTCCCTCAACTGTAATTTTTCTGACGTTTTCCTTATGATTAGACTGGGGCTATGGCTTTTGGGAGAGAAGGAACACAGAGGAAAGTTTCATTTTCATCACATCATATCAAGGATACATACTACCAACATGACTTGTTCCCTATTGATATTGGCCTTGACCATATGGCCCAAGATAGATTTTGTCAGGTTATAACACTGTAAAGTTATTCTTTTTCTCTCTTTCCATATTCTAGTTTTTGGAAGGAAGTCAACTATATGTAGCCCGTACATAAGGAATGGGGAGTTATACTCCACCTGCTTGAAAGCAGGGTTACCTACATAAATTATTTGAAATTCTTTTGTATGGGAATCCTCGCACATTTTATTTACTTATTCAATCATTAATTTATATCAATATGAAGTCATGGATACTATTTTATACTTTGGGTTATAAGTCAATATTGCTCATATTATTACATCTTTGGCCATTTCTTGACATTGACATACCCCTATCGTGGGGATTTTTCTTTTCTTTTTTTCTTTTTTTTGGTATCATTAATATACACTTACATGGACAATATTTTGGTTACTAGAGTCCCCCCATGATCAAGTCCCCACAACATACCCCATTACATTCACTGTCTATCAGTGTAGTAAGATGCTGTAGAATCACTACTTGTCTTCTCTGTGCAATAATGCCTTCCCTGTGCCCCCCCAATACATTGTGTATGCTAATCATAATGCCATAATGCCCCTTTTCCCCTCTTATCCCTCCCTTCCCACGCATCCTTCCCAGTCTCTTTCCCTTTGGTAACTGTTAGTCCATTCTTGGGTTCTGTGAGTCTGCTGCTGTTTTGTTCCTTCAGTTTTTGCTTTGTTCTTATACTCCGCCTTCCTTATTTCAATGAGCATAATACCCTCTAGCTCCGTCGATGTTGTTGCAAATGGTAGGATTTGTTTTCTTCTTATGGCTGAATGATATTCCATTGTGTATATATATTACATCTTCTTTATCCATTCATCTACTGATGGACACTTAGGCTGCTTCCATTTCTTGGCTATTGTAAATAGTGCTGCGATAAACATAGGGGTGCATATGTCTCCTTCAAACTGGGCTCCTGCATTCTTAGGGTAAATTCCTAGGAGTGGAATTCCTGGGTCAAATGGTATTTCTATTTTGAGTTTTTTGACGAACCTCCATACTGCTTTCCACAAAGGTTGAACTAATTTACATTCCCACCAGCAGTGTAGCAGGATTCCCCTTTCTCCACATCCTCACCAACATTTGTTGTTTGTCTTTTGGATAGTGGCCATCCTAACGTGTGAGGTGATATCTCATTGTGGTTTTAAATTGCATTTCTCTGATGATTAGCGATGTGGAGCATCTTTTCATGTGCCTGTTGACCATCTGAATTTCTTCTTTGGAGAAGTGTCTGTTCAGGTCTTCTGCCCATTTTTGAATTAGGTTATTTGCTTTTTGTTTGTTGAGGTGCATGGGCTCTTTATATACTTTGGATGTCAACCCTTAACAGATATGTCATTTATGAATATATTTTCCCATACTGTAGGATGCCTTTTTGTTCTACTGAGAAGCTTTTGAGTTTGATATAGTCCCAATTGTTCATTTTTGCTTTCGATTTCCTTGCGCAGGGAGATATGTTCACAAAGTTGCTCATGCTTATATTCAAGAGAGTTTTGCCTATATTTTCTTCTAAGAGTTTTATGGTTTCAGGACTTACATTCAGGTGTTTGATCCATTTTGAGTTTACTTTTGTGTATGGGGTTAGACAGTAGTCCAGTTTCATTCTCTTACATGTAGCTGTCCAGTTTTGCCAACACCAGCTGCTGAAGAGGCTGCCATTTCCCCATTGTATATCTATGGCTCCGTTATCATATATTAATTCACCATATATGATTGGATTTATATCTGGGCTCTCTTTTCTGTTCCATTGGTCTATGGGTCTGTTCTTGTTCCAGTAGCAAATTGTCTTGATTACTATAGCTTTGTAGTAGAGCTTGAAGTCAGGGAGCGTAATTCCCCCTGCTTTATTCTTCCTTCTCAAGATTGCTATGGCTGTTTGGAGTCTTTTGTGGTTCCATATGAATTTTAGAACTATTTGCTCTAGTTCATTGAAGAATGGTGTAGGTATTTTGATAGGGATTGCATTGAATCTGTAGATTGCTTTAGGCAGGATGGCCATTTTAACAATATGAATTCTTCTTACCCAGAAGCATGAGATGAATTTCCATTTATTAGTATCCTCTTTAATTTCTCGTAGGACTGTCTTGTAGTTTTCAGGGTATAGGTCTTTCAGTTCCTAGGTTAGGTTTATTCCTAGGTCTTTTATTCTTGTTGATGCAATTGTGAATGGAATTGTTTTCCTGATTTCTCTTTCTGTTAGCTCATCGCTAGTGTATAGGAAAGCAACAGATTTCTGTGTTTTAATTTTGTATCCTGCAACCTTCCTGCATTCAGATATTCTAGTAGTTTTGGAGTGCAGTCATCATGTCATCTGCAAGCAGTGACTGTTTGGCTTCTTCCTTACCAATCCGGATTGCTTTTATTTCTTTGTGTTTTCTGATTGCTGTGCCAAGGACCTCCAGTACTATGTTGAATAAAAGGGGGGAGAGTGGGCATCCTTGTCTTGTTCCCAATCTTAGAGGTAGTGCTTTCAGGTTCTCAGTGTTAAGTATGATGTTGGCTCTGTGTTTGTCATATATGGCCTTTATTATGTTGAGGTACTTGCCTTTATACCCATTTGTTGAGAGTTTTTATCCTGAACGATATTGAATTTTGTCAAATGCTTTTTCAGGATGTATAGAAATGATCATGTGGTTTTTGCCCTTTTTGTTCATGTGGTGGATGATGTTGATGGATTTTCAAATGTTGTACCATCCTTGCATCCCTGAAATGAATACCACTTGATCATGGCATATGATCCTCTTGATGTATTTTTGAATTTGGTTTGCTAATATTTTGTTGATTATTTTTACATCTATGTTCATCAGGGATGTTGGTCTGTAGTTTTCTTTTTTTCTGATGTCTTTGCCTGGTATTGGTATTAGAGTGATGCTGGCTGCATAGAGTGAGTTTGGAAGTATTCCTTCCTCTTCTATTTTTTGGAAAACTTTAAGAAGTATGGGTACACCTGACACCAGTGAGGATGGCCAACATCCAAAACACAAACAACAACAAATGTTGGCGAGGATGTGGAGAAAATTGAACCCTCCTTCCCTGCTGGTGGGAATGCAAATTAGTTCAACCATTGTGGAAAGCAGTATGAAGGTTCCTCAAAAAACTCAAAATAGAAATACCATTTGACCCAGGAATTCCACTCCTAGGAATTTACCCTAAGAATGCAGCAGCCCAGTTTCAAAAAGTCAGATGCACCCCTATGTTTATTGCAGCACTATTTACAATAGTCAAGAAATGGAAGCAACCTAAGTGTCCATCAGTAGATGAATGGATAAAGAAGAGGTGGTACATATACACAATGGAATATTATGCAGCCGTAAGAAGAACACAAATCCTACCATTTGCAACAACATAGATGGAGCTAGAGGGTATTATGCTCAGTGAAATAAGCCAAGCCAAAAAAGACAAGTATCAAATGATTTCACTCATATGTGGAGTGTAAGAACAAAGAAAAAAACTGAAGGAACAAAACAGCAGCAGACTCACAGAACCCAAGAACGGACTAATAGTTACCAAAGGGAAAGGGACTGGGGAAGATGGATGGGAAGAGAGGAATAAAAGGGTAAAAGGGGTATTACGATTAGCAGACGTAAGGTAGGGGGGGCACTGGAGGGCTATACAACTCAGAGAAGACAAGTAGTGATTCCATAACATCTCACTATGCTGATGGACAGCGACTGTAATGGGGTTGGTGGGGGGGGCCTGATGAAGGGGGTAGTTTAATCACCATAATATTGCACATGTAATTGTAGATTAATGATACCAAAATAAAAGAAAAAAGAAGAAGTATGGGTATTATGTCTTCTCTCAATGTCTGATAAAATTCAGTGGTGAATCCATCTGGCCCGAGGGGTTTGTTCTTTGGTAGTTTTTTGATTACTGATTCAATTTCATTTCTGGTAATTGGTCTGTTTAGATCTTCTGTTTCTTCCTTTGTCAGTCTTGGAAGGTTGAATTTTTCTAGGAAGTTATCCATGTTTTCTACATTATCCAGTTTGTTAACATATAGATTTTCATAGTATTCTCTAATAATCCTTTGTATTTTTGTGGTGTCCGTCATGATTTTTCCTTTCTCATTTCTGATTCTGTTATGTGTGTCGATTCTCTTTTTTCTTGATAAGTCTGGCTAGGGGTTTATCTGTTTTGTTTCTTTTCTCAAAGAACCAGCTCTTGATTTCATTAATTTTTTCTATTGTTTTATTCTTCTCAATTTTATTTATTTCTTCTCTGATCTTTATTATGTCCCTCCTTCTGGTGACTTTGTGTTTCATTTGTTCTTCTTTTTCCAGTTTCAATAACTGTGAACTTAGACTATTCATTTGGGATTGTTCTTCCTTCTTTAAATAGGCCTGGATTGCTATATACTTCCTTCTTAGATCTGCCTTCGCTGAATCCCTCAGAAGTTGGGGTGTTGTGCTGTTGTTATTTGTCTCCATATATTGGTTGATCTCTGTTTTAATTTAGTCATTGATGCATTGATTATTTAGGAGCATGTTGTTAAGCCTCCATGTGTTTGTGAGCCTTTTTGTTTTCTTTGTACAATTTATTTCTAGTTTTATACGTTTGTGATCTGGGAAGTTGGTTGGTAGAATTTCAATCTTTTTGAATTTACTAAGTCTCTTTTTGTGGCCTAGTATGTGGTCTATTCTGGAAAATGTTCCATGTGCACTTAAGAAGAATGTGTACCCTGCTGCTTTTGGGTGGAGAGTTCTGTAGATGTCTTTTAGGTCCATCTGTTCTAATGTGTTGTTCAGTGCCTCTGTGTCCTTACTTATTTTCTGCCTGGTTGATCTGTCCTTTGGAGTGAGTGGAGTGTTGAAGTCTCCTAGAATGAATGCATTACATTCTATTTACCCTTTTAATTCTGTTAGTATTTGTTTCACATATGTATGTGCTCCTATGTTGGGGGCATAGACATTTATACTGGCTATATCCTCTTGTTGGATTGATACCTTTATCATTATGTAATGTCCTTCTTTGTCTCTTGTGACTTTCTTCATTTTGAAGTCTATTTTGTCTGATACAAGTTCTGCAACTCCTGCTTTTTTAGTCGTATTAGTTGCATGAAATATCTTTTTCCATCCCTTCGCTTTTAGTCTGTGTATGTCTTTGGGTTTGAAGTGAGATGATTCTAGTTAATTGAAAAATGCTGTTGGTATTTTGATAGGGATTGCATTGAATCTGTAAATTGCTTTGTGCAGGATGGCCATTTTAACAATAATTCTTCCTTTTGTGAGCCTGGGATCAATTTTCATTTATTTGTTTCTTCTTTAATTTCTCTAATCAGTGTCTTATAGTTTGCCGAGTACAGACTTTTGACCTCCTTGGTTAGGTTCATTCCTTGTATTTTATTCTTTTTGATATAATTGTAAATGGAGTTGTTTTCCTGATTTCTCCTTCTGCTAGTTCATTGTTGGTATGTAGAAATGCAACAGATTTTCCTGTACTAATTTCATATACTGCAATATTGCTGAATCTACTTATTAGTTCTAATAGTTTTGATGGAGTCTTTAGGGTTTACTATAATATGGTATCATGTCATCTGAAAATAGTGAAAGTTTTATTTCTTCCTTACCAATTTGGATGACTTTTATCTCTTTATCTTGTCTGATTGCTCTGACTAGGACTTCCAGTACTATGTTGAGTAAAAGTGGTGAAAGTGGACACCCTTGTCTTATTCCTGATCTTATAGGAAAAGCTTTCAGCTTTTTGCCATTGAATATGATGTTCGCAGTGGGTTTGTCATACATGGCCTTTATTGTGTTGAGGTACCTTCCCTGTATACCCATTTTGTTGAGAGTTTTGACCATGAATAGATCTTGAATTTTGTCTAATGCTTTTTCAGCATCTAGTAAGATGATCATGTGGTTTTTATCCTTTTTGTTAACGTGGCCTATCAGATTGATTGATTTATGTATATTATACTATCCTTGCATTCCTGGAATAAATCTCACTTGGTTGTAATGAATGATCCCTTTGATGAATTTTTTAATTCAGTTTGATAATATTTTGTTAAGGAATTTGGCATCTATGTTCATCAGGGATATTAGTCTGTAGTTTTCCTGTTTTTTCATTATTTTTGTATGGTTTTGGTGTTAGAGTGATGCTGGCCTCATAGAATGAGTTTGGAAGTATTCCCTCCTCTTCTATGTTTTGGAATACTTTAAGAAGGATGGGTAAGAATAGCGGATTAAAGATGGCGATGTAAGAGGTGAGACAGAGAATTCCTCCCCAAACAACATATAATATGAAAACATAGTTAATAAAACTAATCCTAAAAGAGCAACAGGAAAGAAGGCTGCGCCAGACTGCATACACCTGGAGAACAGAGCAGACTTCACAAAACAGGGTAACATAACAAAGCCTTGATCCGGTGAGACCAAAGCCCTTCCCCCACCCCAGCTCACTGACAGGAGGGAGAGAAATGGAGAGGGGAGGGGGTGGAAGCCTAGGAATCCTGAAAATGCAGCCATAGAGATCTGCTTTGGGAGCACAAACCTACTGCATGGTGCTCTGGAGATTAGTGGGGTTGAAAGGTAAAACAGGTGGAATACTTGGAGGGACTGAGATTCCAGCCACTTGTGGAAGACAGGAATCCACATCCAGATGATCTGGGACAATGGAAATTTGGGTGGTCTGAGAGGCTTCCTACCAGTGAGAAGGCAGCTGAAGGGTTGGGGGTTTCACACAGCTTGCTGCGCGGAAGAAGGGATAGGTGGACAAAGTTCTCTGGGCGTGCACTGCCCAGCAGGTTGGGAAATTTCAGGAGCTTCAGGCCCTCCATACCCATGTCAGACACTCAGATCTGTGACCCCACATTGTGATATGCAGCCTGCTGTGCCTTCCTCTTGATCTGCTGGCACAGGCTCGCAAACTGGCAGTCCCTGCACTGGTGTCAGGCCAGCCAGAAATAGGTCCCGCCTATGGCAGCTACAAACACAAAGCACAGAGGCATACACCTGTGAGCATGGCCGACTGGTTCTAACAGTGGAGACAGGCAGTGCAACCGGGAAGCAGGAAACAGCTGTTTCCTCCCCCTAGACACCAATGCCATGCCCCTGCGACACCCGACATTACTCCAGGGGCTGAGAAGCAGCAGAGACTGCAGTTTCTGGGCACTAGAGTGCTCCAAATACATATGAAACGTCAAAGGAATCTGGTTCAACCCAAAATCTGACAAACACCAGAAAAAGGCCCAAGTGAAACTGAACTCACCAATCTTCCTGAAAGAGATTTCAAAATAAAAATCATAAACATACTCATGGAGAAATATTTGAGAACTCAAGGATGAATTTAGGATGGAGATTCAATCATTAAGAAATTCCATATCTGAAATGAAACATACAAGAGATTTAAAAGCAGATTAGATGGAATAGAAGAGACAGTAAATGGAATAGAAATTAGAGAAAAGGAATAGAATGAAGCTGAAGCACAGAGATAAAAAAGAATCTCTAGGAATGAAAGAATATTGAGAGAACTGTGAAACTAATTAAAAAGGAACAATGTTTGCATTATAGAGGTACCAGAAGAAGAAGAGAGAGAAAAAGGGACAGAAAGTATCTTTGAGGAGGTAATTGCTGAAAATTAATCTGGGGAAGTAGATAGTCTCTCAGGCCATGGAGGTGCACAGATCTCCTATCATAAGGGACCCAAGAAAGACAACACCAAGACATATAGTAATGAAAATGGCAAAGATCAAGGATAAGAACAGATTTTTACAAGCAGCTAGAGAGAGAAAAAAAGATCACAAAGGAAAACCCAACAAGGTATCATTGGATTTCTCAACAGAAATCTTACAGGCCAAGGGGAGTTACATGATATATTTAATGCAATAAAACAGATAGGCCTCGAAACAAGAATACTCTACCTGGCATGGTTATCATTTAAATTTGAAGGAGGGGTGAAACAATTTTCAGATAAGCAAAAGCTGAGAGAATTTACCTTCCACAATGCACCTCTACAGTGAATTTTGGAGGGACTGCTATAGATGGCAGTGTTCATAAGGCTAAATAGCTGTCATCAGGGGAAATAAAACCACAGTAAAGAAAGTAGAACAATTAATAACTAAGCAGATGCAAAAACAAATCAACTACCCAAAACATCAATCAAGGGATAGACAAAGAGTACAGAATATGATACCTAATATATAAAAGATGGAGGAGGAAAAAAAAGGACCTTTAGGTTGTGTTTGTAATAACATTTTAAGTGAGTTAAATTAGACTTAGATAGTGAGGGAATTATCCTTGAACTTTGGTAACCATGAATCTAAAGCCTGCAATGGCAATAAGTACATACCTATCGATAATCAGCCTAAATGTAAATTGTCTGAATGCACCAGTCAAAAGACATAGAGTCACTGAATGGACAAAAAAACAAGACCCATCTATATGCTGCCTACAAGAGACTCACTTCAAACTCAAAGACATACACAGGTTGAAAGGAAAGGGATGGAAAAAGATATTTCATGCAAAAAACAGGGAGAAAAAAGCATGAGTTTCAGTACTTGTATCAGACAAAATAGACTTCAAAATGAGGAAAGTAGCAAGAGCTAAAGAAGGACTTTGCATAATAATAAAGGAGTCAGTCCAACAAGAGGATATAACCATTATAAATATATATGCATCCAACACAGGAGCACCGACATGTGAAACAAATACTAACAGAATTAAAGGAGGAAATAGAAAGCAATGCATTCATTTTAGGAGACTTCAACACACTACTCCCTCCAAAGGACAGATCAACCAGACAGAAACTAAGACACAGAGGCACTGAACAACACACTAGAACAGATGGACCTAACAGATATCTACAGAACTCTACACCCAAAAGCAGCAGGATACACATTCTTCTCAAGTGCACATGGAACATTTTCCAGAATAGACCTCATACTAGGCCACAAAAAGAACCTAAATAAATTCAAAAATATTGAAATTCTACCAACCAACTTCTCAGATCACAAAGGTATAAAACTAGAAATAAATTGCACAAAGAAAACAAAAAGGCTCACAAACACATGGAGGCTTAACAAAATGCTCCTAAATAATCAATGGATCAACAACCAAATTAAAACAGAGATCAAGCAATATATGGAGACAAATAAAAACAACAATACAAAGCCCAAATTCTGTGGGACGCAGCAGAGGCAGTTCTAAGAGGAAAGTATATTGCAATCCAGGCCTATTTAAAGAAGGAAGAACAATCCCAAATGAATAGTCTGAAGTCCCAATTATCGAAATTGGACAAAGAAGAACAAATGAGGCCCAAAGTCACCGGAAGGAGGGACATAATAAAGATCAGAGAAGAAATAAATAAAATTGAGAAGAATAAAACAATAGAAAAAAATCAATGAAACCAAGAGCTGGTTCTTTGAAAAAATAAACAAAGTAGATAAACCCCTAGCCAGACTTTTTAAGAGAAAAAGAGAATCTACACACATAAACAGAATCAGAAATGAGAATGGAAAAATCATGACGGACCCCACAGAAATACAAAGAATTATTAGAGAATAGTATGAAAATCTATATGCTAACAAGCTGGAGAACCTAGAAGAAATGGACACTTAGAAAAATATAACCTTCCAAGACTGACCAAGGAAGAAACAGAAAATCTAAACAGAGCAATTACCAGCAACAAAATTGAATCGTTAATCAAAAAACTACCCAAGAACAAAACCCTTGGACCAGATGGATTCGCCGCTGGATTTTATCAGACATATAGAGAAGAAATAATACCCATTCTCCTTAAAGTTTTCCAAAAAATAGAAGAGGAGAGAATACTTCCAAACTCATTCTATGAAGCCACCATCACTCTCATACCAAAACCGGGAAAAGACCCCACCGAAAAAGAAAACTACAGGCCAATACCCCTGATGAACATAGATGCAAAAATACTCAACAAAACATTAGGAAAGCAAATTCAAAAATACATCAAGAGGATCATACACCACGACCAAGTAGGATTCATCTCAGGGATGCAAGGATGGTACAATATTCGAAAATCCATCAACATCATCCACCACATCAACAAAAAGAAGAAAAACCACATGATCATCTCCATAGATGCTGAAAAAGCATTTGACAAAATTCAACATCCATTCATGATAAAAACTCTTAACAAAATGGGTATAGAGGGCAAGTACCTAAACATAATAAAGGCCACATATGAGAAACCCACCGCCAACATCATACTTAACAGCGAGAAGTTGAAAGCTTTTCACCTAAGATTGGGAGCAACACAGGGATGCCCACCCTCCCCACTGTTATTCAACATAGTATTGGAGGTCCTAGCCATAGTAATCACACAAAGCAAATACAAGGCATCCAGATTGGTAAAGAAGAAGTCAAACTGTCACTATTTGCAGATGACATGATATTGTACATAAAAAACCCTAAAGACTCCACTCCAAAACTACTAGAACTAATATCTGAAATCACACAGTTGTAAAATACAAAATTAACACATAGAAATCTGTTGCTTTCCTATACATTAACGATGCGCTAACAGAGATATCAGGAAAACATTTCCATTCACAATTGCATCAAAAAGAATAGAATACCTAGGAATAAACCTAATGAAGGAAGTGAAAGACCTATACACTGAAAACTACAAGACACTCCTAAGAGAAATTTAAAGAGGACACTAATAAATGGAAATTCATCCCATGCTCTTAGCTAGGAAGTATGGAAATTCATCCCATGCTCTTGGCAAGGAAGTATAAATATTGTCAAAATGGCTATACTACCTAAAGCAATCTACAGATTCAATGCAATCCCTATCAAAATACCAACAGCATTCTTTAACAAACTTTAACAAATAGTCCTAAAATTCATATGGAACCACAAAAGACCCCGAATAGCCAAAGTAATCCTGAGAAGGAAGAATAAAACGGGGAATTATGCTCCCTGACTTCAAGCTCTACTACAAAGCAACGGTAATCAAGACAGTTTGGTACTGACACAAGATCAGACCCACAGACCAGTGGAACAGAATAGAGAGTCCAGACATTAACCCAAACATACACAGTCAATTAATATATGATACAGGAGCCATGGATATACAATGGGGAAATGACAGCCTCTTCAACAGCTGGTGTTGGCAAAACTGGACAGCTACATGTAAGAGAATGAAACTGGATTACTGTCCAACCCCATAAACAAAAGTAAGCTCAAAATGGATCAAAGACCTGAATGTAAGTCATGAAACCATAAAACTCTTAGAAAAAAACATAGGCAAAAATCTCTTGGACATAAACATGAGCAACTTCTTTATTAACATATCTCCCCGGGCAAGGGAAACAAAAGCAAAAATGAACAAGTAGGACTATATCAAGCTGAAAAGCTTCTGTACAGCAAAGGACACCATCCGTAGAACAAAAAGACATCCTACAGTATGGGAGAATATATTCATAAATGACATATCCGATAAGGGGTTGATATCCAAAATATATAAAGTGCAAAGCAAATTATCCAATTAAAAAATGGGCAGAGGATCTGAACAGACACTTCTCCAAAGAAGAAATTCAGATGGCCAACAGGTACATGAAAAGATGCTCCACATTGCTAATCATAAGAGAAATGAAAATTAAAACCACAATGAGATACCACCTCACACCAGTAAGGATGGCCAACATCCAAAACACAAACAACAACAAATGTTGGCAAGGATTTGGAGAAAGGGGAACCCTCCTACACTGCCGGTGGGAATGTAAATTATTTCAACCATTGTGGAAAGCAGTATGGAGGTTCCTCAAAAAACTCAGAATAGAAATGCCATTTGACCCAGGAATTCCAGTCCTAGGAATTTACCGTAAGAATGCAGCAGCCCAGTTTGAAAAAGACATATGCACCCCTATGTTTACCGTAGCACTATTTACAATAGCCAAGAAATGGAAGCAACCTAAGTGTCCATCAGTAGATGAATGGATTAAGACGTTGTGATACATATACACAATGGAATATTATTCAGCCATAAGAAGAAAACAAATCCTGCCATTTGCAACAACATGGATGGAGCTAGAGGGTATTTTGCTTAGTGAAATAAGCCAGGTGGAAAAAGACAAGTATCAGATGATTTCACTCATATGTGGAGTATAAGAACAAAGAAAATAACTGAAGGAAGAAAACAGCAGCAGACTCACAGAACCCAAGAATGGACTAATAATTACCAAAGAGAAAGGGACTGGAGATGATGGGTGGGAAGGGAGGGACAAGGGGTTAAAATGGGCATTATGATTAGCAGGCATAATGTAAGGGGGGAGCACGGTGAGGGCTGTACAACACAGAAAAGACAAGTAGTGATTCTATAGCATCTCACTACGCTGATTGACAGTGACTGTAATGGGATATGTGGTGGGGAGTTGATGATGCTGGGAATAATGTAACCATTATGTTGCACATGTAATTGTAGATTAATGATACCAAAAAAAAAACAAAAAAAGCCAAAGAAAATATATAATTAAGCTCACATGCAGGAAAATAAAGGAAAAGAAACGGTTCCCTTTGAATTTATTGTTTGTCAGAAACAGCAAGTATCAGTTTCCTTGGGAACTATACTCTTGATGACCTCAGCTGAAATACTTACTGACTTGGACAATTTATGTTACTTCCTCTGAGTGAGCTGTGCCCTTTTGGTGATCTTTTTCCCCTCAATCACTGAGTGCTTTAGATTGTCAGACTCTCTCTTTAACTCTATAGATTAATCATTTAGTACTCAAAACAAAGACCACACTGGTTAAGAAATTGGAAATTAAGTACCAGAAAAATTCGAGCATAATAAAAATGTCCTTCTGTGATAGTGTGTGGTCGTCTCCCTGAGTGATTTTTCTATAATGCAAATCCAATTATATAATTTTCCTACTTAAACCTTTCAGTGTGTTACTATTGCTGTCATGATAAAGATCAATTTCATTGCATGACATAGAGGCCCTTCATGACCTGGTCCCTCATTAGTTCTTCACTATGTTTCCTATCTCTGAGCCTATACCCTTTCCTGTCACTCCCCTCCCTGGGTTTTTCCATGCCTCCCCCAACCACTAGTTCTCTATCTTTTTCAACTGCATTGAACTATTTGTGGTTTGTCATGGCACCATCTCTTTTACTTCTAGTCCCTATAATTTACTACCCTCTCTGTCTGGAACATCCTTCAAACACTTCTGGTTCGGCTTGGCTGCCTGACTACTGCTTGTTCTTTGTGGGACTAAATGTCATTTCCTCCAGAAAGGCTTACTTAAAGTGAGGTTATGTTCCTTTTATTTATATTTTTATGTCAGCGTTTTGCCACCTTTTAAAATCTGTGTATGCTTTAGGTAAAAAACAATGTTATATCCTTCTTATAATTTAAAATATGAAACATTATTGGCAGTTCTTTCCAAATAAAAAATTATACTTTAACATTTAATTTGTTTTAATTTAAACAATTTAGTTTAAACTTCCTGCCCTACAGATTCTGGCAACACCCTTCGTGATCTCCTTTAACGCTCCATCCATCTGGTTGCAAAACAATGCTATAGGTAGGGAGTTTTTCCTTAAAGAGGGAATGAAGGAGAGTGCCAAAAAGCCAATTTGTGGTTTTGTTTTGCGGATGTGGAGACATTAAAGACAGAAGAGAAGAATGCTCTAGAGACTTAAAAATTTCCGTGATACCTGAGTTGTAGTCTTGGCTTTGCAATTAAGTAGTTTTGCTGATTTAGGCACTTCACAGACTTTTCTGGGTCTTTCTTCCTTGATATTTAAAATGAGAACTAGGTTAGCATTTCCTGGAGTATATTTGAGGTGCACTAATATTTTGCTATGTGTTACTAAAAAAGGTCAGTTGCAACTAAATATATTTGAGACACCAAGTTGAGCAAAGTTAAATAGGTTCCCTTCAATCATCAAGATCCTGTAACATGCTAATGTCCTCTAGAGGGGACTTTTTATCTGAAGTGTTTTTTTTTACATGTATTAACCATGAAATCCTTCTGATTCAGAATATCCTGTAGATCTCATATTCTGTGTAATACAGCTGGACTAAATGATCTCTCAAATCTTTTCCTATT
The DNA here is from genome assembly GCA_029783875.1 of Phataginus tricuspis. Classification (NCBI taxonomy): domain Eukaryota; kingdom Metazoa; phylum Chordata; class Mammalia; order Pholidota; family Manidae; genus Phataginus; species Phataginus tricuspis. Next base: position 95,797,261 of record JAQQAC010016209.1, on the reverse strand, counting down.
CTGATGTATTTTGATTCTTTTAATGAAACTGATTAACACTCAGCCTCTTTGTCTTGTTTAGACTCTTCCAAAGCAGCCTCAAGCATTCATCTGTGACTCATTGATAATCTGATTGTTGATACACCCTATGAAGCTGCTGCTCTATGATTTTCATGATTCAGTTTCTTGTGCCTTTTCAAATGACTTGACATATCTGGAATGCAAAATTTAGAGGATGGTGACTAGCTTCAACTAGGTGCTTTTCTATATACAAGAGGATCTGGGCGTTCTGTGTTTCTCATTAGTTATGCAATCTGGGTGGTCACACTGAAAAACTTTCTGGGGAAAATATCTTGGGAAAGCACCTACAGAAATATGGAAAATTTGACAATGCACATGAACCCCTGTTGCGTAAGGGCTATGTTTTCCTTTTTCTAGATTTAGAATGATTAGCATGGACAAAATAAAATGGAACAGACTTTCCTCTGAAACAGTGAGCTATTTGTCACCAGAAGTGTTTTATTTGAAGAATTACAGATAGACTAGTTGATGAAATTTCAGGAATGTGAAAGAAGAAATTCTCATATTAGAAGGGGAATTAGATTAGATTACCTTGGGAAAGTCTCTTCTAGATCTAAGACTTGTCTGCAGTGATGTAGTCCTCTCATTTTGAATTGTAATTGCACCTTTAGATCTCTCTTCTGGAGGTGAGCTTCCAGAGATCCAATTTTAAACTGAACAAATAATACTGGGAAAGGTCTCTTACGGATTTTCCCTTTAATCATTAACAGGCCTGTTTCTTCACTTAATTGTTCCCTTTGAAAACCTAGAAATTCATGCCATGAAGGAATGGTATATTGAACCAAAAATTTACAAATGGGGTAGATGATGAAGAGTGGGTCATGAAAAACATGACTTGGATGAGGAGGATGGTGTTATGTATGTATGAGTGTCACTTCATATATCTAATAGAGAAACAACTTGGTTAATTGTCAGGGAAGGAAAACCACTGGAGTGCCAAATCAAGGGAAAAATAAAACCTACCTTCTTTTCTGAAACTCTCTCCTCTCCTGTGTCATAGAGATAGATGCAACTAACACATGCCAGGGAGAGGGGGAAGATAAAATTAATAGGGTATAGCTCCTATCCTCAAGTTGTTGTCAGTTCAGTGGATTAGAAAATCAAGCAAGCAGTTACAGTTCTACGTAATATTAGACAACAGAATTTTGGAAATAAGGAATGGGTGCTATGGGAATGTTTTCATGGCTAGTCCTTTCATTTTCTTGTTAAGGAAATCATTTCCAATTCTAAGGTCATGTAAATATTCTTTTTATATTTCCTTCTAGAAGTTTAAAAATTTTCTCTTTCACATTTAATCTTTAATCCTTCTTAAATTAAATATTGTTGTATAGTGTAATATAGGGCTTTAATTTCATTTTTTTCTAAATGGGTAACCAATTTATTCTAGTACATCTTATGGAACCATCCCTCCTTTCCCCACTGATTTACAGTGAGTTCTGACATGTTTATTTCCATATGTGAATGAGTATTCCTGGTCTCCCTATTCTGTTCCATTGATTAATTTGTCTATTTTTGTGGTAATGATAGGGAAAAATTTACAAGGACAGCAATTTACAAGGACAGCAGTCTAGCCCAGGTGGCTCCCTTCTGCCTCCCCCTCCTCAACACAAACAACAAAAACACTCCCTTAACTTTCCCCTCCCCTTCTCTCCCCACTCTGCCAGGCGCTCACTCCCTAAACTCACTCCCCCTCGCCTGCTCGCTTGCTGTGCACATAGGAATGTTACAGATACAGAAGCAGAAAGGTGTATATTGCTCCCTTTGCCTTTGTTCAGAGCTCAGACCTTGGGAGCCCCCTCTGAGCCTGCCAGTGGAAAATAAACCTCAAAACTCCAAGACCTCCGAGTGCCGCTTGGTTCTTCCATCAGTGATCCAGTCCAGGTTTTTTCAGTATTTTCCGTAACAGTAAAACCTTACTATCTTCATTTCTATAGTTGTATAGTCGGTCTTGAGATCTGCTAGGGCAAATTTTCATACCATATCCCCTACTCTGCTCCTCTTCCTCCTCTTTTTCTCTTCCTTCTCCTCCTCCTTCTTCACTTCCTCTTTGTTCTTTTTCAGCAGTGGCTTAGCTATTCTTGGCCTTTCTCTGATATGTATCAGTTTTAGAATCAGCTCATTAAGTTCCCTGAAAAACTGTTGGGATTTTTATTAGAATATCATTTAATCTATATATGAATCTTGGTAGAATTGATAATGTCAAGAATTGTATCCACAAACAGATGTACTTCTCCGTTTATTGGATCTTCTTGATTATTTTCCAATAAAGTTTATAATTTTCTATATAAAGATCTTTCACAACTTTATTAGTTTTATTCCTATGTACCTTACTATTTTGTTGCTATGAAGATTTTTAAATTTTTATATTCTCTGTTTGTTACTGGAATATGAAATTGATTTTTTATATTCATTTTTACATTCACCCACTTTGCTAAATAGTTATTTTTATATTAATTTATACATTCTTAGCATTTTCTCTATAAATAATCATATCTTCTATGAATGTATTTGTTAAGGTAAGAGTTACTCTTTTGAAAAACACACAGAAATCCAGTGTCTTAACACAATAGTAGTTTGTCATTCACATAAAGCATTTTTAGGGGTTAGCCTTTCATTTGGTGACTCAAGGACACAGATACCTTTCCTCTGGTTGCTTTACATAGTGTGTACCAGCACTATTATTTTTCATTTCTTCATATCTTTTGTTTCTTTTTCTTGTCTTTCTGCTGTGGCTAGGTAACTTCACTGTATTGTTAAATAGAAGCAATAATAATGGATATCATTGTGTTCTTGATTTTAAAGGAAGTTCTCCAAACCTTTAACTACTAAGAATGATATTTACTATATTTTTTCTGTTGATAATCTTTATCATGCTAGCAAAATTCCACACTATCCCCCATTGGTAAAATTTAAATTTTTTTATTCTAAATTTATAAAAAGTTTTGTATCTATTGAGATTATTTGTGTATATTTGCTCTTTTAATCTGTTAAGAGATTGAATTACATTTATGAGTTTGATAATGTTAAACCAGCTTTGTGTTCCTGACAGCAATCTAACTTTAATAATGTATTTTTGTTTTTTATACATCACTGGTTTCAGTTTTTTTTTTAATGATTTTTGCATCAATGATCATGGGTGAGATTTGACTATAAATTCCCTTACTCATATTCTTATTTTAAAATAAAAAATAAAGTAATATCATGTTCCCTTCTCTTGTGGTCTCCAGAAGATTTTGAATAATATTTGAATAACTGGTTCCTTGAAAATGTGCTATTACATACCTGCAAACCATCTAAGGCTAGTGTTTACTTTGTGGGAAGAATTTAAACTACTATTTCAAATCTTTAGCAAGTACCAGATTATTCAGTCTTTCTATATCATCTTTAGTCAGTTTGGGTAGGTTATACTTCTCTAGGTAATTAACCATTTGATCTAGAATGTCAGAATTATTGGCATAAAGTCCATGCTATTCTATTCTAAGTCTCTGCTTTTTCTATACATATGCACCTTTAATTATTTTTAAACAAGTTTAAATATGTCTAAGCATTTCAATTATATTAAGATATAACTTATACAGGATTTATGTACACACATTAGAAGTGTACAATTCATTGTTTCTTGGTATATTTGCACAGTGTGTAAACCATCATGTAATCTAATTTCAGAACATTTTTATCACTCCAAAAATAACCTTGTACCTATTAGCAGTCACTCCCCCCTCTCTCTCCAACCCTTCCTTCAGCCCCTGGCAACCATTAATCTATATTCTATCTCCATAGGTTTGCCTATCTTAGACATTTCATATAAATGGAACCATCTAATATGTATCCTTTTGTGTCTGGTTCCTTTTACTTTGTATAATATTTTCAAAGTTCATTTATGTTGTGGCATGAATCAGTACTTCACTCCTTTTTGTGGCTTAATAGTATTGCATTGTATGAATATACCATATTTTGTTTATCCACTCATCAGTTGATGGTATTTGGGTTGTTTCCATTAATTGTTTATTAAATAATGATGCTATGAACATTCACAAATAAGTTTTTGTTTGAATGCCTATTTTCAGTTCTCTTGGTTATACACTTAGGTGTAGAATTGCTCAGTCATATGGTAATGATACGTTTAACTTGTTGAGGAACTGCTAAATTTTTTTTCAAAGTTGCCACACCACTTTACATTCCCCCAGAAATGCATGAGGGTTTTAATTTCTCCACATTCTCACCAACAATTGTTATTGTCTCTTTATGATTCTAGCCCTGTGGAGGAGTAGCTCATGGTTATGATTTGCATATCCCTAGTGTCTAATGATGTTGAACATCTCTTCAAGTTCTTGCCGGCCATTTGTATATCTTCTTTGGGGAAATATCTTTTGCTTATTTTAAAATTGAGTAACATCACGTTATGATGGATAATGATGGATATCATTTTATGATCATTTTAAAAGTATTTATATACTCTTGGACATACCCCAAGTAAATATCCAAGACAATTAAAAATAGGTGTCCAAAGAAAAACTTACAAGATATATGACTTGCAAAAATCGTTTCCCATTCTGTGGGTTGTCTTTTCACTTTGATAGTCCTTTGAAGCACAAATAATTTTAATGTTGCTGAAGTCAAATTATCACTCACTTATTACTTGTGATTTTTGTGTCACATCTAAGATCATAAGGATTCACTCCATTCTATCCTAAGAGTTTTATAATTTTAGTTCTTACACTTAGATCTATGATTGATTTGAATGAATTTTTATATATGATGGCTGAACTTCATTTGTTGCATGTTGATATCCATTCATTGACAAGACTACTCTTTCTTGACTGGATTACTTTGACTCCTTTGTTGAAAATCAGTTAAACTTAAATGTAAGATATTTTTCTTTACTCTCAAGATTCTGTTCCATGGATCTATATGTCTATCTCTATACCAGTACACATCATCTTGATTTGTGTAGTTTCATAGCAAGTTTTGAAATCAGGAAGCGTGAGTCCTCCAGCTTTCTTCAAGTTGACTGATTCTTTTGCCAGCTCAAATCTGCTGTTATGCCCCTTTAGTGAATTTTTCATTTCAGTTGTTGTACTTTTCAACACCTAAGTTTCTTTTTGATCCTTTTAAAAATAGAGACTCACTGAAGTCTCTATTTGGTGAGGCACTGTTCTCATACTTTTCCTTTAGTTTTTAAAGTATGGTTTCATTTACTTCTTTGATCAATATTTAAATTAGCTGATTTAAAGCTTTTGTCTAGAAAGTCCAATATTTGGCTTCCTCATAGATAGTTTCTATGATTTCTTCTTGCATATGCCCTATACTTTTATGTTTCTTTATATGTCTCAGTTCTTTTTTCAAAACTAAATTTTAATTAACATAATCTATCAACTCTGGAAATTAGATTCTTGCTCCTCCCCAGTGTTTGTTCTTGTTATTTTAATGCTATTCCTGATTGTTTCTTGGTTACTTTACTGAATTAATTCTGTAAAGTCTATATTCTTTGTTGTGTGTAGTCATTGAATTGTTTACTTACTAACTCTTAAGCTGATGAATCAATGGAGATTTCCTCAAACACCTAGAATGAAGCAGTCTCCTAATATTTGCTGAAGAGCTTTGTGTGTGTTGGGGATACCTACAACACTCAGCTAGATAACTGACAGCTCAACACAATAACTTGTGTAGAACCTCAAGGTCAGCCAGACATGACAGCAAGAATATGTAAGACTCTCAGATCCCCTCTGGATATCTCATTTGTTGGCTTTTTCTTTTCAGGTTTTTGGTTAGTCTATCATTTGTCCCAACTCTTATAAACTTCCTTAGGCAGCCAAATTCAACTATAAATGATTTCATCAAACTTCACTGGGGAAAATATTTTTGTATAAGGTGAGCTGTGGGTCAGGTCAAATGAACACAGTCTGAAATTGGGGTATTCCAGGAAACTACCAGTTACATGAAGTGATAACACATCTATGAAAATGAGGTTATAAAGAACCTCCAGTCCTGTTCTGCCTCTATGGTGGCTGCCATGCTGCTAATTTTCACCATGATAGTTAGCTGTTAGTTTTCAGGGTATCACAGAAACTGAGAGAGGGGGTTAGGAATAGTACAAATCAACACACCTCTAAGTTCACTGTTCTTATCAAGATTCAGCTGTATTTCTTGAATGAATCCTCCCTGGATTGCTGCAAGTCTTTGGTTAGTTTGCAGAGTTCTAAAAATGTTGATTCGAACCATTTTTGCCAATTTTCTCATTGTTTTATGGAGGAATATTTTGTTAGATCACCTTGCTGGTTTTGTTTTGCCACTATTTTCTGGTAATTTTTTTTACTATTTTCTTCCCCATGTGTCCTTACCTTTTTAACCTCTTAATTATATTTTTGATAAATAGGTATAAGTACTTTTTCTCTTTCAAGATACATTTTTATTCATTTAAAGAGAATGTTTCACTGCTGATTAAACAGCATTTAAATCAGTTTTATTTCATTTTATCTTCTTTAGCTTTTTTGTTTGTTTAAAAATAAATCTTATTGAAGCTTAATTCACATAAAATGAATACACTTACACTGTATGTTTAGATGAGGCTTGAAAATATTTCTATCCATGTAAATACTATACAATTAACACGTGGAATATTTTCATTATCCTTAAAAGTTTCCTCATGACCCTTTGTACTCAAACTACTTTCCTCACCACTAACCCTTGGCATCCATTCATCGTTTCCTGCCCTATAGTTTTATCTTTTCCAGAGTGTCATTTTAATGAAAACATTCAACATGTAGGCTTTTGAGTCTGAGTCTGGTCTCTTTCACTTAGCTTAATGGTTTTGAAATTCGTCCATGTTGTTGCATGTATAAGTACTTTGTTCCTTTTTATTTTTAAGTACTCTTCTATTGTTTAGATATACAACATTTTGTTTATCCTTTCATTGGTTAATGGACATTTGGGATGTTTCCTGCATTTGACTATTATGGACAAGGTTGCAGTGAACATAAATTCGTATGCAATTATCTGTGTAGAGATATAGTTTCTTTTCTCTTAAATAAATATCTGGGGATGGGTTTTTCAGTCACATGGTAAATGTATGTTTAACCTTATAAAAACATCCAGTCTCTTTTCCAAAGTGTTTGTAACATTTAACAGTCCCACCAGAAATATAGGAGAGGTCTAAATACTCTACATACATACTTAACATTGTCAGTCTTCTTAATGCTTCTATTCTGATGTTTGTGTAATGTATCTCATTGTGGGTTGTTAAAAATTATTTTATTTTGCACTTTCATTATTAATACTGAGGTTTAGGACATTTTTTTTTTAATTTTGGTATCATTAATCTACAATTACATGTGCAACATTATGGTTACTAGACGCCCCATAACATGAAGTCCCCCCCATATACCCCATTGCATTCACTGTCCATCAGTGTAGTGAGATGCTACAGAATCAAAAATTGTCTTCTCGGAGTTGTACAGCCCTCCCAGTGTCCCCCTCTACATTATGTGTGCTCATCGTAATGCCCCTTTTTTCCCCTTGTCCCTCCCTTCCCACCCATCCTCCCCAGTCCCTTTCCCTTTGGTATCTGTTAGTCCATTCTTGGGTTCTGTGAGTCTGCTGCTGTTTTGTTCCTTCAGTTTTTTTTTTCTTTGTTCTTATACTCGACATATGAGTGAAATTATTTGATACTTTTCTTTTTCCACTTGGCTTATTTCACTGAGCATAATACCCTCTAGCTCCATCCATGTTGTTGCAAATGGTAGGATTTGCTTTCTTCTTATGGCTGAATAATGTTCCATTGTGTATATGTAGCACATCTTCGTTATCCATTCATCTACTAATGGACACTTAGGTTGCTTCCATTTCTTGGCTATTGTAAATAGTGCTGTGATAGACATAGGGGTTTTTCAAACTGGGCTGCTGCATTCTTACGGAAAATTTCTAGGAGTGGAATTCCTGGGTCAAATGTTATTTCTATTTTGAGTTTCTTGAGGAACCTCCATACTGCTTTCCACAATGGTTGAACTAATTTGCATTCCCACCAGCAGTGTAGGAGGGTTCCTCTTTCTCCACATCCTCGCCAACATTTGTTGTTGTTTGTGTTTTGAATGTTGGCCATCCTTACTGGTGTGAGGTGGTATCTCACTGTGGTTTTAATTTGCATTTCTCTGATGATTAGCGATGTGGAGCATCTTTTCATGTGCCTGTTGGCCATCTGAATTTCTTCTTTGGAGAAGTGTCTGTTCAGATCCTATGCCCATTTTTTAATTGGATTATTTGCTTTTTGTTTGTTGAGGCATGTGAGTTCTTTATATATTTTGGATGTCAACCCCTTATCGGATATGTCATTTATGAATATATTCTCCCATACTGTAGAATGTCTTTTTGTTCTATTGATGGTGTCCTTTGCTGTACAGAAGCTTTTCAGCTTGATATAGTCCCACTTGTTCATTTTTGCTTTTGTTTCCCTTGCCCGTGGAGATATGTTCATGAAGAAGTTGCTCATGTTTATGTCCAAGAAATATTTGCCTATGTTTTTTTCTAAGACTTTTATGGTTTCATGACTTACATTCAGGTCTTTGATCCATTTTGAGATTACTTTTGTGTATGGGGTTGGACAGTAATCCAGTTTCATTCTCTTACATGTAGCTGTCCAGTTTTGCCAACACCAGCTGTTGAAGAGGCTGTCATTTCCCCATTGTATATCCATGGCTCCTGTATCATATATTAATTGACTGTGTATGTTTGGGTTAATGTCTGGACTCTCTATTCTGTTCCACTGGTCTGTGGGTCTGATCTTGTGCCAGTACCAAACTGTCTTGATTACCGTTGCTTTGTAGTAGAGCTTGAAGTCTGGGAGTGTAATTCCCCCTGTTTTATTCTTCCTTCTCAGGATTGCTTTGGCTATTTGGGGTCTTTTGTGGTTCCATATGAATTTTAGAATTATTTGTTCCAGTTCATTGAAGAATGCTATTGATATTTTGATAGGGATTGCATTGAATCTGTAGATTGCTTTAGGTAGTATAGCCATTTTGACAATATTTATTCTTCCTAGCCAAGAGCATGGGATGAATTTCTATTTGTTCATGTCCTCTTTAATTTCTCTTAGCAGTGTCTTGTAGTTTTCAGGGTATAGGTCTTTCACTTACGTCGTTAGGTTTATTCCTAGGTATTTTATTCTTTTTGATGCGATTATGAATGGAATTGTTTTCCTTATTTCTCTTTCTGTTAGCTAATCATTAGTGTATAGGAAAGCAACAGATTTCTGTGTATTAATTTTGTATCCTCCAACTTTGCTGAATTCAGATATTACTTCTAGTAGTTTGGAGTAGAGTCTTTAGGGTTTTACGTACAATATAATGTCATCTGCAAATAGTGACAGTTTGACTTCTTTACCAATCTGGATGCCTTGTATTTCTTTATTTTGTGTGATGCATATTATGTCTTCTCTATATGTCTGATAAAATCCAGCGGTGGCTAGGACATCTAGTATTATGTTGAATAACAGTGGGGAGAGTGGGCATCCCTGTCTTGTTCCCAATCTTAGATGAAAAGCTTTCAGCTTCTCACTGTTAAGTATGATGTTGGCTGTTGATTTGTCATATATAGCCTTTATGATGTTGAGGTACTTGCCCTCTATACCCATTTTATTGACAGTTTTTATCATGAATACATGTTGAATTTTGTCAAATGCTTTTTCAGCATCTATGGAGATGATCATGTGGTTTTTGTTCTTCTTTTTGTTGATGTGGTGGATGATGTTGATGGATTTTCGAATGTTGTACCATCCTTGCATCCCTGAGAGGAATCTCACTTGATCATTGTGCATGATCCTCTTGTTGTATTTTTGTATTCAGTTTGCTAATATTTTGTTGAGTATTTTTGCATCTACATTCATAAGGGATATTGGTCTGTATTTTTCTTTTTCTGTGGGGTCTTTGCCTGGTTTTGGTATTAGAGTGATGCTGGCTTCATCGAATGAGTTTGGAAGTATTCCCTCCTCTTGTATTTTTTGGAAAACTTTAAAGGGAATGCATATTATGTCTTCTCTATATGTCTGATAAAATCCAGCAGTCAATCCATCTGGTCCGGGGGTTTTGTTCTTGGGTAGTTTTTTGATTACCAATTCAATTTCATTGCTGGTGATTGTTCTGTTTAGTTTTTCTGTTTCTTCTTTTTTCAGTCTTTGAAGGTTGTATTTTTCTAAGAAATTTTCCATTTCTTCTAGGTTTTCCAGCTTGTTAGCATATAGATTTTCATAGTATTCTCTAATAATTCTTTGTGTTTCTGTGGTGTCCGTCATGATTTTTCCTTTCTCATTTCTGATTCTGTTTATGTGTGTAGATTCTCTTTTTCTCTTAATGAGTCTGGCTAGGGGTTTATCTATTTTGTTTATTTTTTCAAAGAACCAGCTCTTGGTTTCATTGATTTTTTTATATTCTTTTATTCTTCTCAATTTTATTTATTTCTTCTCTGATCTTTATTATGTCCCTCCTTCTGGTGACTTTGGCCTCATTTGTTCTTCTTTTTCCAATTTCAATAATTGTGACTTTAGACTGTTCATTTAGGATTGTTCTCCCTTCTTTAAATAGGCCTGGATTGGAATATACTTTCCTCTTAGAACTGCTTTTGCTGTGTCCCACAGAATTTGGGGCTTTGTGCTGTTGTCATTTGTCTCCAAATATTTTATCTCTGTTTTAATTTAGTCCTTGATCCATTGATTATTTAGGAGCATGTTGTTAAGCCTCCATGTATTTGTGAGCCTTTTTGTTTTCTTTGTACAATTTATTTCTAGGTTTATAGCTTTGTTGGTCAGTAGAATTTCAATATTTTTGAATTTACTGAGGTTCTTTTTGTGGCCTAGTATGTGGTCTATTCTGGAAAATGTTCCATGTGCACTTGAGAAGCATGTGTATCCTGCTGTTTTAGGTGTAGAGTTCTGTAGATGTCTGTTAGGTCCATCTGTTCTAGTGTGTTGTTCAGGGCCTCTGTTTCCTTACTTATTTTCTGTCTCGGTTGATCTGTTCTGTGGGGTGAGTGCTGTGTTGATGTCTCCTAAAATGAATGCATTGCTTTCTATTTCCTCCTTTAATTCTGTTAGTGTTTCTTTCACATATGTCTGTGCTCCTGGGTTGGGTGCATATATATTTGTAATGGTTATATCCTCTTGTTGGACTGACCCCTTTATCATTATGTAATGTTCTTCTTTATCTCTTGTTACTTTCCTTGTTTTGAAGTCTATTTTGTTTGATACAAGTACTGCAACGCCTGCTTTTTTCTCCCTGCTGTTTGCATGAAATATCTTTTTTCACCCCTTCAGTTTTAGTCCATGTATATCTTTGGGTTTGAGGTGAGTCTCTTGTAAGCAGCATATAGATGGGTCTTACTTTTTTATCCATTCTATTACTCTGTGTCTTTTGATTGGTGCATTCAGTCCATTTACATTTAGGGTGATTATCGATAGATATGTTCTTATTACCATTGCCAGATTTTAGATTCGTGGTTCCCAAAGGTTCAAGAGTAGCATCTTTACTATCTATAAGTCTAACTTAACTCTCTTGTTAAGCTATTATGTACACAGTCTGATGATTTTTTATTTCTCTCCCTTCTTATTCTTCCTCCTCCATTCTTTATATGTTAGGTGTTTTATTCTGTACTCTTTTGGGTTCCTTTGTCTGTTTTTGTAGAAAGTTGATTTCATTTTTTTCCTTTAGTTAGTATTTGGATGGTTTGCTTTCTTTACTATGAATTTATTTTCTCTGGTGACATCTTTTTAGCCTTAGGAGTGCTTCCATCTAGAGCAGTCCCTTTAAGATATCCTGCAGAGGTGGTTTGTGGGAGGCAAATTCCCTCAACTGTCACTTGTCTGGGAATTGTTTAATCCCTCCCTCAAATTTAAATGATAATCGTGCTGGATTCAGTATTCTTGGTTCATGGCCCTTCTGTTTCATTGCATTAAATATATCATGCCATTCTCTTCTGGCCTGTAAGGTTTCTGTTGAGAAGTCCTATGATACCCTGATGGGTTTTCCTTTGTACGTGATCTTTTTTCTTTCTCTGGTTGCCTTTAAAACTCTGTCCTCTTTGATCTTTGCCATTTTAATTATTATATATCTTGGTGTTGTCCTCCTTCGGTCTCTTGTGTTGGGAGATCTGTGGGCTTCCATGGTCTGAGAAATTATTTCCTTTCCCCCTTCGGGAAGTTCTCCTCAATTATGTCTTCAAAGACACTTTCAATCCCTTTTTCTCTCTCCTTCTGCTGTTACTCCTATAATGCGAATATTATTCCACTTGCATTAGTCACACAGTTCTCTTAATATTCTTTCATTCTTAGACATCCTTTTATCTCTCTCTACCTCAGCTTCTCTGTACTCCTTTTCTCTGATTTCTATTCCATTAACAGTCTCTTGCACCTCATCCAGTCTGCTCTTCAGCCCATCAATCGATTGTTTCATTTCTGTAATATCTCTCCTCCCTTCCTCCCTTAGCTCTTGCATATTTCTCTGTAGATCCATCAGCATGGTTATGACTTTTATTCTGAATTCTTTTTCAGGAATATTGTTTAAATGTATCCCACCTTGCCTTCTCTCTGGAGTTGTCTGGGTGATTCTGGACTGGACCATATTCTTCGTCTTTTCATGGTGATAGAAGTGGTCACAGGCAGGTGCCACATGTCAGCTGGGAGAACAAAGTCCCTTCCTGCTTGTTCTCCTTGCCCTTCTCTGCAGCCTGGCCCTGTTACCCGCACACTGGGAGGCAGTCTCTGGGATAATCCCCTATACTGCCATGAATGGGGCCGCCCTCAAGGTAGCCTAGAGCACTGTGGGTATTTGCAGCCACACTGGGTGTGTTCTGCGCCCCTTATTGCCTTTTGGCCCTTGCTCTGGCTTCGGCGGCCCTTCCCGATTAGCTGCACACCCGCCAGGAGGGGATTCTGTGTGACCCTTCCCGGTTAGCTGCACGCCCACCAGGAGGAAATTCTGTGTAGTTGTTGTGGGCGGGCCCGCTCTCCTGCTGTTCTGCCACTGTGGCGGATCCGCCACAGCACCAGCCTGGGGGAACAAATGGCAGGGTGCTTATCTCTGTGAGGGGCTTTGGGGCTGCTTTACCTGGCAGCCAGTTAGGGGGCCCGAAGTTCCCCAAGACTCCCAGCCTGCTGGGTTGAGTGCGCTGGGACGATTTTGTTCTGCTATTGGGCCCTTGTCTCTTTAAGGCTTTTAAAAAAGCGCCCATTTTTCTTTTGTCCCAGGGGAGCCGGCTGTGGGGACCCACTCGCAGTCCCCATCTCGAATCCTTCCCTTCCGTTTCTCTAATATCTAGTACACCATGCGATGTGTGTCTGTGCTCCCGGTGCAGATCACCAGGGCTGGTTATTTAGCAGTCCTGTGCTTCCACTCCCTCCTCACTCTGATTCTTTTCCTCCCGCTGGTCCTCAAGGGTGGGAGAGTGCCCGTGTCCTGCTGGGTCTCGGCTTTGTATCTTACCCTCTTCGTGAGGCACTGAGTTCTTGCAGATGTAGAAGTAGCCTGGCTGTTGTACTGTATCTTCTCGTCTCTCTTTTAGGAATCTTGTATTTGTTCTATTTTCACAAATATATTTGGTTTTGGGAGGAGATTTCCACTGCCCTACTCACGCCGCCATCTTCCCAGAGCCCTGGTTGAGGACTTTTTAATATAATTCTTAGCAACACTGTTTTGTAAAATGTTCGTTGAAGCCTTCTGCTTAATTTTGTATTGGGTTGCCTGTCATTTCTTTTTGATTTTCATGAGTTATTTATACCTATGGATATGAATTGCTTGCTGGTTATGTTGCAAATATCTTTTACAATATTGTGACTTGCCTTTTAGTCTATTGTGACATCAGTGAATAGATGTCCTTAATTTTAATGTGGTTTGTTTAATCACTTCCATTTTTTAATATGTCTTTTATATTTCCTGTTTAGGAAAGCTTCTTACCCGAGGGTGACCAAGATATCTTCACTATTATCCCTCACATGAACTTTATTTTTTTAAGGTTTATATTTAGACCTATAGTCTACTTAGAATTGATTTGCAGTTCTGGTAAAGCCAAATTTTTTCTGTTTCTCATACGGATATTCAACTGATCCAGTGCCATTTATTGAAAAAAACAACCCTTCCTCCCATTATTATAATTTAGTGTTTGAATAATGAGAATCTATTTTGTACTCGTCTGTTGCATTGGTCTGTTTTGCTATCCTTGTGCAATACTACACTATCTTAATACTGTAGCTTTATGAATTTTGATATGTGATTGTATAAGGACCTCTGGTTCTGTTTCTTCAACAAAATTATCTGGATATTCTTGGCCCTTTGTATTTCTATGTATGTTTTAGCATGAATTTGCCAATTTCTACAAAAATTTCCTGGGATTTTTCTTGTGATTTACTGAATATCTAAATTACTTTTTCTAAATCTACCTTTTTGTGATACTAACTTAGCTATAGCAGCTTTCTTTTGATTACTGTTTACTTGCTATAATTTATTCCATCTTTTTATTTTTACCTATCTTTACATTTAAAACAGTTTTTAGAAAGCAACATGTAGCTGTTGGAAATAATTATCTTTTAATTGTAGCATTTATTCTATTTTTGTGGAATGTATTTACTGATATATTTTAACTTAAATAATGCCTTGCTATTTGTTCTCTATTTGTGCCATTGTTTTATGTCCCCTTTTCTTTATTTCTTGCCTACATTTGTATTGATTATTTTTTAATATCATATTTCCTCATATTAGCTTTATACTTAAAAATTCTTATAATATTCATAGTGATTTCTATAAATATTTTAAGGTGAATCCCTGATATCAAAATACTATATAGGTTAGTACTTTTAACTCTTCCTAGACAATTCAATGACCATAGAATTTTTTAGCTCCATTTACCCTCTTTCTGTCTTATGTTATTTTTGTCATTAATATTAAATTCTCTGCATTTTATACTAGTCAATACTTAATTATAATTAATAGTAATAAATTAATTTTAGTGTGGCCATATATTTACCCTTTTGTTTCTCTTTGTTCCTTCTTGTATCTTCAAATTTGCTATAGTGTTTTTCTGCTTGAATATCATCCTTTAGTAGTTTTTCAACTGGGTGTCTGCTGTTGACACATTTTCTCAGTTATTTTTTGGTCTAAAAATGCCTTTCCTTCTTAATGGATATTTTCATTACACATGCATCTATGATCCAGTCATTTTCTTTTTCAGTAACTTGAAGTTATGCCACTGTGTTCTGGCTTCCCATTTCTCATTTAAGAAATCTCTTGTCAGTCTCATTTTTGCTGCTTTGTAAAAGAAGAAAATAAGTCTTGTAAAAAATTGGCTACTTTTTTCTTCATCTTTGGTGTTAAGAAGTTTTACTATGATGTGCCTTGGAGTTATATTGCTATTGTTTATCCTGCCTGAAGTTTGTAGGTCTTTTTGAATCTGTAGACTGATGTCCTTCTTCAGTTTGGAGAAATCATCTACCAATATTGTGTTTTTCCCATTCTCTCTTCTCTCCTTTGAGACTCCAATTACATATATATGTGGTGTTTTCACTACAATCTCAATCGGCATTTAAAATCCAAAATTGCCTAATGCTAAAGTCCTCTGAACTACTTTAAATTGGGAAATGACATAGTTTCTAATACTGAAAATATCACTTTAGTAGTTAATGCAAATGACCATGGAGTGCAGAGTGGATGCAGGGAGTATAGTTATAAAACTATAACTGTAACCTTATTTTTGAACACTTTTACCATGTTTTTTACTGGCTTCCCTTTCTCCTCCCACTTTATAAATGTAGGTACTCCCCAGAGTTCTATTTCTGTCCTTCTTCTGTTCTTTTCCTCTTATACTTCTATAGTTTCAAGTTACCTCTACCTGGTTGTCTGGGAGATATAACTCTCCAGTTCTCATTCCTTTTTCCAAGAGCTAGTGTTGCCTTTGAAACTGTCCATTGTATATCTACCCAAACCTCAAACCAAGGACTTTACAAACAAATATTTTTTCTGCCACATTCACTTCTGTCCTCTGATTTATAGTTTCTCTTAATGGCATAATTATACATCAGCCACTCAGGCTCACATCTCTCATCTTTGGTTCCTTCCTCTCTCTTGAGTCCCAAATTTCTTAAGTTATAAGATCTCTATCATTTTGATCCACATTATCTCCCTAATCATTCTTTGATGGAGCCAGCTGTCAGCAGTCAAAAGGTTCCTGAAAGGGGGGTGAGGATTGTATTTACAAAGATCACAGGAGGACAATCCATCTTGTGCAGAATGCCAAAATGCTTTTTTGGTAAAAAGCTCTTATACAGTGAAATGGAGAACTAATACTCAAAAGTCAGCATCTAAAGATTGTTCCTCTTAGCAACCCGGGCAGAACACGGGTGGTCCCTACTTAAGCTTATTACAATACTTAGCAAATTGCTCAATCATACACAGTCAGTAATATCTGGGTAGACTCATATATTCTGAGGGTCACAAGACAATTACTCCACCCTCTGACATACACATCCCAAAACAGCCCCAAGCTTATACAAGCAGTTTTGAGATATGTACTTCAGGGGGAAGCATAAAAGTTGCAGAGCAAGTAAGTTTCAAAGATGCAGAACAAGCAAGTTCTTTATATAGTATAAAGGAAGTAGCAAAATGGCTTCATATATGTTAAGCATTAATCAGGCCCCACAAAATGGTTGTGCTCCTACATCTATACAAGACAACGGCACTCAGGTTCATGGTCTCCAAGAGTGATGGTTGTCTTGTACAGCCACCAAGAGCAAGCACTTTCATGTATGGCCTCCAACAATTCTTTATCTTTTATTACTTGGACCCACTCTCATCTCATGGACTATTTGTAGTTTTCTTACTGGTCTCTCTCTAATCAGTCTCCTTCCACTCTATCCACATAATAAAAAGTTTACAGGGTAATCCTAAAGACATCATATAATGTCTCTTGCCTGCATTGACGTTTAATGCAAAAGTTCAACAACATTCAGTAAGTCCCCATTGCTTCCTGAATAAAGTACAATTCCTCAGCCTAGCATTCAAGCCCTCTACAATAGGATCCCAACTGAGTCTCCATATTTATCTCCCATTATTCTTGAACAGAGATATTTTGCTTTAAACTGTTATCTCTACACATATTCTATGCATTCTTTCTTTAGTGTCTTTGTTTGGGGCATCTTACTTTTAGTCACAAAAGCATATGACAATGAATTGCATCTTCTTTGTTAGCAGAATGACAACTATTCTTACGGATATGCAAGATGTTCTAACCTTAGGGCAGATCACATCATGTACTCTTAACTTTCACCCACCAAATGTTCATCTTTAAAATCAGGTCAAAATAAACACATGGACTCCTTTGAAACAAAAGTCACTCAATAATTGAAATTTGGCAGAGAAATGTAACAAAAAGGAGAGGTGGTTATGCTTAGAGTCATACAAATTTGTGATAATTTAAAAATGAGAAAACTTTGTTCTCAGAGCTGGGAAAACTTCCAAAAACAACTTGTAGCCAAGGTTGGATTACAAGTAAGCATTCAGGCTAGTTAATAGTAATATTGAACTGTGGTTCTCAGGCAGTTATTTTTGTGTCATTAGCTAACAGACTCTGAAAAATTCCAAAGAATACTTCCAATCAGGTCTTGAGCAATATGGTAATTGTAAAATTAGGGTGTATATTCTTAAGGTATCTGCTTTGAAAAATTGCTCTCCTGTTATGCCAAACCTATCCTGGTTTTGTTGAGCTTTGTCTCTTTCACATTAGTTTTCTATAAACAGATATCCTTGGTCTCTTTACTCGAGCACCACACTCTAATTTTGGCCTGGAGATCTCACCACTCTCATAAGAGTGATTATTACTATCACATATGGAGCACTTAATAGGTACCTGACATGGGCTAAGCCCTTTAATTTTATTATTTAATACTCACAGCACCCGTGTGAGATAGGTTCTTTTATATTTAACACTTTAAATATAAGAAGCCCAAATTTTGGATAGTTTAAATGATCTGTCCATGATCACATGGCTGACTAAGAAGTAGTTTTTAGACTCTGATGTCTTGATCCCTAAAGGCCTCAAAAGGTAATTCCAAGGAAATGTGTGCCCATCAAACATTTGACCTTCCCCTAAAGTTTAAAAACAGAACTTGTTTAAGCAACTTACTCTAAATTCCTTTCCTGAGATCTCTCCTTTATCCTCATAGTTTTCTTAAGAGCAGTCGTCTTCCAAGGGAGGGGAAGCCTCAGATTCATCTTATTACACTTGTTTCATAGGGTTTCAAGAGAAACCCAAGCAATCTGCTACCTGAATTATTGCTCTTTTCTATTATACCACATGGTGTAAACATCAATTTCTCAATATGTTGAGTCTATGGAGAGAATAACATTGCCTGGGAGGGGGAGAGAAGATAAATTCTCCTCTAAGAATGCCCCTCGTGACCTGTAGCAGCTGTTTTAGGCCTCCTCCTCATTAAGCTCTCAATAGTAACCAACTGTCAACCTGTTAAGCTGATGACCAATATTCATTCTTACCACATCATTTCTGTATCTATTCTCTCTAATCTCTACAACCTTATAGATACAGCCCATATGTTTCTAATTTTTTAAAAGACTAGATTTCTAGTTTTATACTTTCCTTCACTCTCACCATATATTTTGCTGCCATTTTAATTTGCCATTTTCTCATTTTCTTCTCTTCCTAGAAAGATAAGACCTCAGTGTTTCCCAATTTTTTTCCCCACAGAGACCTCATTAATAGGAATTACAAGACA
This sequence comes from Phataginus tricuspis, assembly GCA_029783875.1. Classification (NCBI taxonomy): domain Eukaryota; kingdom Metazoa; phylum Chordata; class Mammalia; order Pholidota; family Manidae; genus Phataginus; species Phataginus tricuspis. Next base: position 95,778,444 of record JAQQAC010016209.1, on the reverse strand, counting down.
AAAAGGGTTTTCTGGGAAAATAAGACTGGGAAATATAGGACTGAAATCCTGAATCTACCCCTTACTAATTATATTAACTTGATGACTTAACCTATCTGCATATCATTTCTCCTCTTCAATAAAATGAAAATAAATATATAATCTGCTTCACTGATTTTTTTCAAATATTATATGAGGTAATGCATGCAAATAATTTTGTACTGCGCCTCACTCATAGTTTGTATTCAATACATGACAACTGCTATTGTTAAATTATGATCATTATTATTATAAGCCAGGGCAGAGTTACTAAGTTTGAAATCTGACCACACCTGCAATGTCCTTGTAGAGCATGTAGCCCTAGTTTATATTCAGTGGATCCCAAATTCTGCTCTGTGGATGAATGCTTCAGAATGTCTCCAAATACTTTTTAAAAATACCTAGATGCCTAGAGTCTATTCCAGGAAATAATGATTTAATATGTTTCATAAATTATTTTTATAAAATTCCATTTTAAAGGAAATATTTGCAGTAATGTTTGGGAACCACTAATTTAAAAAATAATATTTATATTCTCTAGCAAAGCATTCAGGGCTTCACATGATCTAGCTCTTTCCTTCATTTACCTTCTCAGCTGCTGCTATAGTAGTAGGGGATACTTCCACAATAGAAGTCTTAGGACCCAAAATGGTATCTAGAAAGGAAGAGGTGTAACAGAAAAATATAGCACTCACTACAAAGGTTTCCAGTACTGTACAGAGAGGTTTCAAACCTGTATATGCACAAAAATCAGTTGGGAACACTTATTAAATATAGATATTCCTGGACTATACTCCTGAAGTTTTTGGTAGAGCAAATGCGGGATGGGACTTAGAGAACATACAATTTTTGAAAAAACTCTCGATTCCAAAGCTCAAATCCAAAGAGAAGCCAGGCTTCTCTAAGTCTATATTGTTGACAGCAGAGACCAGAACTTTTTACTTCTTTATATAGTCCAAAATCAATCAATAACCCAATGCTCAAATAAGGTAGGTGCTCATTTATTGATCCAAGTAAAGGAGGAAGACTTGTTGGTTGAAAATGGGAGATAACTGGGGGAAAAAGATGGCAGTGTGAGAAGTGAGGCAGAAACCTCCTCCCAAAACCACATGCAACACTAAAATAGAGCAAATACAACTAGTCCTGAAAGAGTGACCCCAAAAAAGACTGCAACAGATTGCTTACATCTGGGGAAAAGAGAATGTCTCACAGAAAAGGGAAAAGTAGCAAAGCCATGATCTGGCAAGACCCAAGCCTTCCCTGTAACCCAGCTCACAGGCAGGAGGAAGAAAACAGAGAAGGGAGGGAGTAAAAGCTCAGGACTGCTAAACACCCAGCCCTGGAGATCTGATCCAGGAGCACGACCCAACCTTACATGGTGCTGTGGAGATTAGTGGGGTTGGAAAGAAAAGACAGGCAGAACACATGGAGAGACTGAGATTCCAGCTGCTTTTGGAGAACAGGTATGCACAACAGGCTGCTCCAGGACAAAAGAAAGGTGGGCAGTTTGAAAGACTTCCCAACAGTGAGAGGGGTACTAAAGGGGCATAGATTACACAGAGCTTGCTGCTCAGGAGAAAGAGCACATGGATAAAATCAACCTGGCACATTCAGCCCAGCAGGATGGGAACTTTCAGGAGCTTCAGATGCTTTATGCCCCTGGCTGGCAATGCAGCACTGAGGACCCCAACCGTGATACACAGCCTGTCACTCCTTCCACCCAGTGGACACTGGTGTGCTCACCTACTGCCCCCATCATCACACCAGCCCAGCTGGAGGGTGGCCCCACCAATGGCAGATACAGGGGAGTAGCACAGAGGCCCCTCCCAGTGCTCTCGGCCCACTGGCCCTGGCAGCGGAGGCAGTCACTGAAGCCAGGAAGCAGGAAAGAACTCTTTCCTCCCTATGGGCACCAGTGTCATTCACCAGTGACCCCTACCATCACTCAATGTGCTGGAAAGCTCCAGAGAGTAAAGCTTCTGGGCACTAGAGGGCTCTGTCTACACAAAGTTATTATTCCATAGTAATCATTAGAAATATGAAATGTCAAAAGAATGTTGTAAAAACCACAATCCCTCAAACACCAGAAAGAAGGCTAAGTTAAACTGAAATCACTCATCTTCTTGATAAGCATTTCAAAATAAAAGTCATGAACAGGCTCACGGAGCTACAGAGAAATATTCAAGATATAAAGGAGGACTTAAGAAAGAGATAGAAACTTTGACAAATACAATATCTGAAATGAAACAGACAATGGAGAGATTTAAAAGCAGATTAGATGAGGTAGAGGAGATGGTTAATGAAACATAAATTAGAGAACAGGAATACAAGGAAGCTGAGTCAAAGAGAAAAAAGGATCTCTAGGAATGAAAGAATAATAAGAGAACTGTGAGACCAATCGAAATGGAACAATATTCACATTATAGAGTAGCAGAAGAATAAAAAGACAGAAAAAGGGATAGAAAGTCTCTTTGAGGAAATAATTGCTTAAAACTTCCCCAATCTGGGGAAGGAAATAGTCTCTCAGGCCATGCAAGTGCACGGATCTCCCAACACAAGGGACCAAAGGAAGACAACACCAAGACACATAATAATTAAAATGACAATGACCAAGGACAAGGACAGAGTATTTAAAGCAGTAAGAGAGAGAAAAAAGATCACATACAAAGGAAAACCCATCAGGCTATCATCAGACTTCTCAGCAGAAACTTACAGGCTAGAAGGGAGTGGCATGATATATTTAATGCAATGAAACAGAAGGGCCTCTAACCAAGAATACTCTACCTGGCAAGATTATCACTTAAATTTGAAGGAGGGATTAAACAATTTCAGAATAAGCAAAACTTGAGAGAATTTACCTCCCACAACTGTCTCTACAGTGTATTTTGAGAGACTGCTATAGATGGAAGTATTCCTAAGGCTAAATAGTGATCACCAGAGGAAATAAAACCAGAGTAAACAAAGTAGACCAATTAATTACTAAGCAGATACAAAATCAAATCAGTCACCCCCAAAGTCAGTCAAGAGATACACAAAGAGTACAGAATATGACACCTAATATATATAAAGTGGAGGAGGAAGAAAAGGGAGAAATAAAGGAACCTTTAGATTGTGTTCAAAATAGCATAATAAGTGAGTTAAATTAGACTGTTAGATAGTAAAGAAGCTGCCATTGAGCCTTTGGTTACCACGGATCTAAAGCCTACAATGGCAATAAGTACATGTCTATTGATAATTGCCCTGAATATAAATGGATTGAATTCACCAACCAAAAGACATAGAGTTACTGAATGGATAAAAAAGCATGACCCATCTATATGCTGCTTACAGCAGACTCACTTCAAACCCAAAGACATACACATACCAAAAATGAAAGGATGGAAAAAATATTTCATGCAAATAATAGGGAGAAAAAGGCATGAGTTGCAGTACTTGTATGAGACAAAATAGATTTCAAAACAAAGTAAGTCACAAGAGACAAAGAAGGACATTACAATATGATAAAGGGGTTAGTCCAACAAGAGGATATAACCATTATAAATATCTATGCACCCAACAGAGGAGCACCTACACATGTCAGACAAATATTAACAGACTTAAAGGGGGAAACAGAATGCAATGCATTCATTTTAGGAGACTTCAACACACCACTCGCTCCAAAGGACAGATCAACCAGTCAGAAAATAAGTACGGAGACAGAGGCACTGAACAACACACTAGAACAGATGGATCTAACAGACATCTACAGACCACTACACCCAAAAGCAGCAGGATACACATTTCTCAAGTGTACATGGAACATTTTCCAGAATATATCACTTATTAGGCCACAAAAAGAACCTCAGTAAATTCAGAAGGATTGGAATTGTACCAACCACCTTCTCAGACCACAAAGGTATGAAACTAGAAATAAATTATTGAAAGAAAACAAAGAAGCCCACAAATACATGGAGGCTTAACAACCTGCTCCTAAATAATCAATGTATCAATGACCAAATTAAAACATAGATCAAGAAATATATGGAGACAAATGAAAACAGCTCAACACCCAAAAATCTGTGGGGCGTGTGAAGGCCGTGCTAAGAGGAAAGCATATTGCAATACAGGCTTACCTCAAGGAAGAAGAACAATTCCAAATGAACATCCTAAACTCATAATTAATGAAACTAGAAAAAGAAAAACAAATGAGGTCCAAATTTAGTAGAAGGAGGGACATAATAAAGATCAGAGCAGAAATAAAATTGTGAAGAATAAAACAATAGAAAGAATCAGTGAAACCAGGAGCTGGTTCTTTGAGAAAATAAACAAAATGGATAAACCCCTGGCCAGACTTATCAAGAAAAAATGAGAGTCTACACACATAAACAGAATCATAAATTAGAAAGGAAAAATTACTATGGACACCTCAGAAATACAAAGAATTAGTAGTACTATGAAAATTATATGCTAATAAATGGGATAACCTAGAAGAAATGGACAAATTATTGAAAAACACAACTTTTCAAGACTGACCCAGGAAGAAACAGAAAATCTTAACAGACCAATTGTCAGCAGTGAAATTGAATAAAAAACTACCTAAGAACAAACTCCCTGGACCAGGTGGCTTTACTGCTGCATTTTATCAGACGTTTAGAGAAGACCTAATACCCATCCTCTTAAAGTTTTCCAAACAGTAGAAGAGGAGGGAATGCTTCCAAGTACATTCTATGAGGCCAGCATCACTCTAATAACAAAACCGGGCAAAGACACCACAAAAAAAGAAAATTACAGACCAATATCCCTGATAAACATACATGCAAAAATGCTCAACAAAATGTTAGTAAACCAAGTTAAAAAATACATAAAAGATCATCCATCATGATCAAGTGGGACTTATTCCATAGATGCAAGGATGGTGCAATATTCGATAATCCATCAACATCGTACACCATATCAACAAAAAGGACAGAAATAAAACAATCATCTCTATAGATGCTGAAAAAGCATTTGACATAATTCAACATCCATTCATGATAGTAACTCAACAAAATTGGTACATAGGGCAAGTACCTCAACTTAATAAAGGCCATATACGAGAAACCCAGAGCCAACATCATACTTAAGAGTAAGAAGCTGAAAGCTTTTCCTCTAAGATAATTATGTTCACTCTCCTCACTTTTATTCAACATAGTACTGGAGGTCCTAACCATGGCAATCAGACAACACAAAGAAATAAAAGGCATTCAGATTGCTATGGAAGAAGTTAAACTGCCACTGTTCACAGATGACATGATAATGTGCATAAAAAAACCCTAAAGTATCCAACCCAAAACTGCCAGAACTAATAAATGAATTTAGCAAAGTTGCAGGATACAAAATGAATACACAGAAATCTGTTGCATTCCTGTACACTAGTGATGAACTAGGAGAGAGAAATCAGGAAAACAATTCCATTTACAATGGCATCAAAAAGAATAAAAAACCTCGGAATAAACCTAACCAAGGAGGTGAAAGACCTATACCCTGAAAACTACAAGGCACTCATGAGAGAAATTAAAGAACACAACAATAAATGGAAATGCATCCCATGCTCATGGAAAGGAAGAATTAATATTGTCAAAATGACCATCTGGCCTAAAGAAATCTACAGATTCAGTGCAATTCCTATCAAAATACCAACAGCATTCCTCAACGAAGTAGAAAAAATAGTTCTAAAATTCATATGGAACCACAAAAGACCCTGAATAGCCAAAGCAATCCTGAAAATGAAGAATAAAGTGTGTGTGTGTGGGGGGGATTACACTCTCCAACTTCAAGCTTTACTACAAAGCCACAGTAATCAAAACTATTTGGTACTGGCATAAGAACAGACCCATAGACCAATGGAACAGACTAGAGAGCCCAGATATAAAGCCAAGCATATATGCTCAATTAATATACGATAAAGGAGCCATGGACATATAATGGGGAAATGACAGCCTCTTCAACAACTGGTGTTGGCAAAACTGGACAGCTAAGTGCAAGAGAATGAAACCGGATTATGGTCTAACTCCACACACAAAAGTAAACTAGAAATGGATCAAAGACCTAAATGTAAGTCATGAAACCATAAAACTCTTAGAAGAAAACATAGGCAAAATTTCTTGAATACAAGCATAAGCAACTTATTCCTGGTCACATGCCGTAGTCCAGCTCCAGCTAGTCCAGGAGTCCCTGAAGGATGGATGGCGTCGGCGGCTGAGTAAAATGAATGAGGACACAGACACTAGCAAAAGCTGAGCCTGGCCTGTTTTATTGGTTTAGCAAGGTTATATATGTTTTGAGTATGCACTTTCACAAAGATTAGATCATTTGATTTTTTCAAAAATAATAATTACATAAAGGTCAATCTTTAAAGATTAGATTATTGGCGCCTTAGCAATCACTAATTTTTTGCACTTATGCTTGCTTGGCTTCTGTGGCAGTTTCGGAACAAACATGACTTAATTCTCAAAATGTTCCCTCACGCCTGGTTGACCTGAGCCCTACTTGCAGTTTCCTTATTATTGATTCTAAAATAGCCATGGTTACTATTCATCTGATTAACAAGTATAGCGAAGTCTATTTTTCTAGGTCTAGAGCATTACATGCAGATTTAAAGAAAAACACCCAAACAGTGTATCATGAAAGTAGTGTAGCAAGACTAAGCTAATTACAATTGCGGGAACTGAAAACTCTGTACTCTTAGGTAGGTGCCCAGTTTCAGAGAGACGAAAGCATTGCACCTGGGGGGATGAGGTAAGGGGATAATGACCACAGAATCAGAAGGCATAGGGACCCAGTCGGACCACCTTTCTCCCCAGGAAGGGCAGGGGCTGAGTTTCTTTAAACTATATACAATAATATCTGTAATAATAATCTTTTCCATTGGGAGAGTTTCTACAGTCATGCTAGGCCCTTTCACACACAATCATTCATGCTGAGTTTCCTTTATTGTTCTATTATTCCCCGAGACCCAACAGGTCTAGGAGTCATTTAGAAATTCCTCACAGGGCTGAGCTGGGTGGGGAGAGGGAACTGGAACTTACTCAAACAATTCTTATTTATTATAACTTTGATACTTGTTTCCAATATCTTCTCCGCATCACCCCGCTAATATTCTTTAATAAAAGGTTGAAGTAGTGGGTAAAAGTAATAAAGACTACAGTTTCTAATAGAAAGCTGTTTAAAAATAAAGATGGAAAGTAGAGTTTAGTGCAGTAGGAAGGCAAGTGAGACTGTCAGATCCATGCCTATAGACTGGGTATAGATCCGAGCAAGACAAGGGCAACAACAGCCATGGGCGCAGAAGATTTCTCTCAAAATTGGGGGGGGGTGAGGTTCTGAGCCTCACCTCTGTTGACCCCCTATTGTTCACCTGATGGCTCCCCTGCGACTGTGCCTGTCTTAGGTTGTTCCTTTCTTGAGGAATCTTACCCATCTCTGGCTAACCAGCCATCTTCCGGGGCCATACAGGGAGAAGTACAGTTGGTAAGTGAGAGAAAAGCAATGTTCTTTGAAAAGGTCAGCTCTTCTTACTCTATGGCAGATTTAAGCCCCGTGGCTTTTATGCCCAGCAGTTGTTTCGAGGTATCTTTGCCACCCGGAAGAATTAGGGGGATCTTGCCTCTGGCATTTCTCCCAGGGTATATTAAATTTGGTTTTCCAATTTAGATGAAAGTGACCAATAACAACATTTCCGAACACCATAATAATAAGGAGAGATAGCAGGGGTGTTCCTTTCGGAAGTCCGCATTGCAGTTCCTTCTTTTCTAGGCGTCTGGGCAGTGCCATCAGACGGACGGATTGGACTGGCTCCCGACAGTCACATCTCCTCAGGCAAGGGAAACAAAAGGAAAAACGAACAAATGGGACTACATCAAACTAAAAAACTTCTGTTCAGCAAAGGATACCATCAGTAGAACAAAAAGGCATCCCATAGTATGGGAGAATATATTCCTAAGTGACATATGCAATAAGGGTTAACATCCAAAATATGTAAAGAACTCACACGCCTCAACACCCAAAAATCAAATAACCTGATAAAAAATGGGCAGAGGATAGGAACAGACACTTCTCCAAAGAAGAAATTCAGGTGACCAACAGGCACATGAAAATATGCTCCACATCGCTAATCATCAGGGAAATGCAAATTAAAACCACAATGAGATATCACCTCACCCCAGTGAGGATGGCCAACATCCAAAACACAAACAACAAATGCTGGCGAGGATGCAAAGAAGGGGGAAGCCTCGTACACTGTTGGTGGGAATGTAAATTAGTTCAACCATTGTGGAAAGCAGTATAGACGTTCCTCAAAAAACTGAAAATAGAAATACCATTTGACCCAGGAATTCCACTCTTAGGAATTTACCCAAAGAAACCAAGATCCCAGTTTTAAAAAGCCATATGCACCCATATGTTTATTGCAGCACTATTTACAATAGCCAAGAAATGGAAGCAACCTAAGTGTCCATCAGTAGATGAATGGATAAAGAAGAGGTGGTACATATACACAATGGAATATTATTCAGACATAAGAAGAAAATAGATCCTACTATTTGCAACAACATGGATGGAGCTAGAGGGTATTATGCTCAGTGAAATAAGCCAAGTGGAGTAAGACAAGTACCAAATGATTTCCCTCATTTGTGGAGTATAACAACAAAGCAAAACTGAATGAACAAAACAGCAGCAGACTCACAGACTCCAAGAAGGGACTAGCATCTACCAAAGGGAATGGGTTGAGGAGGGTGGGTGAGGAAGGAGGGTTAAAGGGATTAAGGCGCATTATGATTAGCACACATAATGTAGGGGTGTTTTGGGATTGGCAGTATAGCACAGAGAAGACAAGTTGTGATTCTATAGCATCTTACTGCCCTGATGGACAGGGCCTGTGATAGTGTGTCAGGGAGACCTGATAATATGGGTGAGTGTTGTAATCACAATGTTGCTCATTGGAAACCTTCATAAGATTGGGGGATAATTTTTGCTGTGATACCATAATGACTTAATATGTATCAGACATATCCTTCTCTGGAATGAAGAAATAGAAGCAAGGCAACTTACCATTTTTGTATTCCTGACTGCCTTGGTCATATTTTTTCTCTTCTTTTATTTCGATAAATAAATACCACATCTTATGTACCCATTCATTTATTAATGGGAGCTAGGGTTGCTTCAATATCTTGGCTATCATAAATAATGCTTCAATAAACATAGGAGTGCATGTATTTTTTTGAATTGGTATTTTTGTTTTCTTTGGGTAAATACCTAGTAGTGGACTTATGGGGTCATCTGATAGTTCTATTTATAATTTTTGAGGAATCTCCAAAATGATTCCATAGTGGCTGAACAATTTTACATTCCCACCAGTAGAGTAGAAGGGCTCCCTTTTCCCCTCATCCTGACCAACACTTGTTATTCTTTGTTTTTTGGATAGTAGCCATTCTGACCAGTGTAAGGTGATAGCTCATTGTGGTTTTGATTTGCATTTCCCTGATGATTATAAATGTTTGGCCTCTCTTTGGGGGTTTGTTGCTCATCTGTATGTCTTCTCTGTAAAAATGTCTATTCATGTCCTCTGCCTATTTTTAATCAAATTATTTGTTTTCTGGTGTTGAGTTATATGAGTTCACTATATATTTTGGGTATTATCCCGTCATCAGATATATGATTTGCAAACATATTCTCTCATTCAGTAGGTTGCATTTTTGTTTTATTGATGGTTTCCTTTGCTGTACAGAAGATTTTAGTTTGATGTGATCCCATTTACTTATTTTCACTTTTTATTCCTGTGCCTAGGGAGACATATCCAAAAATAAATTACTACCACGGATGCTCAAAAATTTATTGCCTATTTTTTTCTATGGGTTTCATGGTTTCAAATATTATAATAAGATCTTTAATCCATTTCAAATTTATTTTTTGTGTCTGATTTTAGACAGTCATCCAATTTCATTCTCTTGCAGGTAGCTGTCCAGTTTCCTCAATACCATTTATGGAGGCTGTCTTTTCCCTATTGTATAATTTTGCCTCCTTTGTCATATATTAATTGACAATATAGCCATTAGTTTCTGTGATTTCTCTTCTGTTCTGTTGATTTGTGTGTCTATTTTTGTGCCAGTACCATACTATTTTGATTAGTGTAGCTTTGTAATTTGTTGGAAATCAGGAAGTTTTTGTTCTTCTTTCTCAATATGGTTTTTGTCCTTTCCAGCTTTGTTCCTTGTTCTCAAGATTGCTTTGGCTATTTGGGGTCTTTTGTGGTTCTTTACAAATATTAGGATTATTTTTTAATTCTGGAAAAGATGTCATTTATGTTTTAAGAATTGTATTGAATTTGTAGATTGCTTTGTGTACTATGGACATTTTAACAATATCAGTTCTTCCAATCCATGAGTATATTATATCTTCCAATTTATTTGTGTTGTCTTCAATTTCTTCATTTTTGTTTAATAATTTTCAGAGTACAAGTCTTTCATCTCCTGGGTTAAATTTATCCCTAGGTATATTATTCTTTTTGATGTAACTGTAAATGGAATTGTTTTCTTAATTTTTTTCTGCTAGTTTATTACTGGTATATAAAAACAACAGATTTCTGTACATTCATTTTGTATTCAGCACCTTCACAGAATTCATTCATTAGTTCAAATAGTTTTTTTTGTAGAGTCTTTAGGGTTTTTTATACATAGTATAAGTGATCTGCAAATAGGGACAATTTTACTTACCAATTTGGATGCCATTTTTTTTTTCTTGTTCATGTCTGACTGTCATGGCTAGGACTTTCAGTACTATGTTGAATGAAAGTGGTGAAACTGGACATCCATGTCTTTTCCTTATCTTAGAGGAAAAGCTTTCAGGTTTTCACTATTGAGTATGATGTTAGCTGTGGGTTTGTCATATATGGTCATTATTATATTGAGGTATGTTCCCTCCATATCCACTTTGTTGAGAATTCTTTTTGTCATGAGTGGGTTTTGAATTTTGTCAAATGCTTTCTCTGCATCTACTGAGATGATCATGGGGTCTTCTTCCTTTCTTTTGTTAATGTGTTTCACATTGATTGTTTGCAAATATTGTACCATCCTTGTATCCCTGGAATAAATCCCACTTGGTCATGGAGAATGATCCTTTTTATGTATTTTTTATTTGTTTGGTAATATTTTGTTGAGGATTTTTGCATCTATGTTCATCAGGGATATTAGTCTATAATTTTCTTTCTTCTTAGTGCTTTTGTCTGATTTTGTTATAAGAATTGCTTGCCACATGGAATGAACTTGGAAGCATTCCTTTTTCTTCTATCTTTTGGAATAGTTTGAGAAGGATGGTATTTTCTCCTCTTTAAATGTTCAGTGGAATTCACCTGTGAAGCCATCTGGTTTGGACTTGAGTTTATTGGGAGTATTTTGAATACCAATTCAATTTTGTTACTACTAATCAGTCTGCTCAGATTTTCTATTTCTTCCTGGTTCAGTCTTAGAATACTGCATGTTTCTCAGAATTTATCCATTTCTTCTAGGTTGTCCAATTTGTGGGCATATAATTTTTTCATAGTAATTTCTTATAATCCTTTGTATTTCTGTGGTGCTGTTTGTAACTTCTCTTTATTTCTGATTTCATTTATTTGAGTCCTCTGTCTTTTTAAATTTATTAGACTAGCTAAAGTTTTATCAATTTTGTTTATCTTTTAAATGAACCAGGTCTTATTTTTACTGATGTTTTTTATTGGTTTTTAGTTTCAATTTCATTTATTTCCACTTGGATCTTTATTATTTCACTCCTTCCACTTTCTTTGGGGTTTGTTCCTCTTTCTGTAGTTCATGTAGGTTTAAGACTACATTGTTTGAGATTTTTCTTGTTTATGAGGCAGGAGGCAGGCCTGTATCACTGTAAACTTCCTTAGAGCTGCTTTTGCTGTGTCGCAAAGATTTTGAACCATTGTGTATCTATTCACATTTTCTCAATGTATTTTTAACTTTCTTTCATTTTTTATGTTGATCCTTTGGTTATTTAGTAGCATGCTGCTTAGCTTCCACTTTTATGGTTCTTTTTTTTTTTTTTTACAATTTATTTTGGTATCATTAACCTACAATTACATGAGCAATATTGTGGTGATTAAACTACCCCCTTCATCAGGTCCCCCCCACCAACCCTATTACAGTCACTGTCCATGAGTGTAGTGAGATGAGAATCACTACTTGTCTTCTCTGAGTTGTACAGTCCTCCCAGTGCCACCCAACCTTATGTCTGCTAATCGTAATACCCCTTTTACCTTCTTATCCCTCCCTTCCCGCCCTTCTTCCCCAGTCCCTTTCCCTTTAGTAACTATTAGTCCATTTTTGGGTTCTGTGAGTCTGCTGCTGTTTTGTTCCTTCATTTTTTTCTTTATTCTTATACTCCACATATGAATGAGATCATTTGATACTTGTCTTTTTCGGCTTGGCTTATTTCACTGAGGATAATACCCTCTAGCTCCATCCATGTTGTTGAAATGGTAGGATTTGTTTTCTTCTTATGGCTGCGTAATATTCCATTGTGTATATGTACCACCTCTTCTTTATCCATTCATCTACCAATGGACACTTAGGTTGCTTCCATTTCTTGGCTATTATAAATAGTGCTGCGATAAACATAGGGGTGCATCTGTCTTTTTCAAACTGGGTTGCTGCAGTCTTAGGGTAAATTCCTAGGACTGGAATTCCTGGGTCAAATGGTATTTCTATTTTGAGTTTTTTGAGGAACCTTCATACTGCTTTCCACAATGGTTGAACTAATTTGCATTCCCACCAGCAGTGTAGGAGGGTTCCCTTTTCTCCACATCCTCACAAACATTTGTTGTTGTTTGTGTTTTGGATGTTGGCCATCCTCACTGGTGTCAGGTGATATCTCATTGTGGTTTTAATCTGCATTTCTCTGACGATTAGCGATGTGGAGCATCTTTTCATTTGCCTGCTGACCATCTGAATTTCTTCTTTAGAGAAGTGCATTCATGTCCTCTGCCCATTTCTTAATTGGATTATTTGCTTTTTGTTTGTTAAGGTGTGTGAGTTCTTTGTATATTTTGGATGTCAACCCCTTATCAGATACATCATTTATCAATATATTTTCCCATACAGTAGGATGTCTTTTTGTTCTACTGATGGTGTCCTTTGCTGTACAGAAGCTTTTCAACTTGATATAGTCCCATTTGCTCATTTTTGCTTTTGTTTCTCTTGCCCGGGGGGATATGTTCATGAAGAAGTCGCTCATGTTTATGTCCAAGAGATTTTTGCCTATGTTTTTTTCTAAGAGTTTTATGGTTTCATGACTTACATTCAGGTCTTTGATCCACTTTGAGTTTACCTTTGTGTATGGGGTTAGACAGTAGTCCAGTTTCATTCTCTTACATGTAGCTGTCCAGTTTTTCCAACATCAGCTGCTGAAGAGGCTGTCATCTCCCCATTGTATATCCAAGGCTCCTTTATCAAATATTAATTGACTGTAGGTGTTTGGGTTAATGTTTGGATTTTCTATTCTGTTCCACTGGTCTGTGGGTCTGTTTTTGTGCCAATACCAAATTGTCTTGATTACTGTGGCTTTGTAGTAGAGCTTGAAGTCAGGGAATGTAATTCCCCCTGTTTTATTCCTCCTTCTCAGGATTGCTTTGGCTATTCGGGGTCTTTTCTGTTTCCATATGAATTTTAGAATTATTTGTTCCAGTTCATTGAAGAAAGCTATTGGTAGTTTCATGGGGATTGCATTGAATCTGTAGATTGCTTTAGGTAGTATAGCCATTTTGATAATATTTATTCTTCCTAGCCAAGAGCATGGGATGCTTTTCCATTTGTTAGTGTCTTCCTTAATTTCTCCTAGGACTGTCTTGTAGTTTTCAGAGTACAGGTCTTTCACTTCCTTCGTTAGGTTTATTCCTAGGTATTTTATTCTTTTAGATGCAGTTGTGAATGGAATTGTTTTTTTGATTTCTCTTTCTGTTAGCTCATCATTAGTGTATAGGAAAACAACAGATTTCTGTGTGTTAATTTTATATCCTGCAACTTTGCTGAATTCAGATATTAGTTCTAGTAGTTTTGGAGTGGAGTCTTTAGGGTTTTTTATATACACTATCATGTCATCTGCAAATAGTGACAATTTGACTTCTTCTTTACCAATCTGGATGCCTTGTATGTCTTTCCTTGGTCTGATTGCCGTGGATAGGACCTCCAGTACTATGTTGAATAGCAGTGGAGAGAGTGGGCACCCCTGTCTTGTTCCCGATCTTAGATGAAAAGCTTTCAGCTTCTCGCTATTAAGTATGATGTTAGCTGTGGGTTTGTCATATATAGCCTTTATGATGTTGAGGTACTTGCCGTCTATACCCATTCTGTTGAGAGTTTTAATCATGAATCGATGCTGAATTTTGTCAAATGCTTTTTCAGCATCTATGGAGATGATCATGTGGTTTTTGTTCTTTTTATTGATGTGATGGATGATGTTGATGGATTTTCGAATGTTGTACCATCCTTGCATCCCTGGGATGAATCCCACTTGATCATGGTGTATGATCCTCTTGATGTATTTTTGAATTTGGTTTGCTAATATTTTGTTGAGTATTTTTGCATCTACGTTCATCAGGGATATTGGTCTGTAATTTTCTTTTTTAGTGTGGTCTTTGCCCGGTTTTGGTATTAGAGTGATGCTGGCTTCATAGAATGAGTTTGGAATTATTCCCTCCTCTTCTATTTTTTGGAAAACTTTAAGGAGAATGGGTGTTATTTCTTCTCTATATGTCTGGTAGAATTCAGAGGTGAATCCATCAGGTCCGAGGCTTTTGTTCTTGGGTAGTTTTTTGATTACCAATTCAATTTCGTTGCTGGTGATTGGTCTGTTTAGTTTTTCTGTTTCCTGCTTGGTGAGTCTTGGAAGGCTGTATTTTTCTAAGAAGTTGTCCATTTCTTCTAGATTTTCGGGCTTGTTATCATATAGATGCTCGTAATATTCTCTTATAATTCTTTGTATTTCTGTGGGGTCCGTTATTTTTCCTTTCTCATTTGTGATTCTGTTTATGCGTGTAGATTCTCTCTTTCTCTTAATGAGTCTGCCTAGGGGTTTATCTATTTTGTTTATTTTTTCAAAGAACCAGCTTTTGGTTTCATTGATTTTTT
>JAQQAC010016209.1:95728956-95762786 GCA_029783875.1 Phataginus tricuspis | reverse complement strand
TTTTTTGAGGAACCTCCATACTGCTTTCCACAATGGTTGAACTAATTTGCATTCCCACCAGCAATGTAGGAGGGTTCCCCTCTCTCCACATCCTCACCAACATTTGGTGTTGTTTGTGTTTTGGATGTTGGCCATCCTCACTGGTGTGAGGTGATATCTCATTGTGGTTTTAATCTGCATTTCTCTGATGACCAGCGATGTGGAGCATCTTTTCATGTGCCTGCTGGCCATCTGAATTTCTTCTTTAGAGAAGTGTCTACTCATGTCCTCTGCCCATTTCTTAATTGGATTGTTTGCTTTTTGTTTGTTAAGGTGCGTGAGTTCTTTGTATATTTTGGATGTCAAATTTATCAGATACATCATTTATGAATATATTTTCCCATACTGTAGGATGTCTTTTTGTTCTACTAATGGTATCCTTTGCTGTACCGAAGCTTTTCAACTTGATATAGTCCCATTTGTTCATTTTTGCTTTTGTTTCCCTTGCCCGGGGGGATATGTTCATGAAGAAGTCACTCATGTTTATGTCCAAGAGATTTTTGCCTATGTTTTTTTTCTAAGAGTTTTATGGTTTCATGACTTACATTCAGGTCTTTGATCGATTTTGAATTTACCTTTGTGTATGGGGTTAGGCAGTAGTCCAGTTTCATTCTCTTACTTGTAGCTGTGTCCAGTTTTTCCAACACCAGCTACTGAATAGGCTGTCATCTCCCATTGTATATCCAAGGCTCCTTTATCAAATATTAATTGACTATAGGTGTTTGCGTTAATGTCTGGATTTTTTATTCTGTTCCACTGGTCTGTGGGTCTGTTCTTGTGCCAATACCAAATGTCTTAATTACTGTGGCTTTGTAGTAGAGCTTGAAGTCATGGAGCATAATTCCCCCTGTTTTATTCCTCCTTCTCAGGATTGTTTTGGCTATTCAGGGTCTTTTGTGGTTTCATATGAATTTTAGAACTATTTGTTCCAGTTCATTGAAGAATGGTGTTGGTATTTTGAAAGTGATTGCATTGAATCTGTAGATTGCTTTAGGTAGTATAGCCATTTAGTCTATATTTATTCTTCCTAGCCAAGAGCATGGGATGTATTTCCATTTGTTAGTGTCCTCTTTAATTTCTCTTAGGATTGTCTTATAGTTTTCAGGGTATAGGTCTTTCACTTCCTTGGTTAGGTTTATTCCTAGGTATTTTATTCTTTTGGATGCAATTGTGAATGGAATTGCTTTCCTGATTTCTCTTTCTGTTTGCTCATCGTTAGTGTATAGGAAAGCTCATTTTACTAGTTTTATTTTTAACCTTCAGGCTACCTTTCAAGTGAGTGAATACCTCATTCATTTGCTTTTACTGGTAAAACTTTTTCCTTTTATAATTTTCTCACTTTTATTGATGGACTTTTCTTTTTCACCTAAGGAAATTTCTCTAACATTTCTGGTAAGGCAATTTTAGTGATGATGAACTCC
This sequence comes from Phataginus tricuspis, assembly GCA_029783875.1. Classification (NCBI taxonomy): domain Eukaryota; kingdom Metazoa; phylum Chordata; class Mammalia; order Pholidota; family Manidae; genus Phataginus; species Phataginus tricuspis. Next base: position 95,761,326 of record JAQQAC010016209.1, on the reverse strand, counting down.
TTTAGCTTTTTTTGTGTGGATAACTTTATATCTCCTTCAATTCTGAATGTTAACCTTGCTGTATAGAGTATTCTTGTTTGTACGTTTTTTTCCTTTCAGCACTTTGTATGTACCATTCTACTCCCTTCTGGACTGTAAAGTTTCTGCTGAAAAATCAGCTGATACCCTTATGCTATTTCCTTTGTATGTGACTTATTGTTTTTCTCTTACTACTTTTTAGATTCTCTCTTTATTTTTTATCTCTGGCACTTTAATTATTTTGTGTCTTGTTGTGGACCTTTTTGAGTTTATCTTGTTTGGGGCTGCCTATATTTCTTGGACCTCAATGTATGTGTCCTTCCCCAGTTTAGGGAAATTTTCAGCTATCATTTCTTTGAATAATTTGTCCACCCATTTCTGTCTTCTCCTTTTGTGACCCCTGTAATGAAAATATTACTATGCTTGATGTTGTCCTAGAGGTCCTTTAACCTAACCTCATTTTAAAAATTCTTGTTGATTTCTGCTATTCAGCTTGAGTACTTTCCGTTATCCTGTCTTCCAAATCACTGTCCCATTCTTCTTCAGCCTTTAAATTGAGTGTTGATTCCCTCTCATGTATTTTTCACTTCTTTATATTATTCTTCAAATCTGATTGGTTCTTTTTTAGATTTTCTATCTCTGTTGAAGTTCTCACTAGTTCATCCATTTTCTCTCAACTCCATTGAGTATCTTTATAATCATTACCATGAACTTTTTGTGAAGTAAATTTCTGAACTCCACTTCATTTAGTTCTTTTTCTGAAGTTTTGTCTTGTTCTTTCATTTAGAGCACATGTTTCTATTTCTTTACTTTGTTTGACTTTCTGTGTTTGTTTCTATGAATTAAGCAAAACTGTTAACTTTCCCAGTCTCAAGGAGTGGCCCTGTGTAGGAGCAACCCCTGTGTAGACTGTGTGCACTTGGCAGCTTTGGCTGGTTGGCTGGAGCTGTGGTGGGCATGGGCTAGGGGTCTGAGCACTCCATACCAGGGCCACCCTGGGGGACAGCTAGAGCCAAAGTGAGTGCCAGCTGTGGAGTTCTAGGGTACTTTGGGCAGGGGGTGGCCTGGCAGTATGTCTGGAGGCAAAGCAGGTGTAGGCCCAGGGTTCCTGGACTGCTCTGCATGAGGGGCCCTGGCAGGATGACTGGGGTCCCAGAGTTCATAGGCTTGGGGAGGTCTCAGTGTTTTCCATGCAGGGGGTGCCCTTGTCAGACAGCTGGAGGTGAATCAGGTATGAGTCATGGGTCTCAATGTGCTCTGCAGAGGGAGCACACTCGCAGGACATTTGGAGGTGAAGTGTGTGCAGCCTGGGGATTTCATGGTATGCACCACACTGGTGCTGCCTTCACCTTGTAGGGGTGTGCTTGGGCACAGACAAGAGGCTGACTTGCAGCGATGCCTGGAGTGGGTGTGGGCCAGGGCCCTGGGTTCACTGAGATAGCAGGCTGGCTAGTATGCCTCATCCTTTCTCCTGTCTGTGCTATAAAGGTGGTAGGGGAATGTAAACAATGGCACTTGCCAAAACGTCTGGGCAGCAGTCCAGAGTTCCAGCAGTTACCCCCACCATTTGGCAGATGCTCTATTGTTAGTAATTGGACTTTCTTCACTTATATTCCAGTGGCCCTTTGAAGTGCATTTTTTTTTCCGGTGACCCAGGGTAGGCAAATCTGTGCATGGGTCTCTCAGTGATATACATCCCTGGTGCCATCCCTAGTGTGGGGATGGGGATCCCATTGTTACCATGCCTCCATCTCTCTTGCCATTCTCTGTTTGATCTCTCTGTCCTTTCTTGTGCAGAAATTGTTCAATTAGCCCTCAGTTCTTGTATAGGTACTCTCAAAGCTAAAACATCAAAACATAATTTCTCTTATCCCTTGGCTATCTACTAGTGCAAATATCCATTTCTTCCAGCTGTCTTTGAATGTGGTTTTGGTTTTCATTTGACAGTTTCCCAGGAAAGCTCTAACCTTGACATTAAACACAATCGACTTTGCACAAACCTTGGATAAGAGGCAAGATTCATGACAATGGTAGCAGTGATGTCTAATTGTCACTTTAGGATTATTTATGTACTTCACAATCACCAAAATGGCTTACTGTGCTTTTATCAGTTAAAGAAGACATGCAGAATATTAGAAGGGGCTATTCTGTTATTTAATGCTTTCATATTAACTCTATTTTTAAAAAAGTAGATAATTTCCTTTGTTGCACTGAGGTATCATATAAAGCATTTAAAATGCTTTTCAAAGATTAAAGCACTAGAGAAATGCAAAATATTAGATGGTATCCACTTGAAACTACTTTCTCCATATTTTTCTTTGCCTCTGATAATTTTGGTATTAGATGGATATGACTTTTCATGTGCTAGTGAGCAAAGCTAGGCTGTATTTGTATATTTCTTGTAAAACACTATTCTTATGACCTCAGTTATGTTTAAAACTGCATTAAAATTAGAGTTATTACTTGGTGACATGCTAATATTTTCTGAAATTTCTGTGCTTTCCAAGAATTAAAAAAAAATATTATGTATATAAAAATAAAATAAATATAAATATAAAATAAAGGTAGTAAAACCATTCAATATAGTTGGAAATGGAGATCATAATATAAACCAAGCTTGCTTTATATCTGATTATCATCAGCAATGTATGACTTTCACCTGACAATCTCTAACCTCCAGAACTCTGAGATAATAAATTTCTGCTGTTTTCAACCACTCAATTTGTGGTAATTTGTATGGCAGCCCTAGGAAACCAAAACAGACTCAAAGACAAAACTTGTCCCTAGAGACAAAGAAGAATATTTTATAATAATAAAAGGATCAATCAATCCAGAAGTTATAACAATTATAAACATATTTGCATCTAACAAGAGAGTCACACAATACATGAAGCATAAACTTCCAGAACTGAAGGGAGAAATAGACAATTCAGCAATGCTAGTTGGGCTTCAATAACTCAATTTCAATAATGGGTAGACTATACAGATGATCAAAAAAGAAACAGAAGACTTGAACATTATAAACCAACTAGACACAGCACACATTTATAGAACTCTCCACCTGGGGAAGGGGTTGGAGTGGGTGGGTGAGGAGAGTGGGGGGGATAATGGGGCACAAAAATTCTTAATCCTAATATAAGGTGGTTATGGGGACAGTAGTACAGCATGGAGAATATAGTCAATGATTCTGTAGCATCTTTGTATCTTGACAGATAGTAACCATATTAGTGGGAGTGAGGATTTAATAATATGGGTAACTGTTAAACCATAGTGTTGTATATTTAAAACCAATATAGTATTGTATATTAATTAACATAATACATTGTTAATTGTATTGACATAATACATTATATTAATATAATGTAAAACAAAACACATATGATCATATTAATAGATTAAAAAAATGTAGTTGGCAATTTAGCACCCATCCATGATAAAAACTCAACAAACTAGAAATACAAGGGAAGTTCCCAACATGGTAAAGGGCATTTATGAAAAACTCACAGCCAACTTCATACTTAATGGTGAGAGAATTAATATTTTTCTCCTAAGTTCAAAAGGAAGACAAGGATGTCTACTCTCACCACTTCTATTAACATTGTATTAGAGATTTTAGCCAGGACAATCAGGCAAGACAAAGAAATAAAAGGCATTAATGTAGAAAAGGAAGAAGTAAAACTATCCATATTTGAGTATTTTGCATGATCTTGTATTTACAAAATCCTAAATATCCACTGAAACAAAATCAAAACAACAAAAAATAATTGGGGCAGTAAATAAGTTCAGCAAGGATATGAGATCAATGCACAAAATTTATTTCTGTGCACTATCAATGAATGATCTGAAAATGAATTTAAGAAAGCAATTCCAAGAAATGAAAGATTTTGAAAAAGAAAGCAATTCCATTTATATTATCATCCAAAAAAATCAAATACTTGGGAATAAATTTAACAAAAGATGTGCAAAACTTGTACATTGAAATTTACAAAACAACATTGGAAGAAATTAAGGACCTAAATAAATGGAAAGACATTTTGTGTTCATGGATTGAAAGTTTTAGTGTAGTTAAGATGGTAATATTCCCCAAATTGTTCTATAAATTCAATGCAATCCTGCTCAGATCTCAGCTGATATTTTGCTAAAACTGACAAACTAGTCCTAAAACAATTAATATGGAAATTCAATCAACCCAAAACAGTGAAGACAATGTTGAAAAACTACAAAGTTGGAGAACTCACATTTCCTTATTTAAAAACTTTCTACAAAGCTACAGTAGTCAAAACTGTGTGGTACTGGCATGAGGATACACACATCAAAAAATGAAATAAAATTGAGAGTCCATAAATATATCCATATTTCTATGATCAATTAATTTTCTATAAGGTTGCTGAGACTATTCAATGTGGAAAGAATAAGTTCTCCAACAAAGGATATGGGGACAACTGGACATCCGTATGCAAAAGAAAGAATTTTACCTCCTCCTCATACCATATACAAAACTTAACTATGGATCAAAGACCTAAATGAAAGAACTAAAATTCAAAAATTCTTAGGTTAAAAACATATGAATATCTTACAACAGCATGTGAATGTGTAGTTATCTCAGAATAAAAGGTTTAATTTTTAAAAATCTAAAAAGAAACATGGGTAAATCTTCACAATCTTGGATTTGATAATGGATTCTTAGATATGACACTAAAAGCATAATCAAGAAAAGAAAAAAATAGATAAATAGGCCTTCATCAAAATGAAGAACTTTTGTACTTCAGAGGACACTATTAAAAAAGTTAAGAGAAAACCTACAGAATGGGAGAAAATGTCTGCAAGTTGTATATCTTATAGGAGTCTCAGGCTATAACAAGAACTCTTACAATCTGAGGATAAAAATACAAACAACACAATTTAAAAATGGGGAAGGACCTGTAGAGACATTTCTCAAAAGAAGATATGCAAATGGCCAGTAGGCACATGAAAAGGTGCTCAACATCATTAGACAGAATATAAATTTTCACTATACCTTCTTTCAACTTTGCTGCATATTTATTTTTTCCCCTTTCACCTATATCGTTCCTTCTCTCACCCACTTCCCTTTTGGCAACCACCAGTCTGTTCCCTGTATCTATGAATCTATTTCTGTTTTGTTTGTTTGTTTTGTTTCCTAGGATCCACATATAAGTGAAATCATATGGTATTTGTTTTTGACTTATTTCACTTAGCATAGTGCCTTCTAGATCCATCCATGTTGTCATAAATGGCAGTATTTCATTCTTTTTTATGACTGAGTAATATTCCATTGTATATATGTACCAAACTTCTTTATCTATTCACCTATCAGTGGACATTTAGGTTGCTTCCATATTTTGGCTATTATAAATGATGCTTCAATAAACATCTGAGTGCATATATGGGTACTGGAATTATTGTGTTATGTGGTATTTCTATTTTTAACTTTTTTGAGAAACCTCCATTCTGCTTTCCATAGTGAACCAATTTACAATCCCACAAGCAGTGTAGGAGGATTTCTCCACATCCTCACCAACATTGTTATGCCTTTTCTTGTTGATATTAGCCACTCTGAATGGTGTGAGGTGATATTTCATTGTGGTTTTGAATTGCTTTTCCCTGATGATTAGTGATGTGGAGCATCTTTTTGTGTGTCTGTTGGCCACCTGTATGTCTTTTTAGAAGAATGTCTGTTCAGGTCCTTTGCTAATTTTTTAATTGGATTATTTATTCTTTTGGTATTGAGTCATATGAGTTCTTTATATATTTTGGATATTAGCCCCTTATTGAATGTATCATTTACAAATATATTCTCTCATACAGTAGGTTGCCTTTTCATTTTGTTGATGGTTTCCTTTCATGTGCAGCTTTTTAGTTCAATGTAGTTCCACTTGTTTATTTTTGCTTTTGATTCCCTTGCCTGGGGAGACTTATCCAGAAAAAAATTACTAATGGTAATGTTCAAGAGTTTCCTCCCTATGTTTTCTTCTAGAAGTTTTATGGTTTCAGATCTTTCATTTCAAGTTTATTTTTGTGTATAGCTAAAACAGTAATCCAGTTTTATTTTTTTGCACATTGCTGTCCAGTTTTCCCAGCGTCATTTATTGGAGAGACTGTCTTTCCCCCATTGTATAATCTTGCCTCCTTTCTCAATATTAATTGATCATATAAGAATGTGTTTATTTCTGGGCTGTCTATTCTGTTCCATTGATCTATATATGCTGTATATTTGAACATTTTCAAAATTAAATGTTGAGAAGGCAATTTCAAATCTCTGAACATAGATGTTGAGTTTGCTGACTGAACCATACTGTAGGATGATCTCATTGAGTCATTTCACTGGGAAACAACAATGTCTGTACCGTTGGATTTTCCATCCTGGGCTGCTCAGAGTCCCAGAGAAGATTCCTTTCATCTTCCAAAAGAAAGATTGCCAGCATTCTGGTTGCCCACCAGAGGAATAGGGCTGTGGTTCTCAGCATTCTATTTTAAGTATAGAATTAGGTACAATATTCCTTTCCCATCCTCAACCGTGCCACATGTTCCCTGATTCAGAAACCTCTCACCCCTTTTTTTACCTTCTCCCATGTGGGAGTAGCTGTTAACCATCTACATTGTGTGAGAAGAGATTTGGAGAATCTTGCTATGTCTAAACAAATTTCCAATTAATTCTCATTTTTATCTCTTCCCTTTCACCCTAACTTCCAGAATAACCTGGTGTCAACAAATTTGAAAATTTTGAGGAATCTTCTATGGGTATTACTAATTCAGTGCCTGGTATGTTGCCATTGCTCTGTAAGTATTTATTGAAATAAATTGAGGTCATTTTAGTCACTTATTAAATCATATTTTATACTCAGCCAGAACTTCATGCATGTATAAGCGTTAGTTGATGTGCCTACAGGTGATGTTAATTCCCAGGTTCTACCTGAAAGTGAGGAGCAGTGATATTTGTTTTTCTATTCCCATTTGAGGTCCCACATAGAACCTGAGGTGCTATTGTATGAATCTTAACAAGTAACACTTTACATATGAGGCCACAAAATCCAAATTATTGTTCTTATTTAGCTTTAAAGATATGTAAAGACTGACTGAGAACTGTGGCTGGTGTCTTGCTCTAGAAGTACTATATTCTGACCAAGATTTCCATTGTGTCAGTTTTTTTATTTCATATGAAGTAACACTCTCCTCAGACAGATTGTTGTCCCCAGGCAGAAAGCTTCCATAAAATTCATTTGCTCTCCATATATAAGTTCTTGTTCAATAATCTCCAAAATTTTGATGGTACACTATTTTCAGTAAAATAATTTTGATCATGAAATTCCATTAATTCCACAATATACATATATATGTGTGTGTGTGTGTGTGTGTGTGTGTGTGTGTGTGTGTATCTGTGTGAATAGAATATGAATAGAATATATTTATACTAAAACATGAACAAGACATTGGGATTTTTAAAGGATTGGTTAAAACATAAATAGATATTCTAAACAATTTTTCCAAATCTCAATAGATCATCTTGGGTTCCCTCTAGGGAATAAGTACTTCTTTGGTGTACACTGGACTAAAAAGAAAAGTGTTTCTCAGTGACTGTAATGGGGTATGTGGTGGGGACTTGATAATGAGGGGACTCTAGTAACTATAGTGTTGCTCATGTGATTGTATATCAATGATACCTTAATAAAAAAGAAAAGAAAAGTGTTTTTCAATCTGTGATCCAAAGACCAGGCATATCAGACTCACCTGACATACCTGTTAAAATAGTTTTGTGCCCTTCATATACCTACTTAATTAGAAACTTCAAGAGTGGTACCCTAAGATCTTTAAGTAGATTCATAGGCCTAGGGGATTTTTAGAAGCACTGAAAATTTAAAACCATTGGCTTAGAGCAGTATTTCTCAAAATTGCTCAATTGTAGCAAGAATCAGTGTGTTTAATATACAGATTTTTGTTTGTCATCACAACAAATATAGAACTAAAGTATCAGTAGGGGCATTGAAATCTTAACAAAAATTGACCATAGGTGATTTTTTTTAAAGTAAGACATTATATTAGTTTGCTAGGGCTGCCATAACAAAATACCACAGACTGGGTGGCTTAAACAACAGAAATTTATTTTCTCACAATTTTGGAAGCTAGAAGTCCAAGGTTAAGGTGTAGTCAGGTTTGTTTTTCTAAGGCCTCTCTTGGCTTACAGATGGCCACCTTTGAGCTATGTCCCCATATGGTCTTTTCTCTCTGTGTGTGCATATGTCTGATGTCTCTATATGTGTCCAAATTTCCTCTTGTAAGGACACCAATCAGATTTGATTAGGGTACACCCTAATGGTATCATTTTAACTTAATTACCTCTTTAAAGGCCCTATTTTCAAATACGTCAGATGGGGAAGAGATTGGGGTGGGTTAGCAGGGAGGGTGAGGGGAATAAAGGGGCACAAAAATTCTTAATCATAATATAATTTGGTCATGAGGATGGTAGCATAGCATGGAGAATATAGTCAATGATTCTGTAACATCTTCCACTGTTGACACATAATAACTGCACTAGTGGGGGTGAGGATTTAATAATATGGGTACTGTAGAACCACTGTGTTGTATAATTGAAACTAATATAAGATTGTATATCAACTATACTTCAATAAAAATGTGAAAAAATAAACTCCCTTAGGGTTATGAGACCACTGATTCAGCAGAGGTTTGTAGACAGGCATTTGAGATTCACTGCTCTGGAGCACTGTAATTGTTTCTCTCATTGTTGATACGTAAATGGCTAAGAGAGGTCTGTTGAAGCATGCAGTTTACCTATATTGACATAAGATTCTTTTTGGATAAAAGGTAAAACTAAGTAATTCCTTCAATACCTATGAACTGAACCTCAATCAATGCTTACTTAATGGGGTATCTGTCCACATAAAGAGCTCAGACTTCTCACTAACATCAGGAAGACATATGGAATTCATATCCTCAATTGTTATCAGTGTTGTCCATCAGAAAAGCTTTTCTGTCATTCAGCAATAGTATGAATTGGTAGATAAGGCTTTGGAAAAAGAAATGTCTTATGTGGTGAGCAGGATGTTGTAGCATAATTCCAAGAAAATAAACACTCTTCAGGCAAGTTCCTAACCAACTTAAATCCAAGAAAATAAACACTAATAAGCTTTCTATTCAAACTGTTCTCCAGACAAAATAAGATGTGTATCAAACAGCTTTGGCAAGTACAAACACAGAAATAAGCTCATCTAAACCAAAGGCCTCAGGGAACTTCATCTCTAAATCAGTCAAAATTATTCCTTTTTGGGAGGTGATGTGAGTTTATATTCAGGAATACAGTAATTTGAGCACCAGAGTAATTCCCCAAAGTATCTAGCCAAGAAAATAATTTTTGGTCTGACACATTATGCTATAATCATTTCTCTTCTGTTCTTTATTTTTGTCTGTCTTCTTTTCTGTCTCTTTTTTCACATTAAACATTCTGATAGCAATGTGCTAGAACACAATTGTTAGGAAATCTTGCCAATACCATACTATCTATGATTCCTCCCTAGGACACTGTCTTCCTGGTATCAGGAATCACAGAAATCAAAGCAATAAGCAGAATATTTATCTGTAAACATGAATTGAGAACTAATCAAGTTATGGAAAAGTTTGACTTCACTCCCCATATTTGGGTATAGCTATCCATTAATTGGGGTATTTACCTTTGTCTGTGCGCTGGTCAATTACCAATTTGCTCTAGAATCCATTTTCTTGATCTATTCTGTATTAAAACAAACTGTCTTTCCTAGGTATCCTTTCTATGCAGGTTGGGAAAATATGAGTGTGATATAATGAGTTATAATAAGTACATATTTGGTGTGGGTAAAATTGCAGTAATTCCAAAAATCTCTCACCTAAACTTAGTGTATCTCCATATCAATAGATGATTTCAAGGAGTGGAGAGAAGTAGTCCATCTCCATATCAATAGGTGATTAGGAGCAGGAGCAAGGACATATCTGGACCAAAGAGGTTGGGTGGGTTCCCTTTTTGCAGCTGGGTCGCAAGAGACACAGGTGAGCAGAAGTGTAGAACTGCTTGTAAGCAATAAACAGATTTCTCCCAGTTTATTTCTCCCTTTGACTGATTTCAGTTTCAAAGGTAATTTGCCCCAGACTGGGAACATATTTTCCCCTGGAGTTATACCTGGCAGTAGATGGCACAACCTATGAATCCGAAATCTGTCTTCATGGGTGTGATGCTCGGGTTGGCTGCCCTTACAGATGATGGGGAGATACCCAGAAACTCCCCTATGGGTGATGGGGAGACCCAGTGGCTGCTGCAGTGGGGGATGACAACTCACCCTTACCTCCAGCAATGGTGGAGGGTACGGCTTCCACTTGGGGAGACCCTAGTGGGAAATTGGCCTACAGTAAAGCACCTCATAGATGGATGGGCCCTTCCCCAGAATGGGGAAGGGTGGAAACACCAGAACCTGTGGAATTAGACCTCTGTGAGATAGAAGACTGCTTAAAATCCCTGAGTGGCAGTGTAACAGCCAAGATTGTGGGATGTTTGTTTCTTGAGATAGTGGAAAAGGTTAGCAAGGAGAGAAAAACACTTTGGCATCATTTGGAGGAGCTGAATGATGACCTATAGGATGTCCTTAAGAAAGAGAGACAGTTATTGAGAAGACAGGTTGTGCTCCATGAAGACATGTTAGCAGCGAGGGAGGAGGCAGCAGGAGAATCTGCGTTACAGGAGGCTGTCGGGGAGGGGAAGGAAAGAACAGTGCCTTCAACCCTAGAAACGGTAGAAGAGATGTTGGGGGAGGGAGAAGGTGGAGCCGAAGGCAGAATTCTTGCCGGGGTCACTGCCAGAGGCATCAGCCTCTCCTGTATTAAAGGCCCACCTGGTTGTAATTTAGAAAACAAAAATGCAACAACATGGGCTCCTCAGGGGGAGGAGCAGCTCCCAGGTTGTGGAGCATTCCATGTTCCAACCTCACACAGGATGAGCTGGTGGACAAGAGCTTCAGGTTTCAGCAGAAGCCGTTGGAACCTCTGCCTACATGACTTTTGCATCTCTGGGATATGGGGGTGGAAAACATTGTTATGTTGGATTCTGAAATGAGTAGACTGGCTTCCCTGATGACTCACCCTTCCCTCCAGCAGCAGTTGCAAAATGCCCATCACACCTCAGGGAATTGGGCACTACTGGGTTGGCTGACAGAAGCCATGAGGGCAGTTTGGCCTAATCAGGGTGATTTATCATACTTACCCACTAGCTGGAAAACATATGCAGAGCTCCAGCAGGTGTTACAGGAGCTGGGAATGAAAAATATCATCTATAATATGGATCCCCAGGGCCCCAATGAGAAGTTGTTCACCATACGAATGACAATCTGGTGCTCCATATACCTCCCCCATCTCTCTTTGGTCCCTAGTGACCATTCTTGCTCCCGACATAGGACAATCCATAAATGAGGCCACTCATACTTTAGAAGATCTGGGGGAGGTTGAAACAATAAGAGCACTGAAGGAAGTACAGGCTACTACTGAAAGGAAAGGTGCAGAGGGCCCCATGAAAGTCTTGAGGATGCAAATGTGGGTTGATTTGATAAAAGCCAGAGTAGTGAAAGAAAAACTTGATGGGCAGCCCAATAGGCTCTTGTTAGAACTGTGGCACCAATTAGAGCCAGAGCAGCAGTTCCAGCCGTTGAGGTCCAGGACACACAAACCAGAGGCAAAGCCCCATGTCTGCCATGTGTCCTTGCAAGTCTTCCTACAGGGGAGTACCCAGGCTCTTCCAGAGCCTTCACCCCCACAGGAGGATGATTGGGTGTCATAGTTAGACTGGGAGTGCTGAAGGCCCCCACTTTAGGGAGCATGGTGGGGGCCAGAGGCCACATGTACAGTTAGCAATTCATTGGTCCCCTGTGAATGTGCAACGTGTCCTGGTGCTGGTGGACACAGGAGCTGAGTGTTCTCTGATTCATGACAACCCTGAGGGTTTTCCCGGGACCCCTGCTGTGATAGATGTCTACAGGGATAAGGCAATTAGAATGAAGAAAGCCCAAATCCCATTGGGGATTGGGCCTTTACTGTGTACATTTCTCCAATCCCTGAATATATTTTGGGGGTAGATGCCCTGCAGAGCCTGTGGTTAGACCACTGCAGCTGAGTTCAGACTGAGGGAAAGTGTGGTAAAAGCATTTCTGAAGGGACATGCTCAGTACCACATGTCCGTCTGCCTGTACCTCAGTGGGTAACAAATACTAAGCAGTATAAATTGCCTGGGCGGCACAAGGAAATTGTAGAAACTCTACAGGAGTTGGAGAAGGTGGGCATCATCAAGCCCACTCATAGTCCTTTTAATACCCCTGCGTGGCCAGTGAAAAACCTTACTGCTCCTCGCATATGACCGTGGATTGCAGGGAATTGAATAAAGTCACACTCCCATTACATGCTGCTGTTCCCTCTATAGCATCCCTTATGGGCATCCTCAGTCATGAACTAGGGTCTTATCATTATGTTGTGGAGCTTGCCAATGCTTTCTTCTCTATCGACATAGCACAGACAACACAGGAACACTTTGCCTTCATGTGGGAAGGTCAGCAGTGGACATTCACTATCCTTCCACAGGGATACCTTCACAGTCCCACCATTTGTCACAGACTTGTAGTCCAGGACTTGGCCACATTGAAGAAACCACAAACAGTGCAACTGTATCACTACATTGATGATATCATGTTCACGTCTGATTCTCTTGCAGATTTAGAAGGGGAAGTTCCTAGACTGCTCCAACATCTATAGGAGAAAGGATGGGCTGTGAACAGCACCAAGGTTCAGGAATCTGGTTTGTCTGTGAAATTCTTGGGGGTTGTCTGGTCAAGTAAAACTAAAGTTATTCCAGAAACAGTCATAAACAAGGTCCAGGCTTTCCCTACCCCTACCACCATGGCAGTCTTACAAGGGTTTCTGGATCTTTTGGGCTACTGCAGAGTGTTTATCCCATACTTGGCACAAATTCTTAAGCACTTATGCCAGTTGGTACAAAAGGGCACTAGGTGGAAATGGAAGGAAACATGTGCAGCTGCTTTCACTGCAGCTAAGCCAGCAGTCAAGGCTTTACAGGCCTTGAATATAATGGACTCATCAAGGCTCTGTGAGCTAGATGTTCATGTAACTGAAGATAGTTATAGATGGGCCCTTCAGCAGAGGCTTGAACAGACATGCCAACCTGTTGGATTCAGGTCACAACTATGGAAAGGAACAGAGGTCTAGTACACCTTGATAGAGAATCAACTGGCTGCTGTGTACCATGCCTTGCTGGCTCTGGAGCCCATTGCCGGAATAGCTCCGACCAAGGTAATAACCACCTATCCCATTGTGGGATGGGTACAAGACTGGACCCAAAGGCCATGGAAGGGCATGCCACAGACACCTACACTGGCAAAATGGGGCGCATACTTACAGCAGCGTAACACACTGCTTACTAGGCACATAGGTGGAGAACTCCAATGCTTATTGGGGCCAGGGATGTTTACCAGTGGAAAGCAGGAAAAACTTGGTTTTGAGCCATTGGTAGCCTAGCGTCCTTATCAGAAGTCCTTATACCTGAAGATGCTTGGTATAGAGACAGCTCCAGTTGTGGGCAGCTGCCAAACTGGAGGCTTTCCATCCTAAGACTGAGACAACTATGGATGGAAGATGGAGAGGGGAAGAGCAGTCAGTGGACTGAGTTGCAGGCAGTATGGATTGTGATCACCCAGGAGCCCTCCCCTATAGTTGTCTGTACTGACATCTGAGCCATCTATTGGGGCTTGACCCTGTGGCTACCAACATGGTGCCATGCCAACTGGATGGTTGGTCACCAGCCCCTTTGGGGGCAAGAGTTGTGGCAAGACCTATGGGCCTCTGGTCAGACTAAGACAGTTACCATATATCATGTGACTGGCCTTCTGCCTCTGGCATCCCCAGGGAATGATGATGCAGACACATTGGCCCAGGTGTGCTGGCTAGAAGGAAAGCCTGCCTCTAATGTAGCCCAATGGTGACATCAGCATTTGTTGCATGTTGGGCAAAAGACAACATGGGCTGTGGCCTGTCAGTAGGGCTTGCCATTGACCTTTGAAGAAGTCAGCAGAGCACAGAAGGAGTGCCTTGTGTGCTCTAAGAGGTACTTACACTGAGTCTCACAGCAACATGGGACAATAGTAAAGGGGCCAATACCCCTTTTCAGGTGGCAGATAGACTATATTGGGCCTCTGCCCATATCAGGATATCGGTATGCTATGACTTGTGTGGACACAGCTACTGGATTATTGGTTGCTTTTCCTGCATGTCGTGCAGTTCAGCAAATGACCAACTGGGGCCTAGAGTGTCTCTCTGTTGCCTATGGTTGGCACCCAGTTTATGGGACATGTGTTACAATAATGGGTGCAGCAATTAAGAATAAAGTGGAGGTTTCATGTACCATATAACCCTGCTGGGATAGGCATGATAGGTATAATGGTTTGTTGAAATCTGGCCTGAAGTGAGACACCAATAGTCTACAAGGCTGATCATTTCTTTCATGGACAGCACTATGACACTTGAATGAGAAGCCCTGAAAAGGAGCCTTGAGCCCTGTGGATATGCTTACACACATTGCTGCCTCTCCTATACAACTGTATGTGCATATCAAAGAGGAGTTATTGAAGCCAGGATATGGCCAGCAGAGCAACATCCTGCTGCCAGTCCCTACTGCATTAAAACCTGGAGACTGTGTTAAGTGGATGTAGCCCTGGACATTTTGACACATAGACCAGTGATGGCTGGTCGTTCTGGAACCTTGGGGAAAAGGCCTTGAACCTTGCCCCCTGTGTGTTCCTGGAGTAACAGTGGAATGGGAACAGCGGAAGAGTAACCACTCTCTTGCATGCATCCTACCTGATGCACAAGATTTGCCTATGCTGGTGTCATTAAAGCATGTATATTATTGCCCTTAAGGTTATTTTCTTCTACAGTCTCTGTTGCCTGAACCTGCCCCCTCGTTGCAGCTGCCATTGCTCTGATGATTGCTCTGAACTCCCTACCCATTCAGCTATTGATGCCTGTAGAATGGGTAAGCTGTGAACTTAATCTGCACAGAACTTTGAACCTAGCTGAATCCTCTGATTTGAGGATTATCATGATTTTATTGCTGTTGTTATTGTATGTTATAAGTCTGGTTATAATGATCCAGTTTTCTTCCGTAGGGTCCATTTTAGAAGATGGGGAACGAGTAGATTGTGAGGCAAGATTTCTGGAGGGGTGGGCTGTGGGTAAAATTGCAATATTTCCAGAATCTCTCACCTGGCCTTAGTACATCTCCATATCAATAGGTGTTTCCAAGGGGTGCAGATTAGCAGTCCATCTCCATATCAATAGGTGATTACAAGGGGGAGCAATGGCATATCTGGACTGGAGAGTTCGGGTTGCGAGATGCTTGGGCAAGCAGAAGTGTACAACTGCTTGTAAGCAGTAAATGGGTTTCTACCACTTTATTTGACTGATTTTCATTTCAAAGATAATTTGCCCCAGCCTGGAAACATATTTTCCCCTGGAGTTACATTTGGTCATTCTTATGACCAAATATACATTTCCCACGTGTATTTGGTCTTCATCCACAGTTCCTGAAAACTCTTAAAATCTTAAAGGTGAAACAGGTGTTCTGTCATGTTAATGAGAGATTTTTGGACCCCCACCCATGGGCAGGGCTGGAGGCTGAATGGCCAACGGCCCATAATTTAGTCAATCATGACTATATAATGAAGCCCTCACAAAATCCATCAGGAGAGAGCTCACACGCTCTCTCTTGCTTGCTCTCAGCTTTGGTTTGCCTGCTCTGCTCAGTTGGATTCTGCTTCTTGGTCGGAGAGAGCTTCTATGCTTGGCGAATGAGAATGCCTACATGTGCCACCAAACCAGGCCCCAAGCTCCATGAGGATAGAAGCTCCTTTATTTGGTACCTTTCCCTATGTCTCTCTTCATCTTGCTGTTATCTTGTATACTTTATGGTATACTTTATTAAACTGGTAAACGTTAAGTGTTTTCCTGGGTTCTGGGAGTTGCTCTAGCAAGTTAATTGAACCTAAGGGGAGGCCATGGGAACCTCCACTGGGTAGCTGGTATGTCAAAAGCACAGCTAACTGCCTGGAGCTTGTGACCAGCATCTGGAATTGGGGGTGGAGGGCAGTCTTGAGGGATGGAGGCCTTAACCTGGGAATCTGGTGTTGTCTCCATACAGATAGTATCAGTATTGAGTTGAGTTCTCCAACACCCTGCTGGTGTTTGAGAATTGCTTGGTGTAAGTATGTGCGAGAAGACCCCCTCCCACGTATTTACACACATTGGAATCAGGTCCGGGTACCCAAATGAAGTTATACTACTCTGCTATGTATAGTATTGTTACTGTTATACATATACACAGGGAAACAATATACCATCTCATTTGGTGTCAGTGAGATGACAAAGAGGCATGGAAATACTGGAGGGTGTGAGGAGACAAGAAGGCAAATTATTTCTCCTCTTCTCTCTGCTTCCTCTAGAATCTCTAGCAATGGCTGATTCTTCTGCCTGGCTTCACCTCCTACTGTCTGGCTTCACTCTTCCTCTGGTCCTACCTCCAGCCTCTGTTGTAGGTCCTACAGTATGATCCCAGTTTCCAGGCTGTGCCAATCACTCCTTACCCTTTGTCACCCTTCCATAGGGGTGAGCATCACTTTCTGTCATTTATAATCTCTGAGTTGCCTCACCGCGGCCTGTTTGGTTTCGTGTGTCCATCTTCTAACAAATGTCAGTTTTAAATTCCCTCTGTTTCAAAGATCCAGAGTGGCTCCTTTTTCCCTCTTGGACTATAAGTGGTATAGTCATATAGTCTGTTTCTTGGATGATGCTAAAAAACATGAAAAATTCCTTCTCTCAAGATAATGTTAATAATGATGAAAATCCTGACTCTATGCTTATAGAAGTCATATAGACATACCCATAAAATTTATGAGGATAAATGTAGGAGTGTGTACTTTGAAGAATAATATGAGAAAAAATTAGTAAACAGTCTAAGTATTTATCAATTGGAGAAAGCTTAAATAAATTATGGCTTATTCATACTACGGAATACCATGAGGACATTCAAAAGAATGGGATTTATTCATAGGTACTGATGTTGAAAGCTTTCCAAAATTTTGTGAAGAACGAATACAAAAAGCAGAAATATACCTAATATATGTGTATTTGTATGCATATGAGTATATGTGTATATAGTTGAAAGAAAAGAGGATGCAAACTCAACAGTCCAAGCAATTTTATTGCTAAACCTGGGAGGGACCCCCTGTTCTGGCTAGCAGAACAAAGAAGGTGTCTCTTACAGGCTGAGGCTTTTTATGGCCAGGTTTTCTTTCAGGCTCTTTGAGGGGAGGGGTCAGGGGAAGGTGGGCTTGTGGCTTGCTGACGTGTCCTCTGGAGCATGCTTGTAGCCTAAGTAAGATGAAACCTAGGTTTCTCTGAGATGGTGGGTGGGCTTATTCATAAAGGCGGTACTCCGGTTCAGATTCTATCAATAGTTAGCATATAAATGTATATACATATATATATATATGAAATGTTCAAATCAAGTGTTTGATTTCCTTATCTCCAGCCTACTTCCCCTTAGTGTTTCTCATCTAAGTAAAATTCACCACTAATTACTCAGTTAATCAAACTTGGAGTTATCCTATACTTTTCTTGAACACCTAGTATTCAATGTCAACATATCCTGTTGTATTCACCTTTCAAATATGTTCTGAGTCTAACCATTTCTCCCTGCTATTGACTACTATAACACCTAACTGGTATCCTTGCATTTGCCCCCTTACATTCCATTCAACACAGAATCCAGAATCATTTTTTAAAAAACAAACATATCTTGTTATTCTCATATTCAAAACCTTCAAAAAGTCCCTACATGATCTTGCCAGTGGCTACTTCTCCAACTTTTTCTCCTAACATTCCCATGATCTAAGCGCACTGGCCTCTTTGCAGTTACCCAAAGAAACAAAACATGCTCCTGCCTCAGGGCCTTCATACTTATTTTCCCCTCTGGCTGTAATACTGTCCCAATATACATATGACTCACTCCTTCACTTTCTTTAGGTCTCTGCTAAAATATTACCTTGCAAGAGAGAACTTTCCTGACCATTCCATCTAAGATCTAAAATACACAGCAGAATAGTCATTGTTTTGTCCTTCTAGAATGAAAGGCCTGTGAGGGAAGAAGCTTTCTTTTGTTATATATCCTATGTATTTAATATAGTGATAGGTCAATAAGAATGGATACCTAGATGTATTTTGTGTTCACATGGGTAATGTCCTGAAAGACCATATGCCATAGTGTTAACAAGTTATTCCTATAAAGTGGGGGTAGGTATGGTAAGGATAATTTTTATGCAGTAATTAAAAATGGGGGCTCTGGGGTCACCATGTGAGGACTCACCCAAGAAGACAGCTGAATGAACTAGGAAGTAAGCCCTCACCAGATACTGAATCTGCAGGTGACTTGATCTTGAACTTCCGCACCTCCAGAACTAGACTTTTATGGGAACTTGCCCATTGTCTTCACTGGATAATATTTGAGCTTAAGAACCAAAACCCACAGAAACTTGCAAAGAAATATCTAATGACCAAGGACCTTTCGCCTTTTGCAAAATCTCAGATTGAAGGACAAGCCACAGATAGAGAAACTCTCAGTGCCATTTTGGCCATTATCCTTTCTCTGTGATCATCATACAGAACCTCTTATATGGCCCTCAAACTAACTCATGAGAAAAATACAAGGCGAACAATATTCTTTGATAAATAAAAGAGAAAGATGAAACAATCTGAATTCCATATGAAACAGATTTATCAGTACCAAAGACTATAATTTGAACCTTATAACAGAAATATTTCAAAGACAACACTTTTACCTGTTTTGTTATATAAGAAGTATAGAATCGTTATTTTATTTTGTAAAGAATAGTCTGAAGTGCATTTGCTTAAATTATTTAAACAAAAAAAAATGAGGGCTCTGGGATCAGACTGCTTCAATCAGAAGGCAATTCATCATCTTTTCTGTTTCCTAGTACCTTTTGCCCTTTCTCCTTAATAAAGAGTAGTAGAATAATTAATTTTCATTTCTAGCTTTGATACATGGGATATTTTTAAGTGAAATAAAGGTGGCTAATTCCCGTTAATAGTATTACTCCTATTGTGCCTGAAGGTGTGTCTATCAGAGTAGTGTTTCCATAATGAATATATGAAACACTGTTTGTCTTCTGTCTTTGTTTTGTAAATACCTTTATTTGTATAACTGACACACAATAAACACACAAAATTAAAGTGTACAGTTGGATCAATTTTGACATTTGTACACACTAGCAAAACCATTACCCCAATTGAGATGATGAATGTATCCATCACCCCCAAATTTTCTTTGTTTCTTCCACTAGCACTATCTAAAAAGTTATCACCATACCCAAGGTCATCTAGGTTTTCTAATTTATCTTCTAGGAATTTTTAAGTTTTGCACTTTACTTTTAGGTCTGTGATCCATTTTGAATTAATTTTTGCAAAGGGTATAAGGTCTGTGTGTAGATTAATTTCTGTACATGTGTATGTACAGTTGTTCCAGTACCATTTGTTGATAAGACTATCTTGGCTGTATTGTATTACCTTTGATCCTATGTCAAACATTAGTTGACTATATTTATGTGGGCCTATTTCTGGTCTTTCCAGTCCATTCTATTGATCTGTTTGTCTATTCTTTTGCCAATACCACATTGTTTTGATTACAGTAGTTTCATAAGTATGAAAGTTGAATAGCATCAGTGCTCCAACTTTGTTCTTCAGTATTTTGTTGACTATTCTGGGTCTTTTGCCTCTCTATATAAACTTTAAAATTAGTTTGTCAATACCCAAAAAATAACTTGTTGGCATTTTTATTGGGATTGTTTTGAATCTATAGATCAAGTAGGGAAAGAACCGACATCTTGACTACGTAGTCTTCCTGTTCATGAATATGGACTGTCTCCATTTATTTACTTCTTTTAATTCATTCATCAGAGTTTTGTTGTTTTTCCTCATATAGATCTTGTACATATTTTCTTAGATTTATATCAAAGTATTTCACTTTTTAAAAACTGATGTAAATGGTATTGTGTTTTCAATTTCAAATTTCACTTGTTTATTGCTGGTATTCAGGAAAGCAATTGACTTCTATATATTAAACTTGTATCCTGCAACTTTGCTATAATTGCTTATTAGTTCAAGGAGGTTTTTTTTTCAATTCTTTTGGATTTTTCTACATAGATAATAATGTCATCTGTGAATAATTTATACCTTCTTTGGTTAAGGTCTATTGAAATATTTTGTGTTTTAAAAAATTGGATTGTTTTCATATTATTGATGTTTGAATGTTTTTTGTTTTTGTTTTGATCAAAACCTTTTTATTTATTTTTTATCACTTTTTAAATTAAAATATAGAAAGTTTTTAAATTGGAATATAGTTGATATACAATATTATATTGGTTTCAGATGTACAACACAGTGACTCAACAATTATATACATAACTAAATGCTCACCATAGTAAGAGTGTTTACCTCCTGCTACCATACCAGGATATAGAAAAGTTCTTTATATATACTGGAAAAAAGTCCTTCATCAAATATATGATCTGCAAATATATTTTCCCAGTCTGTAGCTGGTCTTTTCTTTCTCTTGAGTGTCTTTCAAAATAATAAGTCCAGTTAATTAATTTGTTTCTTATGGGTAATGTTTTTGACATTTTATCTCAGAAATATTTTCCTAAGCCAAAGGTTGCAAGGGGTTTCTCTGTTTTCTTCTAGAAGTTCATAGCTTCAGGTTTTATATTTTGGTTAATGACTTAATGTTCATATGTGGTACAAATTATGAATTGAGGTTAATTTTTTCCCATGTAAATATACAATTGTTCCAGCACAATTTGTTGGAAAAATTTTCATTTCTTCATTGAATCGTGTTTGAGTCTGTGCGAAAAATAAGTTGTCCATGTATGTGTGTGTACTCTTGGACTTCTTATTTTGTTCATTTATCTATTTGTTTATCTTATTGTCAAAACCACTGTCTTGGTTACTGTAGCTTTATAATAAAGCCTTGAAAACAGGTAGTCTTCCAGATTTGTTATTTTTAAAAGTTGTTTGGCTATTCCAGTTTCCTTTCTTCTCCATATAAATTTTAGAATCAGTTTATGACATTCCACAGAAACTTCTTTAGGGATTTCATTTGGCATTTTATTGAATTTATAGATCTATTTAGAGAGAATTTATATATTTACAATATTGGATCTTCCTGAACCATAAATGCAGTATATCTCTACATCTATTTAGGACTTATTTAATGTCTCTCAGCAATGTTTTAATACAAAGAAAAACATATACATTTGTGTTTACCCTTTCTTAATTAAAAGGAGACATTATATATATTGTTTGGCACTTTGGTTTTTTCACTTAATAATGTGTCCTTGAGATTATCCCACTGAAATACATAGAGCTCTTCTCCAGTCCATGTTTTAGCTATGGACTACTTTGTTATGTGAATGTACCATATATTAGTTAAAAGGTCCTTTATTGATGGATACTTTAGTTTTTTATATACCTTTGCTATTACAAATAGTGCTACAAAAAATTTCCTTGTGCATATATCAGGTCATATTTTTACTAGTTCATCTTTGAGATAGGTTGCTATAACTAGTCATTTATGTGTCAAATTTTCAATTTATATGGAATTTTCCTAAATATTGCCAATTCTTCTCTAGATGAATTATATCATTTTGCTTTCTCACTAACAGCATATGAGAATGCCTTTCTCCTGCACCCTTGCCAACAAATTTTTAGGTTTTTACCAGTGTGATAAGTGAGAAATGACTTCTCAATGTATTTTGATTCATATTTATTGCAGGCTAGTTCCCTAGGAAACAGGCTCTGATTTGATGGAATCAGTATGGGGCAGAGGGAGATGTTAAACTATGATGCATGTGGAACATAGCCCTCAGCAGATCCCTGAGGGAACTCCAGAGCTGGGATTAACTGTAAATGACATCCTGATTTCAGGCAAGGTGGGTCAGGCCTTTATATATCCCCTCACTGACCACCATTGGATGCAGGCTGCTCTTAGAAAGGGAACATGATATTGGGTAAAGCATGTTTTTTAACTGAGTGCAATTCCTGGAGAGACTCAGCTCATATTTTTCAACCATCAACATTCCCAACGGTTGGAGAAATGGTTGTTTCAGTCCTAGAACTGAGGATGTAGTTTGATCTAGATGGCTTACTACAGAATATACCACAGGATTGCTCATGATAATTTATGAAGTTTAGTGATTTGTACATGAGGGTTCATTATATAATTCTATTTTAATATGTTTGAAATTTTTCATAATAGAAAGTTAAAATATAATTTCAATTTCTATATGAATAAGTTTGAGACTCCTTTCAAATGGTTATAGGCCATTTGCATTTCTTTTTCTGTGGATTTTCTGTCCATATATTTTTGCCCGTTTTTCTATAGAGTTGTTCATTTTCTCAATACTTAGCTCTTTATATATGAGATGTTAATCTTTCTTGGTAATATATATTGAAAATATTATTTCCAGTTTTACATTAGTCTTTTAATTTTGCTTATGGTACTTCTTTTTATGTAAAATTAAAAAAATCAAAATTATTTATTCTTTACCACATCGCTTTTGGGTTATGAGTCACAATTTGGGAAGTTTTCATTAATTCCTGATGTTAGTAAAATACTTCCATGTTTTCTTTTAGTAACTGTGTGTATGTTGTGAGGAATGGAAACAGTTTCATTTTCCTTATGAAAATTGAGTTATCCTAATACAACTTAATAGGGTATCTATCTTTCCCCTCTGATTTGATTGCCACCTTTATCATATACTGAATTTTTGTGTGCAGTTGAGTCTGTTTCTGAATTTTCTAAGTTCCACTGTTTTTTTCCTATGCCAGTGTGATGCACTAATTGTAGAGACTGTAATAAAAGCTTTACTGTTTGGTAAGGCTACACCCTCATATTACTTTTTTTCCCTCCAGTCTGTTCCTGAATAATTTTCTATATTTATTCCTCCAAATAAAATTTATAACCAACTTTATATCTCAAAAAATGAATGCAATTTTGTTGGGATTACATTAAATTTACAGATTAAATTAGGAAGATGACATTTTATGATGTTGAGTACTTATGCAAGACAAGGTATGTGATTTCATTTGTCTAATTCTAATTCTTTTATATCCTTTACAAATGTTTTTTTAGTTATCTTCATAAAGGTTTGGGGAATTTCTTGTTAATTTATGAGTAAGTACTTCTTTTGGTTATTGTAAATAGATTATTCTCTTCCATTATATTTTTTAACTAGTTAATATTTATATATTGCTTAAGGCTTTTGTTTTCTGTACCTTGATTTTATAAACTACTATTGTACTAAATTTCCTTTTTGAACTGCAAATCTATTTTGTGTGCTATTAATACAGTGATGCCAACTTTCTTTTGATTAGTATTTGATAGGCAAGTGTTGAAGTTAAGGCATCAAGTTTAAAATGCCAGCATCTGTCTTAATTACTGTAGCTTTATAATGAATTTAATATTATGAGGGAGGGAAAAATAATTTCCCCTCTACCCTTCTGAGTTCTTGCTAAGACCCCTGGTAATAAAAGACAGATTATATATTCATGGGAGATATCCATGGAAACTGAGTAACTCCCCAAGTTGGCTTAGAATTCAGGCTTAAATACCATCTTAGTAGTAAAAGGGGAGGAGGATGTAGGCATCTTAGGGAAGACTAAATGATTTTTAGGCAAGATGAATGGGCCCTTAGAAGAATAGATGGGAGGTATAATAATTTATGGTGAAGTTTGAGTGTGATGTCAACTTCCAGCCTATCCTTGGATAAGAACCAGTCTTCCCTGGATGATAAAACTTCCAGGAAGGGATCTATGACAACTGAGCTCCTTTTGGAGGATCTGTCTTTAGGCAGATAAGAGGATTTCAGAGAAAGCCTCTCACTGAATTTGCTGTTTTTCAAGTACCTACAGTTCAAAATAATCAATATGCCATTGTGGCATATTTTTGGGTGGCATGTTGTACTAACCTTCAATGTCATGTAAGGCAAATTCTCTTTAGTTGTGTCCTGTTTTATATCCTTTGCTCTTCAATATTAATTGTAGAAACATCTTGTTATGTTACATACAAAATAGTTGGAA
The DNA here is from genome assembly GCA_029783875.1 of Phataginus tricuspis. Classification (NCBI taxonomy): domain Eukaryota; kingdom Metazoa; phylum Chordata; class Mammalia; order Pholidota; family Manidae; genus Phataginus; species Phataginus tricuspis. The sequence goes on along the minus strand of JAQQAC010016209.1, from coordinate 95,737,050 downwards.
TTTTATTCAGCAGTGCATGACTCTATAGATTGATTTGGGCAGAACTGACAGCTTTGTTTTTTTCTCTCCATTTATTTGTGTCTTATATGTTTTTCAGTGAAATTTTACGATTTTCTCTATACTAGATTTATACATCTCTTGTTAGATTTATATATAAGTGCTCATATATTTGATATGATACAACTGTTAATGGCATCTTTTATAATAATTACATTTACTAAATATTTGCAGTTGGTGGAAATAAATGAAATTGGTCTTGCTTTATTCATCTAGCCACCTTGTTAAACCTTCTTATATCCAAAACTAATTACCTGCAACTTGATTTGAATTTTCAATGTAGAAATAATTTATTAATATTTCTCCATAGTTCTGTCAATTTTGCCTACATTTGTGTCAGCTTCATTCAGTTTGTAGAGGTGGAAAGTCTTTCCCTTCCTCACCCCTAAATTCTTTGGCTAGTATAAAAATTAAATTGATGTAAGGAGAAAAATTTAACTTCATGCATGCAGGAGCCCCAAAGATATGAGACTCAAAGGTAGTCAACTGAGACTTGTATACTATCTGAGCTAAAGAATGCAATAGAGGTCTTGGGCTTCAAAGAGGAAGAGGGTAAGTGACAGGAACATAAGAAGAGCAGGTGTTTGGTAATCAGATGTTTGCCCTGCTGTGCAGGTAAGTCTTTCAGATAAAAAGAAAAATGAATAGGAATTTAACAACAAGTATATCTCCTATATACATGGGAGATACCCAGGAAAATTGAGTAATTCCCTGGAAGGGATTAAGCCACCATCTTAAATACCAACTCTAACTAAAGACAAAAAAACAAAGATGTTGTTTGGGGGGAGGGTAGTTATGGGAGATTACCAGGACACACAGGAATTAAGGGGATGGTTGTTATGCAGATTTGTCAGGGCCTTCTCCATTGATAAGAGTTTCTAGAGATTGGGTCATCTGCTTCCTGGTAAGAGAGGGACACACTTAGAAATGGAGATTTCTCTTATAAATGTAAATATCCCCTACAAAAGACAACTACTCAGCTTTGACAGCTTTTCTTATGTCTACTGTTTCTTACAAATAACCTGCTCAAGATAATTCTTTTGTCATAGGGACACATTTTGGGGTGGCAAATTCTGCTCCTCTTCAGTAGTAACACTCTGTATCCCCAATAATGCCTTTTGTCTTAAAGTATATTTGTGGTAAATACTAATGTAATTATCCAAGGTGAATTTGTGTGTATGTGTGTGTTGAGAAAAACTCTCTCCTAGATCAAACTCAACTCAGGCTCCCCTCCTTCATCATTCCTCAGGTGATGTCTGATCACCCCCTAGCCTGACTTGAGCAAGAATCCTGTTAGGCTGGTTTAGCCAAAAGCCTCCCTCACCTCTGATGTTTCCTCTTCATAATTTTCCATCCACTTATCTCCACCCCACTTCTTGGGTATAAATTCCCGGTGCCCATGCTGTGTTTGGATTTGAGCCCAAACTCTCTCTCCCACTGCAGCGGTCTGATACCTATTGTGATAGTTAATCACCTTAAATAAAGTCTCCCTTACTTTCTTTAACAGATGTCATTAGGACAAATTTTTCTTTAACAGTGGTTCACATGTGTGTGTGCATATCTGTCTGTCTGCGTGTTTTGGTTAGTAAATGCTTGGTGAATCTTCTAAAACTTTTACTTTCAATCTTTTTTTCCCCTACCCTGTGTTGGACAAAGGCATCATCTACTATCCCTTACACAGTTCGCCATTTAACACGCAGATCTCATCATTACAGTAATGTGAGAATGCTCCCAGCGTAACTACAGGTTCCACTTTAACTTAGAACTCTTGTTTCCAGCTTTTTTGTTTTTGGCCTTTGGGGATGCCCCATCTTTTGTTTTGAGTGCTATTATGAATTTGAAACAGCTTTTCTCAACCCAGATACATGTTTTGGATTATGTGGTGAGCTTTTAAAAATAATGAAATACTGATAAATGGCCTCCAACTCCAAAATAATTAAATCAAAGTCTCTGAGGCTGTCATCCTGGCATTAGTGTTTTTCAACACTCCCAACGTAGTTATAATGGCAGCTAGGTTTGAGAACTGCATATTGTTGGGAAGAAAAAAATGTCCTCTACCCTTCAAAGGTTCTTCTGACTGGAATAAGAATTAAATTGATGTGAGACAGATTAACAGGAGAAAATAACATTTAATATTGTATGTATGGGAACCCCATATACATGAGAGGTTCCAAGACAGAAAGGTAAAATAAGGTATATATGCCATCCTAGCTAAGAAATGGAATAGTGGCCTGGGGCTTCAAAGAGGAGGGTAATTTACAGGGCAATAAGAAGAGCAGGTGTTTGATGATTAGATGTTTACCCTGCCATACAGATGGGTCACTCAGATAAAATTTATCTCCGGTAATAACTCTTATTCTGGGTAAGACACCAAATTTAGATTCTTCTAGGTAGTTAAGAGAGAGGCAAAAGTTTCTCTTGAGCCCACAATGTTTCAATCACCTTTAGCTCAAAATAGTTCACATGCTTCATTGACACATTTTGGGAAGTCTTGTTCTGAACCCTTCAGTTCCAGCTTTGAAACTTAAGTCCAGAAGTTAAGTTGGTAGGTTTCACCATTAATGAACCAGTCTCTTAGTCTTGAGAATAGGTCAGTTTGGTTAAACAGTTGTCACATAAGAAGCAATGATACAGGTAGGCTCCCAAAGTTAGTCCTATGGTATAAGAAATCAGATATTTAATAAGAGACATGTCTATGGAAATAAATGAAAAACAAAAGTTAATAATTAGAGCAGATTATAATCCCAATTTCTGAGTTCTGAAGGTAGCCAGTTAAGATTTCTAGAAGTCTGGCTTGGAGCATCTTTAGGAGTAAGGGCAAGAAGTAGCAATCTGATAGATTTTTCTGATTTACAGTTTGAATGTCTCTGGAGATCTTTTTGAATGACTCACACAACAACAGGCATGAAAATTGTGTATGAGATGTCATGATTTCATGGAAGTTGTATCAAATTGTTCAGTTTCAGCTTGCATGACTTGAGGAAGAGGGCAGTTTTAGTTCTTAATGATCTCAAGTCAGAAGGATGGGAGAAAATTGGAAATGTTAGTTTAGAGAGCTGTAGCCAAATATTGGAGGAAACTAGAAGAATTTAGGATCTAGTCCAGTTTATAGGTAGAAAACAAAATCTCAAATATGATTGCCAGCACTCGAATTTGATATCCACAAAGGTGTGTTGCTAAAGCACAACTTTTCTGTCTACAGTTACCCCCATTTTTATCAAAGATAGACACAGCAAGACTAATTCACATGCAAACCAAGTCTAGTTTTAATAAACATGGCCTTATTATTTACATGAGTGCAGAAAGAATAGTGATCGACTATACAGGCTCTTTTAAATCTGCTTTACTGGAACTTTTCATAAGGAATCACATACTGAATCTCTTTTGAGGCTGAGAAGCCATGCCAAGGACTCACTATCAGACTTTGCCCGCAATACCTATAGATTTGGGTGAATTCCTCTCTTCTTGAGGTCCCCAAAAATATCCTGAGATTCCTGTGCCTGCCAGGAAGTGACCTGGTAAGACTGCTGGGAACCCTGTGAGCAATGTACCAGGCCAATTTTTTCAAAGGCCTTTATTGGTTTCATAAAGTCCACCTTAGTTCCTTATAGCTATCTGGTCATATCTGAGTCTACATACCTCTCCCTCAAAGGTGACATTCCAGTCAAATCCTTGGTATACAACCAACATTTCCAATTGTGTCCTGTTACAAGGAGAACAGACTTTCATAGAACTTATTCAAATAACTATATTGTCTTGAAAATAAGAATATTCACTTACTAAGAGTTTCCAAATTTTGGAGGGATCAGGTAGGGAGAAAAATTGTTTCATCTTTGTTCACAAAGATACACTTTTCCAAGTTGCTGTAAATCATAGGTAACTTAAGAGAAAAGGCTTTCTTAAATCTGGAAAAATAAAACATTAAAGAACCAACAATATATCATACAAAAAGTCATAAAATTCTAATCATCATTAGTTCGTTTGACCTCATGCTATTAATTCTTGTTCTGTTTGAATCCAGTTTTTCCATTATTTGTGGAAATTCCTACCCAACTCAGTTTTATGATCTTAAAATGACCAATGAAGTTCTTTTCATGAATGTCTCTGAAGATGAAATACTTTGGCAAAAACATCAGAGTAAAATGATAACTCTGTGAATGAAGAAAACTTAAATACCCATTGTTAAAAATCTGACTAGACTTCTTTATATTGAATTGGCAAGGAAATTTTGTTATTTCTGTGACACAGATTTCAAGGTCACTGGAGTTATGACTGCTAACATTGCATATAAGAATTTTAGGAATTTTGTATTATTTCTGGAACACATATGAACAATATATATATACAAGCATATCTTATAAAGAAGGTTTAGCATAATTTATTTGGCAATGTTTCTCATTTAACATATCAAATAATAATTAGCTTAACATCTCCCTTTTCATATGAAGAGAGAACAAGTCTTTTGATATGTTCCAGGGGCCCTATTCAACATCCCTACATTACTTCAAGGTCAAAAAGATTTCATTTAGAATTTGATTATTTGATTTTCAGGAAGTTTGTCAAAAATATCAAAAAGGTTTCAAAACACATGGTCAATTGAGATAATAGGTCACTGTGGAACAATACTTGTTATCCATTTAACCATTGTCACAAATACTTTTAAGGCAAGTACAGAAAGTTAAATTGTGGTTTAAAAAATGTCACCTCTTTTAATAGAGAAGAGTCAGCTTTCTTAAATAATCAAAGACATGCTAAAGACCAGAACATTATTTTGACAAGACACAAAATCTTTGTTTTCTAGGCATATTACTTAAAAGGTAAAGAAAAACTTTTCATAATCTCTTACCAAGAGAAGACCAATAGTTCAAGAAAACTCTCCTTTTAACAGAGAGAAAACCAAATTCCAATTTTGTACTTGCTTACTTTTGGTATTAAAATTAATTTAACTTAATTAAATTTATTCTAATCTTAGCCAGCTTGAACACACATTAAAATTTATTTTCAAAGATTCCTTTCCACAAACCTACAGCTTTCTTTTTCATCAATAAATATGCATCTGCATTCCTCATACCCTCTTTTACCAAAAACACACATCCTACTTTTCTTGAATTTGTAGATGTTTCCATTATTATTTCTAGTAGCTTTCATTACATATATTAATCAGAATGCTTAACCCTTAGAAACCTTAATTTCTAGTAAAAACAAAGTAAGCATGAGCTGTTATACCAGCATTCTTTAGATTGGCAAGTGTATGACTATATTTCATAATTTTTAGAAACATATGCCTCTTCACAGTACAATCTTTCAGTGGGACACAAGACATTTTTACAAGCAGACCCACATACCTTTAGTTCTTCTGTAGTGTCTAAAAAAATAAAATTCAACTGTGTAAACTTCAAGACCTAATTGGCAAGAATTATGAATCAAGCAGCATCTCATTTAGCAAATAGAAAGGAGCTCTGAGGAGCCATGCAAACTGGAAGGCTTTTATAAGCAGAAGGGAAGGTCACCTTCCTTTAAGGGAAGAAGGGAACCTATCAGTTGGATTACCTTACTAGTGCTGAGCAGGTAATTACAAACTGGTCAAAGGACACATTCCTGGAAGAAGTTGAAAATGCAACCAGGCTAGTCATTAAGTTTTGTCTTACGCCTATTGCAAGTGACTCCGTCTTGAGCCTGCTGCCTTTTTTTTTTAACAAAGGAAGCCCCAATCAGTAAACGTAAGTTCAGTAATTAATACTCAATATTTTATCTTATTTGGAAAAGATTTAGATACATAATGACTATCCATCATTTTATTTAACTGAGCAAAACCATTAGCATTTAAGTTACCAAAAATATTGAGGAAACTATTTAAGTAGAAATACCATAAAACCTAAATATTGCTGAAAAGTTCATTTTTAAATGTTTATCTGACATTTATTTTATTCACTTGTTCTTAACAATTATGTTTAGATTAGTCATGAAAATTTCAGAAGATATTAAACACCTAACCTCATCTTAAGTTATCTTTCTTGCTAACAAATTCTGTAACAGAGATAACATGAGCTATTTGATTTTTAGTAAACCTAGGTAGAATAAAACTATTGTACTTAGTGCTGATAACCCGAAAGACATGCCTGTTTAAATTAAACAAACTTGAACTAGCTTTAATGCTGAATATTTTCCGAGATCATGTAAGCCTAAAAATCATTTGCATTAGTTTTCACTATATTTGTTGAGAATATTTATGAATATTAAATTTATATAAGCACTTATTTGTTCAAGCCAATTAAATAGAGCTGTTTAACAAATTAATTTTGGCAATATCGTCAATAGGTAGAAAAACACCCTATCTATAATGTACATACATACAGAAACATAACATACCAATAGACACAAACAGATCTCATAGCTTTCATTCTAGAACAGCCACGAATCAGGTACAATCCAAAATTCACCAGTTTATAAATAATTGTCTCTGACAGATGGAACAAGTTAAATCCACTTGCTTAAAACCTTTATGCAGAAAATACTTTTAAGGTTTGTATTTGTCCTTGGCAAGTAATCTTAAGGTGGTTCTGATCTAGAGTTTGGGCAAGATAGCCTTTTTAACAGTTGGTAATTTATTTTATTTTATTTTTTTTTTTAAATAATTCATTTTGGTATCATTAATCTACAATTATATGTGCAATATTATGGTTATTAAACAACGCCCTTCATCAGGTCCCCTCCGCCAACCCCATTACAGTCACTGTCCATCAGCAAAGTGAGATGCTATAGAATCACTACTTGTCTTCTCTGAGTTGTACAGTCCTCCCCATGGCCCCCCAACATTACATCTGCAAATCGTAATGCCCCTCTTTCCCAGTTGTCCCTCACTTTCCACCCATTCTCCCCAGTCCCTTTCCCTTTGGTAACTACTAGTCTATTCTTGAGTACTGTGAGTCTGCTGCTGTTTTGTTCCTTCAGTTTTTTTCTTTGTTCTTATACTCCACATATGAGTGAAAACATTAGATACTTGTCATTTTCAGCTTGGCTTATTTCACTGAGCATAATACCCTCTAGCTCCATCCATGTTGTTGCAAATGGTAGGATTTGTCTTCTTCTTATGGCTGAATAATATTCCATTGTGTATATGGACCACATCTTTATCCGTTCATCTACTGGTGGACACATAGTTTGCTTCCATTTCTTGGCTATTGTAAATAGTGCTGCAATAAACATAGGGGTGCATCTGTCTTTCTCAAACTGGGCTGCTGCATTCTTAGGGTAAATTCCTAGGAGTGGAATTCCTGGGTCAAATGGTATTTCTATTTTGAGTTTTTTGAGGAACCTCCATACTTCTTTCCACAATGGTTGAACTAATTTGCATTCCCACCAGCAGTGTAGGAGGGTTCCCTTTTCTCCACATCCTCACCAACATTTGTTGTTGTTTGTGTTTTGGATGTTGGCCATCGTGACTAGTGTGAGGTGATATCTCATTGTGGTTTAAATCTGCATTTCTCTGGTGATTAGCGATGTGGAGCATCTTTTCATGTGCCTGTTGGCCATCTGAATTTCTTCGTTGGAGAAGTGTCTATTCATGTCTTCTTACCATTTCTTTTTTTTTTTCTTTTTTTTTTTACACTTTATTTTATTTTAGTATCATTAACCTACAATTACATGAGCAATATTGTGATGATTAAACTACCCCCTTCATCAGGTCCCCCCCACCAACACTATTACAGTCACTGTCCATCAGTGTAGTGAGATGAAAATCACTACTTGTCTTCTCTGAGCTGTACAGTCCCCCCCCGTTCCCCCCCACCCTATGTCTGCCAATCGTAATGCCCCTTTTACCCTCTTATCCCTCCCTTCCCACCCATCTCCCCAGTCCCTTTCCCTTTGGTAACTGTTAGTCCATTCGTGGGTTCTGTGAGTCTGCTGCTGTTTTGTTCCTTCATTTTTGTTTTTTTCTTTGTTCTTATACTCCACATATGAGTGAGATCATTTGGTACTTGTCTTTTTGGGCCTGGCTTATTTCACTGAGCATAATACCCTCCAGCTCCATCCATG
>JAQQAC010016209.1:95598532-95723956 GCA_029783875.1 Phataginus tricuspis | reverse complement strand
CCTTTTTGATTTCTTTCTGAAATTTATTTCTAGTTTTATACCTTTGTTATCTGAGAAGCTGGTTGCTGGAATTTCAATATTTTTGAATTTACTGAGGTTCTTTTTGTGGCCTAGTATGTCGTCTATTCTGGAAAATGTTCCATGTGCACTTGAGAAGAATGTGTATCCTGTTGCTTTTGGGTGTAGAGTTCTGCAGATGTCTATTAGGTCCATCTGTTCTAGTGTGTTGTTCAGTGCCTCTGTGTCTTTACTTATTTTCTGTCTGTTTGATCTATCCTTTGGAGTGAGTGGTATTTTGAAGTCTCCTAAAATGAATGCATTGCTTTCTATTTCCTCCTTTAATTCTGTTAGTATTTGTTCCACATTTGCTGGTTCTCCTGTGTTGGGTGCGTATATATTTATAGTGGTTATATCCTCTTGTAGGACTGACCCCTTTATCATTACGTAATGTCCTCCTTTATCTCTTGCTACTTTCTTCATTTTGAAGTCTATTTTGTCTGATACAAGTACTGCAACACCTGCTTTTTTCTCCCTGTTGTTTGCATGAAATATCTTTTTCCATCCCTTCACTTTTAGTCTGTCTATATCTTTGGGTTTGAGGTGAGTCTTGTAAGCAGCATATAGATGGGTCTTGCTTTTTTTTCCATTTTGTTACTCTGTGTCTTTTGATTGGTGCATTCAGTCCATTTACATTTAGGGTGATTATCGATAGATATGTACTTATTGCCATTGCTGGCTTTAGATTCCTTGTTACCAAAGGTTCAAGGGTTGCTTCTTTACTCTCTGACAATCTAACTTAACTTTCTTGTTAAGTTAATAAACACAGTATGATGTTTCTTTAGTTCTCTCCCTTCTTATTCTTCCTCCTCCAATTCTTTATTTACTAGGTGTTTTATTCTTTGCCTTTAGTTAGTATTTGGATTGTCTGCATTCTTTGCTATGATTTTGTTTTCTCTGGTGGCATCTTTTTAGCCTTAGGAGTGCTTCCATCTAGAGCAGTCCCTTTAAGGTATCCTGTGGAGGTGGTTTATGGGAGGCAAACTTTCTCACCTTTCGTTTGTCCGGAAATTGTTTAATCCCTCCATCATATTTAAATGATAATCGTGCTGGATACAATATTCTTGGTTCTATGCCCTTCTGTTTCATTACGTTAAATGTATTATGCCATTCTCTTCTTGCCTGTAAGGCTTCTGTTGAGAAGTCTGATGATAATCTGATAGGTTTTCCTTTGTAGGTGATCTTTTTTCTCTCTCTAGCTGCCTTTAATACTCTGTCCTTATCTTTGATCTTTGCCATCTTAATTATTATGTGTCTTGCTCCTGACTTCCTTGGGTCCCTTGTGTTGGGAGATCTGTTGGCTTCCGTGGACTGCGAGACTATTTCCTTCCACAACATCTCTAAGTTTTCAGTGATTATTTCTTCAAAGACACTTTCTATCTCTTTTTCTCCCTCTTCTTCCTCTGGAATTCTTATAATGCGAATATTGTTCCACTTGGATTGGTCACACAGTTCTCATAAATTCTTTCATTCCTAGAGATCCTTTTATCTCTGCCTCAGCTTCTCTGTACTCCTGTTCTGTGATTTCTATTCCATTAACAGTCTCTTTCATCTCGTCCAGTCTGCTGCTAAGCCCGTTGATCACTTGTCTCATTTCTGCATTGTCTTTCTTCACTTCCCTCACTTCCTCCCTCAGCTCTTTTATATTTCTCTGTAGATCCATCAGTATGGTTATCACTTTTATTCTGAATTCTTTTTCAGGAAGATTGTGCATTTCCATCCATTCAGACTCCCCTTCTGATGTCTGGGTCTGGATAAGCTTTGTTTGTACCATAGTCCTCTGTCTTTTCCTGGTGATAGAAGTGGTCGCTGGTAGGTGCCATGTGTGTCAGCTGGACTCTTTATGCCTTTAAAAAAACAAGGAGAAAAAAGAAAGAAGAGAAATAAAAGAGAAAGAAAAGAAAAGAGAAAAAAAACACTAACAAAAAATAAAGCAAAAAAACAAAAAGATGCCCGCTGCAAGTAGATTCTGTGAGGATGCTGTAGGTGGCGCTGTTCATCCACTATTCTGCTGCTGCGGCCATGCCACTCTGCAGGGCCCTTTGTAGCTCTGGCCAGGGCGGGAACGAATGGGAGGCTGCTGATCTCTGTGGGAAGTTTCAGTGAGGGTACTTTTTCCCAGTCACCAGCCAAGGGGTCCAAAATTCCCCAGGAGTCCCAGCCTGCTGGGCTGAGTGTTCTGGGATGATCCTGCTTCTCCTTTGGGCCCCTATCTCTTTGTGACCGCTAAAAGAAGCGCGCCCTTTCCTTTTGTCCTGGGGAGCTGGCTGTGTGGACCTGGTGCATTCCACGGCTCAGAGGCTCAGATCCTGCACCCTCTGTCTCTCCAATCTCTGATACACCCTGTGATGTGTGTCAGTGCTCCTGGCGCAGATCACCAGGGCTGGTTATTTTGTGGTCCTGTACTTCCTCTCCCTCCCGACTCTGAATCCTCTCCTCCCACCAGTGCGTTGGAGTGGGGGAATGCTTGTGTTCCACCAGGATGCGGCTCCGTATCTTACCTGCCTTGCGTAGTGCCGAGTCCTCTCAGGTGTAGATACAGGCTGGGTGCTGTCCTGTATCTTCTGGTCTCTCTTTTAGGAATAGTTGTATTTGCTGTATTTTTATAAATATATATGGTTTGGGGAGTAGATTTCCGCTGCCCTGCTCACGCCGCCATCTTCCAACAGTTGGTAATTTAAAAAGGCCTCTTTCAACTCCTTTTTCTCTTCAGTCTTGGTGTTGGGGGAGTTTGATTCGCAGATTCAGGGAAGTCAGAGTACAAGGGGAGGAAGGAATTCATTAAAGCAAAGAGTGTTACGGAATAACAGAACAGAATAATAAAGGAAGTTCATTGAACTGCTAGTCAGCATGGGGCACATCTCCTGCTAACTCCTTAAGCCAGTGTCACCTGATGTCCAGTGTCCACTTGGATCTGCACAGCATGGAAACTGAGTCCCTACCACCCCAGGATTTGGGGGAGCCACAGAGCCCTGGGTAGAGTGAGATTATGTTCTGCGAACTTCCTATAGGTAAAGAAAGGAGACTTGCAGGCAGGCTACTAAAAAGCATAACTGTAAGCTGCAGTTCCCAGTCACCTAGGTGACAGTAATTTGCAAGCCCAGATCTGAGCTCTCAGCAGCCCCTCCCTTCTTGTCTCAGATAGGACAGAGAAAGTGAAGGTTTGAGCTGAAATCCAGAGGATTAGAATGAAAAAGCAAAGTAATAAAGACACCAGTGGAAAAGCATGAAACAAAACATTTAAGTTGAGCAGTGAGTTTATTTAAGGCAAAAAGGAGCACACTTAGAGAAAGGGGAGTGTGGGCTACCTCAGAGAAGAGGCACCCCTAAAAGTTTGGGAAAAAGTCAAAGTTACACACTTACAAAGTACGGGCAACCTCAGAGAAAAGAATGCCATGAAAGGTTTAAGTTTTATTGAAAGAGAGAAATTCTACAGACTTAGAAAGTAGGGGTGACCTCAGAGAGAGGTGCACACTGAAAGGTTGGGGGTTCCCCCTTTTAAAGATTTTTCAGGAATGTGACAAAGGGCTGGGGGTGCAGACTTGTTAAGTGGTCCCTGAATATTTAAAATTAACTCGACACAAGAAATTTACTGTTCTGATTTCCCCCCGAGATACCAGCATCTTGGTCTGGGAGCATATCAAACAAGACCACCTGCCCAGCCCCCAAGGTGGGTGACTTATTGTCTGTTTGCTAAAGAGTAAGTTAATAATCTTACTTCTTAACTTCCTGGGTTTTAAAATGCAATCTTATCTTTAAGGTGGAATCCTTCCTGCCTTTTACTATGTTGTTTACGGCTGGGACTGCTTGCTAAATTAATTTCCCAGGTTACTTGATTAGGGCTGAAGGAGGAAAAACAGCATATAGGTAAAGTTAAAAAAAATAAGCTGGGCCTGCATGATTAACACAATAAATACATGGGCTATGCTGAGATACCCTCCTTTATCTGGGGAATATTCAAACATTCCAGGCCAAGTTGCTCCTGGTCTTTTGGGCTTTAACTGATTGACTCATTAAACTCTTGAGTCTTTTCTGGCTCTCTAGTTTTAATTGGTTAATGTTTTGAGTCCCTTGTAGAGGGCTTTACTGGTCTTAATTCTCTCTCCACCCCACTCATAGCTATTTTCCTGCCTAACATTGGGAATTGGGTATGGTCTAGATGAGGGTTAATATTCACATCTCAAAGGCACAGGGAAAGAATTCAAGTTCCTCCAAGAAAGACTGGATTACTAAGGCCAATATTTACAAACTGTTTGAGAAAAATAAGTGAGGTTTTGGGAGTGATTAAAAAGAATAGGTAATCATTAAACTGCCTCTAGATCTGCATTTCTAGTTTTGCAAATATTTGTAAGATGAGGGCTGTTTGCTTTTAATTGCTCAAAGATTTGGGTGCAGACTTAATATCAAGATTTATCCACCCATGTTTCTTTTTATAAGGGCTGTTTAAAGTTTTTCCCTCTGGGTACATAGTTTTTCATTTTTGCTAAGGGGAGGAGGCCTAAAAAAATTCCTATCTGGCTCTGAATATTAGTTTTCATTTTCTAACCAACTTCTGACCATAAAGCTACTAGAAACATCCTTTTAAATATCTTATCAATTTTTAGCTGGGACAAACAATAAATATTTCTGGCAGTAGTGAACAATGCCCCTGGGATGTAAGAAGGTTCCCCAAAGAGGGTGAAAAGGCTATTACCTTCCCAGGATCCAGAATATCTCTCAAAGATAGCCAAAAGAAAGAACTGACAACCTGTGTGTCCAAGGCAGGAAGGAAGCCAAGCCATATTCTTAGGACATAAAATGAGATAAGCAAGAAAGCAATAGCTATCCCTGGGAGAGAAAGAATCAGTAAAAAATGGGTCTGGATTTGGAAAGGAAGGGCCAATGTGAAATTTTATTTAATGCTGTCCAAGGGACACAAATTATTTGGGTGAGGATCTAGGATATATTTGTAAAGGACACTGAATGGGAAGGCCTAAAGCTGACAGAGCCTAACTATAGAGTCCTGCTCAGCAAGACCGGCTCCCTAACCTAGGTGCTTCTGATAAATTCACTTCCTGAATTTCAGCATTTACACAATAACCTATGTACCCTGGGCCTGGAGATTAGGCCAGAGTGTTTGCCGTAACTCTTGTGGAAAGAGAAGTTAAAACAGACAGACGGGGCCAGATTTTGAGAAGGAGAATTTGGTTGTGGACATTAATTTTTGTTCTAATTTCTGTTTTTTCATCTTGCTAAGGAAGTCCCTAAGGCTAGCCATTATACTCCTCTGTGTGCTCTATTTAATTTGGTCCATCCATAGATACCAATAAGACAATTGTTTAGGATGTGAGCTCTTTAAAAGCATTTTTTCTCTCAAATATAGTCAATTCAAAGGATCCATCTTCTGGCCACTGATAAAGAGGATCTTATACTAATCTCAATAGTGACTCAAACCAATAAGCCTTTTTATAGCTTAAGCAAGGACACCAGTGGTGTCCCAAAGAGGGTGTAAAAGATGCAACCCTTACAAGATCCAGAAAGTTCACTCTCAAAGGTACTCTAAGAAAGTAAGCCATTTGTTGTTACAGGTGGTAAGAATGGTATAGTGAAAATGGTATCTCCAGTTTCCAACAAGAACATGATATGCCTCTAGATAGACCTGCTAATCTGTGACACTGGGCAGTACTATTTTCCAGAACTAACAGAACAACAAAGCTTGAGATGACAAAAGCCTCATATGGACTGGAACCTCCTTATTTACAAACTCCCCTGAATGCTGCCACAGTCAGACAAAGTACTGCCTGAGATTTTGTGTTTCAAAGAGCCCCAGTATATTTGACTGGTCACCAAGATGTATAGTGGTACATGTACATTCTAGTTAGTGAAGACCAGAGAGAATATTCTCACTAGACACAAAGTCAAACTCCGAATATGTAGAACAAGATGAAAGGAAAATGTCACCTGTTTTTTCTTATATGCACATTAACAATTTTGGGTAACCCTTGGGTCTCTCAGAACCAAACTAATAACAGGAATGTGCCACTGGGTTGGGGAGTGTGTGGTGCTTTCCAGAGTACCTGGTTGTATGGCAGTTTTTCTTGAGGTTGGTGCCTGACCTAGTGTCAATCTAACCTGTTCTGTGACCAACTTATCCTAACACGGAATCTTTGAGCTAGGTGGTGAATGTCCCAATAGCTCTTAAATGCTTTACTTGTACGCATCAGTTTTGCAGCTTTGGCTCCCAAGAAGTCCCTTAGCAACAGACTTTACCTTATGTCACATTAGTCCACAGCGATGTTTGTCTAACCAGATGCTGGTCTGGTCAGAACTGTGAACTCACCAGTGTGTGAGGCTGGCTCAAACAGCAGGCTTATAGGGTCTATGCCTGCATTCTACCCTATGATTTTCCTCCTTATGACAAACAACAGAATAGATAAAGACAAAGAAAATCAGTGACCATCTCTGGGAGGGAAGAGATCAATCAAGAGTACTCATATCAAATTTTTACCAGATGAAATCTCCACCCCTTTTAAACACCATTGATGTGGAGATGCACTAAGGCCAGTAAAAGATTCTGGAAATATTGAAATTTTACCCACAGAAAGTCAAAGGCAAATGTTAGTACTTCATTAATTTTTGTATAGTACAACCTGCACAAGTAAGTGAATGTTGATTATGGTGATATATAGGATTAAAACACTATTTGCTTATTTTTATGACTATACAAAAATACTGAGAAAAGCATATTACTTGATTTGGAGATTAAAAGTTGGTATTGAAGAATGAAAGCACATTTGAGGCCATATTCCAGAAGTTTATAAACACCTGGATAAAAATCTAGGTGTGCATATCTTACGAGACCAAATCCTGGTTCCAAACCCAAGTTCAGCTGTTCATCATCTGACATAACAAAATCACCAGCAAAAGTGTTGGTGAAAAAGAAAGTTTGCTTTATTAAGGAAGCGAACAACCTGGGAAGATGGTGGACTAGCATCTCAAACCATCTCTCATGCGACATTCTGAGTGAAAGCATTTTAAAAGAGAACTTCACGGAATCAATGTCTCGTAGGCAGACTTGATGGCATCAAGGAGGTTGTGTGCTTCAAAGTTGCCTTGGGAATGTGTCCTTATCTGTAGTTTCCAGTGGCCTTCAGGTGAAATTCCTGAAACTCAGAAAGGCCTGATTAGATGGGAATATATAGGAAGATGTTTAACTTCTTAGCTTGTTTCAGAGTGGAGGGAATTAGGCTTTGATAGAGTCTCTAACACCTTTTGTTAGTTAATGCTGAATATCGGGATTTTTACATGATATTGTATGTCATAAATTCTAGGAAACAGGATTCAAATCTATCTTCATAATCCATCCATTTATTTTATAAATATTTACTAAGCTTCTTACATGTGCCAAGCTCTCTTCTAAGTGCTGTGGATATAACAGTGAAACAAAAAAATTTCTTATCCTCAGATAGCATACATTCTAGTGGGCCAGGTGATAGATATAAACCAGCTTTGTTGCTACTGTATTCTCAAATAAATGTGAGGCAAAGTCATGAAATTGGGGGGGAGGGGATTTTGAGTATTTAAGAAAAGAGAAAAAATGTTGACATAGTCATTTTTGAGACTGGAGGAGAAAACATGCTAGTTAAGTATGGTTGGATATTAGGTTTTACCCATTTGAGATATGTGCTCATGAGTTTAGTGGGATCAGCATAGCTCATTCATTCAACAAATACTTATTTAAGCATTTATTCTGTGCCAGCCACTACTCTAGGACTACATTGTAGTGCGGGGAATTAGGCAATAAAAAATAGGTAAATAAAATATGATTTATATTGCAGGGTGATAAGTGCTTTGGAGAAAAAGAAGCAGGGAGAAAGATAGGGAATGTAGGGCTTAGATTTAGTGGGGAGGTGATGGGTGGGTTGCAATTTTTTAAACATCTGGCAAACAGTTTTCTCAGTTCATTTTATCGGATAGGCAGTAGCAAAAATTCATGCTTGCTAAAGAATGTATCTTTGTTATCCATGATGCCTCATAATTCAAATTCATTACTATACAGACTCTTTAAGGAAATTAATGAGAGCTCAGTCCTTTTTCCATGGTCAAAGAATGATAGAGAATTCAGAAAAATGGTGGGGACAATTTAAGGGCACATTTCACAAATGTTTTTCCCCTGAAAGTGACCTTTCCCAATGAATTCTTGAAATTATGAAAAAATTTACCTCCTCTAAGGAAACAACTTTAAAGTGAATAGTTTCAAATTCTTAGAAATCATAACAGGAGAATAGTTTTATGGAGGAGCAGGCAGCTTTCCAGAGAAGTATTTCTTTAGCACAAATATAATATACCAAGGTGACATATTTTGGGGTAGCATATTCTGAACCCCATTTTTTACTGTGTATTTTTAGTACATATATTTGATAACCTCTTCAAATGTCAATAATTTGTAGTATATTTTGCTATAGAATATATTGAATGATAATTTAGTATGTTTTCTGTCATATTTATAAAAATGGTTTTATTATTCAAAATTGGGAAAAGATTATTTGAGCCTCAAAAATTATTATTGTTACTATGATGTAGAGTTTATAGTCTTATGTTTTACATTTAGATCTATGATCCTTTTTTCCCCAGTTTATTGTGGTAAACATAACATAAAATATGCTGTTTTAGCCATTTTTAATTGTGTGGTTCAGTGGTATTAAATACATTTTGTAATGTTGTGCTACCATTACTACTATCCATTTCCAGAACTTTTTTCATCTTGAACTGAAACTCTGTATCCATTAAACAAGAACTCCCTATTTCTCCTTTTCCTCCAGCCCCTGGCAACCACCATTTTGCTTTATGTCTTTAAATTTTAACTACTCTAAGTACTTTGTAGAAGTACAATTATATCACATTTGTCTTTTTGTGATTGGCTTATTTCACTTAAAATAATGTTCTCAAGGTTCATCCAAGTAGTAGCATAAGTCAGATTTTGTTTCCTTTTTAAGGCCAAGTAATATTCCATTGTGTGTTCAATAATTGCTCTCCCTTCATTCTATTTATTCCTTCTGAAAATTTTTAGCTGTATCTTGGAGCTACTCTACCTATACTTCTTGTTGACTTTCGTATGTATTTCCAATTTTTTGACTTTCGTATGTATTTGTTGACTTTCATATGTATTTCCAATTTTATCCCTTGCTGTGATCCTTACGGAAGTTTATCTATTAGTCAATTCACTCTATTGGTCAATTGCACCCCTTTGTCACACCCATCTATATTCTTCTTTACTTTTTAAAATTATACTCACACTTAATATATAACAATTTATCTAAAGATATGTCTCTTCTCAGAGAAATGTAAGTTGTATGAATACAAAGGTGTTTTTTTTTTTGGCTGTTTTGTTCATACTGTATCCCCAGTACCTAAAGAAGTACCCGACAAGTAGTAGTTAAATAAATATTAGTTTAATAAAATAATAAATAAATGAATCACTGAGTGTAAGCCAAATGTGAAGTTTTTATTTTTAAGTTGATTACATTCAGATGTGTCCTGTTAAGTAGAAAATAGCCATATGGCCTCAAATACCAGGGCATAATTCAGAAGAAGAAATTGGTAGACAGAGAGATTGTAGGGCAGCTCATACTTGAAGAGTTCCCTGCGAGCCCCACAGACCCTTCAGGACACTTGGGCTCCTCAGAAGTAGGCTTGTTCATCTTAGTGTAACCAAGGATGATCAGCCAAGCTGTTCCAAGAACACTGTTTAAATGCAATCTTACTGTTGTATATGAGCTTAAGTAAATTATGTAAACACTGTAAAGTAGGAAGCTGTGATTTTTCATAAAATTGAAAACTGCAATGTTTGTGAGAACTTGATTGTTAGAGTGCAAATCTCATGCACTGGGCTGTTTCAGGCCCATTCAAAGATGGATTTGATTATATAAAAAGTACTTATTAAATTTGAATTGTTACTTGTTTATGTCAATTTTCTTACAACCTCATACGGAAGGTGTTTGGACAACTGAAGTTTTTGTAATCAGCTCTTTCTTACCAGTGAAAGCCTTAAAGTAGTTTGAAGATAATTCAGGCAAACTCTTCCAAGAATTTCGAAAGTTCAGTGAATAAAAGAAATAACAAACATGTGCTGTTAATCATGACAAATATCCTTTATTAATACTCTTGAGTTGGCAATGTTGTATAAGAGATTAATAAAAGATTAATTTATGTGACATAAAAAATGAATAAAATGCAATCATTTGGGTTCCTAATTTATAACTATATGGTCCTGTGCTTTTCTCTTTTGTATACAATCTTTTGATGGTTTAAAATATACACACACTGGTTCAATAATTACCCATATTATTAAATCCTTACCCCCTCTAGATTGGTTAATATCAATCAATATAGAAAGATGTTATAGAATCATTGACTAGGTTCTCCATGATGTACTACTATCCCTGTGACCAACTTTTATTGTGATTGTTAATTACTGTGTTCCTTTATCCCCTTCATCCTCCTCGCCCCCCTTCCCCAATCCCTATCCTTTTTTTTGTTAATGTGGTATATTATATTGATTGATTTATGAATATTATACCATCCTTGCAACCCTGGGATAAATCCCACATGGTCATGATAGATGATCTTTTGATGTGCTTTTGAATTTGGTTTGCTAATATTTTGTGAGGGTTTTTGCATCTAAGTTCATTAAGGATATTGGTCTATAATTTTCTTTTTTTGTGGTGTCTTTGTCTGGTTTTGGTATTAGACTGATTCTGGCCTCAGAATGAGTTAGGAAGTATTCCCTCCTCTTCTATTTTTTGGAATAATTTAAGAAGGATGGGTATTAGCTCTTCTTTAAATATTCAGTAGAATCCAACTATGAAGCCATTTCAACCTGGCCTTTTGTTTTGGGAAGTTTTTTTATACGAATTTGATTTCATTGCTGGTAATTGGCATGTTCATACTTTCTCTTTCCTCCTTAGTCAGTGTTGGAAGATAGTATTTTTCTAAAAAGTTGTCCATTTCATCTTTTTGTCCAATTTATTGGCATATATTTTTTCATGGTATTCTCTAATAATTCTTTGTATTTCTGTGGTGTCCATTGTGTTTATTCCTTCTTCATTTCTGATTTTGTTTATTTGTTTCACATATGCTGATGCTCCTGTGTTGGGTGCATATATATTTATATTTATAATGGTTATATCTTCTTGTTGGACTGACCCCTTTATCATTATGTAATGTCCGTCTTTATCTCTTGCTACTTTCTTCGTTTTGAAGTCTATTTTATCTGATACAAGTACTGCAACACCTGCTTTTTTCTCTTTGTTGTTTGCTTGCAATATTTTTTTCCATCCCTTCACTTTTAGTCTGTGTATATCTTTGGGTTTGAGGTGAGTCTCTTGTAAGCAGCATATAGATGGGTCTTGCTTTTTTATCCACTCTGTTACTCTGTGTCTTTTGATTGGTGCATTCAGTCCATTTACATTTAGGGTGATTATTGATAGATATGTACTTATTGCCATTGCAGGCTTTAGATTTTTGGTTACCAAAGGTTCAAGGGTTGCTTCTTTACTATCTAAGAATCTAACTTAACTTTCTTGTTAAGTTATTGTGAACGCCGTCTGATGTTTCTTTATCTCTCCCTTCCTATTCTTCCTCCTCCTTTCTTTATATATTAGGTGTTTTATTCTTTGCCTTTAGTTGGTATTTGGATGGTTTGCTTTCTTTGCTATGCTTTTATTTTCTCTGGTGACATCTTTTTAGCCTTAGGGGTGTTTCCCTCTAGAGCAGTCCGTTTAAGATATCCTGTAGTGGTGGTTTATGGGTGGCAAACTCTCTCAACTTTCTTTTGTCTTGAAATTGTTTAATCCCTCTGTCATGTTTAAATGATAATCGTGCTGGATACAATATTCTTGGTTCGAGGCCCTTCTGTTTCATTACGTTAAATATATCATGCCATTCTCTTCTGGCCTGTAAGGTTTCTGTTGAGAAGTCTGATGACAGTCTGATGGGTTTTCCTTTGTAGGTGATCTTTTTTCTCTCTCTAGCTGCCTTTAATACTCTGTCCTTGTCTTTGATCTTTGCCATCTTGATTATTATGTGTCTTGGTGTTGTCTTCTTTGGGTCCCTTGTGTTGGGAGATCTGTGGGCTTCCGTGGACTGTGAGACTATTTCCTTCCCCAGCGTGGGGAAGTTTTCGGCAATTATTTCTTCAAAGACACTTTCTATCCCTTTTTCTCTCTCTTCTTCCTCTGGTACTCCTATAATGCGAATATTGCTCCGTTTGGATTGGTCACAGAGTTCTCTTAATATTCTTTCATTCTTAGAGATCCTTTTATCTCTCTCTGCCTCAGCTTCTTTGTATTCCTGGTCCCTGTCTTGTAATTCCTTGATTGTGTCTTGAACCTGATTCAATCTGCTGTTGAGCCCTTCGATGGCTTGTTTCATTTCTGCATTGTCTTTCCTCACTTCCCTCACTTCCTCCCTCAGCTCTTGCACATTTTTCTGTAGATCCGTCAGCATGGCTATGACTTATTCTGAATTCTTTTTCTGGAAGACTGTGCATGTCCATTTCTTCAGATTCTTTCTCTGGAGTGGTGTTTGTCTGAAGCTTTGTCTGTATCACATTCTTCTGTCTTCTCATGACTATAGAATTGGTTGTTGGTAGCAAGGAGAGATAAGAAAGGAGAGAAAAGAAAAAAAAGAGATTTCTACTAATAATAAATGTGTAAAAGGAGAGAGAGAGAAAGGGAAAGAAAAGAAAGAAAAATAAAAGGCAGCAACACCTAAAAGAAAACAGCAACAACAACAAAAAAAAAAAAAAAAGAAAAGAAAAAAAACACCAAAACGACCACCGGGGGTGGTTTCTATGTGAATGCTGTAGGTGGCGCTATTGCTCCACTATTCCAGAGCCGCGGCCACGTCGCTCCACACGGCCCTTTAAAGCTGTGGCCGGGTGAGAATGAATGGGAGGCTGTTGAAAGAGAGGGAAAGAAAAAAAGCCACCTGGAGTGGGTTCCGCGTGAGTGCTGTAGGTGGCGCTGTTGCTCCACTATTCCAGCGCCACTGTATAGTTCTTGCTGGGTTGGGAACGAATGGTAAGCTGTTGATCTCTGTGGGGGGTCTCAATGGCAGGCACTCTTTCCCAGTCGCCAGCCACGGGGTCCAAAGCTCCTCAGGGCTCCCAGCGTGCTGGGCTCAGTTTGCGGGGCTATCCGGCCCCTCTACTGAGCTCCTGTCTCTTTAAGACCGCTGAGGTAGAGCGCGCGCTTTTCTTCCCTTTTTTCTCCTTTCTTTTTCCTTCCCGGAGCCTGCCATGGGCAACTTGCACGTTCCGGGCTGGGACCCTGTGCCCTCTGTCTCTCCTATCTCCGCTACACCGCAGGCCGTGTGTTGGCGCTCCAGGCGCAGACTTCCACTCCCTCCCGGCTCTGAATCCTCTCCTCCCGCCGGAGCGCTGGGGGAAAGGAGCGCTCGGTCCGCTAGCGGCTCCGTACCTTACCCGCCTTGCCGGGACTCCCGCCGGAGTGCTGGGGTGGAGGGGCGCTCCCGGCGCAGACTTCCGCTCCCTCCCGGCTCTGAATCCTCTGGAGCGCTGGGGGAGAGGAGCGCTCGGTCCGCTCCCGGCTCCGTACCTTACCTGCCTTGCCGGGACTCCCGCCAGAGTGCTGGGGTGCAGGGACGCTCTGGTCTCGCTGGATCGTGTTTCCGTCCCGCCTCGCCAGGTGCCGAGTACTCTGTCCGGAGTGTCTGGCCGCCAGAGCTCTGGGGGGGGGGGAGCGCTCAGTCCCACCGGGTCGCCGCCCCGTATCCCGTCCGCCTCACTGGCTGCCAAGTTCTCACAGGTGTAGCTGTACCCTGTGCACTTTCCTGTGTATTCTGGTCTCTCTTTTAGGGATAGTTGTATTTGCTGTATTTTCGTGAATAAATATAATGTTGGGAGGAATTTTTCTGCTGGTCCATTCACGACGCCATATTCCCGGAAGTCTCTGATTTTGTTTATATGTGTACACTCTCTCTTTTTCTTGGTCAGTCTGGCTAGGGGTTTATCTACTTTGTTTATTTTCTCAAAGAACCAGCTTCTGGTTTCATTGATATTTTTATATTGTTTTATTCTCTATTTTATTTATTTCTACTCTGATCTTTATTATGTTCTTCCTTCTACTCACTTTGGGCTTCATTTGTTCTTCTTTTCCTAGTTTGTTATTTTAGACTGTTTTGGGTTGTTCTTGTTTTTTGAGGTAAGCCTGTACTGCTGTGTACTTTCCTCTTAGAACTGCCTTCACTGCATCCCATATATTTTGGGCTGTTGAGTGTTTGTTTTCATACATCTCCATATATTGCTTGATTTCTGTTTTAATTTTTTCACTGATGCATTGGTTATTTAGAAACATGTTGTTTAGCCTCCATATGTTTGTAGGCTTTTTTGTTTTCTTTGTTTAATTTACTTCTAGTTTAATATCAGTGTGGTCTGAGAAGCTGCTTGATATAATTTCAGTCTTTTTGAACATACTGAGTCTCTTTTTGTGGCCTAATGTGTGATCTATTCTAGAGAACATTCCATATGTACTTCAGAAAATGGTGTATCCTGCTGCTTTTGGGTGGAATGTTCTGTAGATATCTGTTAAGCCCATCTGATATAATGTATTGTCCAGTGTCTCTGTTTCCTTATTTATTTTCTGTCTGGTTAATCTCTCTATTGATGTGAGTGGTGTGTTAAGGTCTCCTAAAATGAATGTGTTGCAGTCTATTTGCCCCTTCAATTCTGTAAGCATTTGTTTCACATATGTAAGTGCTCCTGTGTTGGGTGCATAAATATTTATAATGTTATATCCTCTTGTTAGACTGACCCCTTTATCATTATGTAATGTCCATCTTAGTCTCTGGGTACTTTCTTTGTTTTGAAATCTATTTTGTCTGATATAAGTACTGCTACTCCTGCTTTTTTCTCCCTATTATTTCCATGGAATATCTTTTTCCATCCCTTCACTTTTATTCTGTGTATGTCTTTGGGTCTGAAATGAGTCTCTTGTAGGCAGCTTATAGATGGGTCTTGTTTTTTTTATCCATTCAGTGACTCTATGTCTTTTGATTGGTGCATTCAGTCCATTTACATTTAAGGTGATTATTGATAGATATGTACTTATTGCCATTTTATTAATTATTTTCTGGTTGTTTTTATAGCTCCTCTCTGTTCCTTTATTCCTACCATATTCTTCTCTTATTATTTGCTTTTCTTTTTATTTTGAGAACAGGTTCAATTTTATTAGGTATGACAATACCATCATCAACTAAGATGTATCATATGAGAAACCAATGCCTTAGAAGCCCATTTGATGGTTTTCTTTAGTGTTGTGATTGGATTTCTCTTACTTATTTATTTATTTTTGTGTGTATCTATTGTGGATTTCGTTTTGTGGTTACCAAATGTTCAAGGATAGCTTCCTTACTATATAACAGTATATCTTAAATTGCTGATTACTCTATCTCAAACACAATCTAAAAGTACTTTTTTTCCTTCTACTTCTTCCTTTTCCACACTTTATGTATTAGATGTCATAATTTTCACTTTTTGTGTATCCCTTGACTGATTTTGTGAATAGTTGATTTTGATTCTATTGTTTTAAGTTTGTGCTTGCTTGGTGATAAATTGGTCTACTACCTTTACTGTGGGTTTATTTTAACTGGTGAAAGCTATTTAGCCTCAGGAACCTTTTCATCTACAGCAGTCCTTTGGACATATCCTGTAGGGCTGGCTTAGTTATGGTAAATTCCTTCAACTTTAGTTTATCTGAAAATTGTTTAATCCCTGATTCAAATTTAAATGATAATCTTGCCATGTAGAGTATTCTTGGTTGGAGGTCCTTCTGTTTCAGTACACTGAATATATCATTCCACTTCCTTCTGGCCTGTAAAATTTCTGCTGGGAAGTCTGCTGGTACCCTGATAGGGTTTCCTTTATAATTAATTTTTTCTCTCTCTCTCTGGCTGCTTTCAATACCCTCTCCTTATCCTTGATCTTTG
Organism: Phataginus tricuspis; assembly: GCA_029783875.1. Taxonomy (NCBI): domain Eukaryota; kingdom Metazoa; phylum Chordata; class Mammalia; order Pholidota; family Manidae; genus Phataginus; species Phataginus tricuspis. The sequence goes on along the minus strand of JAQQAC010016209.1, from coordinate 95,707,912 downwards.
CCATTTTAATTATTATTTGTCTTAGTGTTGTCTTCCTGGTTTCCTTTTAGGGGCTCTCTGTACTTCCATGACCTGAGTGTCTATTTCTTTCCCGAGATTGGGGTTGTTTTCAATAGTTATTTTCTCAGAGACTTTCTATTGCTTTTTCTTCCTCTTCTCCTTATGGTCCCTGTATTTTGTGAATATTGTTTCATTTGGAATGGTCACACAGCTCTCTTATTATTCTTTCATTCCTAGAGATCCTTTATTGTCTGTGTTCATCAGCCTCATTGTGTTCCTGTTCTCCAGTTTCCATCTGATTGACTGTCTCCTCTACCTGCAGTAATCTACTCATAAATACATGCAATGTATGTTTCATTTCAGATGCTGTATTCTTCACCTCTGAGTGGCTCTTTTTCAGATCTTCTGTCTCTTTGTTGAAGTCATCCATGAGATGTTGAATATTTTTCTATAGATTCATGAATATGTTTATGACTTTTGAAATCTTCATCAAGAAGATTGGTGATCTCCATTTCATTTACTCCTCTTTATGGTGTCTTGTCTTATTATTTTGTTTTAATTGTATTCCTCTGCCTCCTCATTTTATCAGGGTTTCTGTATTTCTTCTGTTGTATTAGATAGGTCTTCTATCCTTCCTGGATTATGGAGTAATAGCTTTATGAAGGAGGTGTCCTATGGTGCCCAGAATCTCAAGACTATTACTCACAAGTGCAATAGCCCCAGATGTTGCTGTGCAGCAGTTGGGGCTATCTTTTCTGTCATCTGGGCTGGCAGTTTGCTTCAGTGATCAGTGCAGAAGTCTCTGCTTGATTGCTATGGGTGTGTCTGCCCTCTGCTTACCCTGCAGCAATGGTGGGGCTGCAGGTTTAGTGGTGTGGGCAGGCTGATGTGCAGCCCTGCCCAGGCCCTACATTCGGCACAAAGCTTTGACATCCACAGGGACGAAGGTACTGTTGGGTTGGCTCCTGAAGATACCTCCCAAGGTGAGCTGAAAAGGAGCTGAGAAAGCTGGGAGAGTCTCCCTCTGCCTGCCAGGCAGCAAAGTCTGATGCTGCTGCTGGGACAAGTGGGTTGGCTCACAGTGTGCACAGGGTGGAGCTTTGCAGCTGTGTTACCAGTTAGGGAAATAGAGCGTCTTGGGCTCAGAGGAATTTCCAACCTGTTGAGCTGAGGGATGGCTGAGGAGGTATCATCTACCTGTCCTTTCTTCTGATTAGAGTGTTCTATCCAACCCTCTCCCATCTGGCACTCCTCTTACTGCTGGCAATTCTTTCAAAGTGACACCTCTGCTTTTGTCTCAGGGGGACCAGTGGAGCATCCCTGTTCTCCACAAGTGGCTGTAATGTCAGTCTCCCCAAGTGTTGTACCCGTTTTTGGTGTCCAGTTCCACTAATCACCAGAACCCAATGTCATGTGGGCTCGTGCTCCTATAGCAGATCTCCAGGGCATGGGGTTTGGTGATCGTGGGCTCCTATCCCTTCCCTGCTCCTTCCTCTTTCTCTGTCTGTAGGCTGGGTCGGTGAAGGTCTTGGATCCTGCCCATTCGCGGCTCTATCACTTTACCCTTTTCTGTGTTGTCTTCTCTTCTTTCCCAAATATAGGCACTCTGTTCAGCAGTCTTCAGTTCATTTTAAGGTTTAGTTGTATTTGCTGTATTTTCTTCTTTTATGTGGTTTTGGGAGAAGGTTTCCACCTTGCCTCCCTCTCCACCATCTTTTTCTCCACCTTCTCAAAGGTATTTATATTTATTATGTTTATCTAAAAATATATTAATACATTTCATATAAATGCTCTGTTTTCTTTATAATACAAAATCCAATAAAATATATAACCTTTTGTGGTAAGTTTTTTCAATTATGTTGAAACTTGATTGGCATAAATATATTTGGAAAAGAATTCATTTGAAAGCTCTTTCATTTAATAATTTTAATTTCTGTAGTTTATTTCTTGTTGACTCTATTTGTGGCTGTTTTAGTAAAAAATCTTTGGGCTTCCTGTTCAAGATCGCCATTATATCCGACATATTTTATACTTCTTCCCCCAGTGCTTATTAAAGCAATTAAAGGTATATAATAATTGGAGTAAAATCTGGATAAGTGCTAGGAAGTAGAGAAGGTTGCCAGCAATAAACTCCAATTTTTAATAGATATATAAAAGATGTGACCAAATACAGGGGGATTGCCATTACCTTGATATCCAAAGCATGTAAAGAAAAATCTACAGAGGAGGTAATTCCAGGAGCTGGGAAAAGAACCATAGGAGCTAAGTAGTTGGGGAAGGTGGATAACAAGATGTACCAGCATCAGCATACTGAGGAGTGGGCCACATCCTCCACTCTAAGATAGAACCTCTCAGAAAATTTTTTGATAATCCTATTTGCAGGATAAGGGATTTGGTGAAGTTGGCCACATAACAGTCATTCTTTCTTCTAAGAATATGGGATTGTTGAACGGTCTGTAGTACTCCTAAAGCATAATACTGGAAGATAGTGTCCATTTGATCGCAAGAGATAATTTGTACAAGTAGTATAAAGAGCTAGAAATTGACACATATATTAATCTGAAAATTCCTTAAATATATGCATGCAACTTTTTAATGTTTTTATTATAGAATAGGAAAAAGAAATCTTTCAGTGCCTTAAATGGAAATGAAATGTAAAATGTAAAAATTGAATCTCATTATTGTCAATTAATAATGCTACAGCAAAGGTTATAAAAGTTGAGATCAGGACACTCTTCTTCTTCTAAGCGGTTATCAGTATACGTATATCAAGCGTGAATTTGGGTTTGGATTTCTCTTTGTCCCTTCAATTTGGCACAGATATAAAACTATTACAACTTCTGGAAAAAAAAGAGATCTGAGAAGCATTGAAAGTAATATCAATTAATATTATATTTATAAATAAGAAAAGTATATAGAAACAAATTATTTTAATATCACTATATTGGTAATATCTGACTATTAATATTATATTTATATTATTTTATTTTATTTTATTAAGGTATTATTATTATATATTTTTATTTTGGTATCATTAATCTACAATTACATGTGCAACATTATGGTTACTAGACTCCCCCCATTATCAAGTCCCCACCACATACCCCATTTTACAGTTACAAATATATTCTCCCATACTGTACAATGCCTTTTTGTTCTGTTGATGGTGTCCATTGCTGTACAGAAGCTATTTAGTTTGATGTAGTCCCATGTGTTCATTTTTGCTTTTGTTTCCTTTGCTCGAGGAGATGTGTTCAGGAAGAAGTTGCTCATGTTATTTTCAGGAGATTTTTGCCTTTATTGTCTTCTAAGAGTTTTATGGTTTCATGACTTACATTCAGGACTTTGATCCATTTTAAGTTTACCTTTGTGTATGGGGTTAAACAATAATCCAGTTTTGTTCTCTTGCATGCAGCTGTTCAGTTTTTCCACCTACCTGTTGTTGAAGAGGCTGTCATTTCCCCATTGTATGTCCAAAGCTCATTTATTGTATATTAGTTGAGCATGTATGATTGGGTTTATATCTGGCTCCCTAGTCTGTTCCATTGGTCTATTGTTCTGTTGTGCCAGTAAAAATTTGTCTTGGTTGCTGTGACTTTGTAATAGAATTTGAAGTTAGGGACCGTAATCCACCCTGCTTTACTCTTCCTTCTCAGGATTGCTTTGGCTATTCAGGGTCTTTTAAGGTTCCATATGAATTTTAGAACATTTGCTCTAGTTCACTGATGAATGCTGTTGGTATTTTGATAGGAATTGCATTGAATCTGTAGATTGCTTTAGGCAGGATGCCCATTTTAACAATATTAATTCTTCCTATCCATGAGCATGGGATGTTTTCCATTTATTGGTATCTTCTTTAATTTCTCTCATGAGTGTCTTGTAGTTTTCAGAGTATAAGTCTTTCACTTCCTTGGTTAGGTTTATTCCTAGGTATTTTATTCTTTTTGATACAACTGTGAATGGAATTGTTTTCCTGATTTCCCTTCCTGCTGGTTCATCATTAGTGTATAGGAATGCAACAGATTTCTGTGTATTAATTTTGTATCCTGCAACTTTGCTTAATTCAGATACGAGTGCTAGTAATTTTGGAGTGGATTCCTTAGGGGTTTTTATGTAAAATATCATGTGTTCTGCAGACAATGACAGTTTAACTTCTTTACCAATCTGGATGCCCTTTATTTCTTTGTGTTGTCTAATGGCTGTGGCTAGGACCTCCAGTACTATGTTGAATAAAAGTGGAGAGAGTGGGCACCCCTGTCTTGTTCCAGATCTTAAAGGAAAGGCTCTCAGCTTCTCGCTGTTATGTATGATGTTGGTTGTGGGTTTGTCATATATGGCCTTTATTATTTGAGGTACTTGCCCTCTATACCCATTTTGTTGCTGAATTTTGTCAAATGCTTTTTCAGCATCTATGATGATCATGTGTCTTTTTGTCCTTCTTTTTGTTGATGTTGATGTATTTTCGAATGTACCATCCTTGCATCCCTGGAATAAATCCTACTAGATCATGATGGATGATCTTTTTGATATATTTTTGAATTAGGTTTGCTAATATTTTGTTGAGTATTTTTGCATCTATGTTCATCAGGGATATTGGTCTGTAATTTTCTTTTTTTGTGGTGTCTTTGCCTGGTTTTGGTATTAGAGTGTTGCTGACCTCATAGAATGAGTTTGGAAGTATTTCCTCTTCTACTTTTGGAAAACTTTAAGGAGGATTGGTATTAGATCTTCACTGAATGTTTGATAAAATTCACTGGTGAAGCCATGTGGTCCAGGGATTTTGTTCTCAGGTAGTTTTCTGATTACCAATTCAATTTCATTGCTGGTAATTTGTTTGTTTAGATTTTCTGTTTCTTTCTGGGTCGGCCTTGGAAGGTTGTATTTTTCTGGAAAGTTTTCCATTTCTTCTAGGTTATCCAGTTTGTTAGCATATAATTTTTCATAGTATTCTCTCATAATTCTTTGTATTTCTGTGGTATCTGTAGTGATTTTTCCTTTTTTATTTCTGATTCGGTTTATGTGAGTAGACTCTCTTTTTTTCTTGATAAGTCTGGCTAGGGGGTTATCTATTTTGTTTATTTTCTCAAAGAACCACCTCTTGCTTTCATTGATTCTTTCTATTGTTTTATTCTTCTCGATTTTATTTATTTATGCTCTAATATTTATTATGTCCCTCCTTCTACTGATTTTTGGCCTCATGTGTTCTCCTTTTTCTAGTTTCATTAATTGTGAGTTTAGACTGCTCATATGGTATTGTTCTTCTTTCCTGAGGTAGGCCTGTATTGCCATATACTTTTTTCTTAGCATGGCCTTAAATGAATCCCACAGTTTTTGCAGTGTTGAATTGTTGTTGTCATTTGTCTCCATATATTGCTTGATCTCTGTTTTGATTTTGTCATTGATCCACTGGTTATTTAGGAGTATGTTGTGAAGCCTCCATGTGTTTGTGGGATTTTTCATTTTCTTTGCATAATTTATTTCTAGTTTCATACCCTTGTGTTTTGACAAACTCGTTGGTACAATTTCAATCTTTTTTAATTTACTGAGGCTCTTTTTGTGGCCTAGTATATGATCTATTCTTGAAAATTATTCCATGTGCACTTGAGAAGGATGTTTATTCTTCTGCTTTTTGGTGTAGAGTTCTGTAGATGTCTGTTAGGTCCATCTCTTCTAATGTGTTGTCGAGTGCCTCTGTCTCATTACTTATTTTCTGTCTGGTTGATCTGTCCTTTGGAGTGAATGGAGTGTTGAAGTCTCCTAGAATGAATGCCTTGCATTCTATTTCCCCTTTTAATTCTGGTAGTATTTGTTTCACATACGTACATGCTCCTCTGTTGGGCACATAGATATTTATAATGGTTATATGTTCTTGTTGCATTGACCCCTTTATCATTATGTAAGTCTTTCTTGGTCTCTTGTGACTCTCTTTGTTTCGAGGTTTATTTTGTCTGATACAAGTACTGAAATTCCTACTTTTTTCTCCCTACTAGTTGCATGAAGTATCTTTTTCCATCCCTTCACTTTTAGTCCATGTATGTCTTTGGGTTTAAAGTGATCCTCCTGTAGGCAGAATATAAATGGGTCTTGTTTTTTATCCATTCAGTGACTCTATGTCTTTTGATTGGGACATTCAGACCGTTTACATTTAGCGTGATTATAGATAGGTATGTAATTATTGCCATTGCAGGCTTTAGATTCGTGGTTACTGAAGGTTCCATGTTAACTTCCTTACCATCTAAGAGTCTAATTTAACGCACTTAGTATGCTATTACAAACACATCCTAAAGGTTCTTTTTTTTCCCCTCTTTTTGTTCCTCTTCCATTCTTTATATATTAGGTGTCATATTTTGTACTCTTTGTCTACGCCTTGACTGATGTTGGGGGAGTTGATTTAATTTTGCACTTGCTTAGTAATTAACTGTTCTCCTTTCTTTACTGTGGTTTTGATTGTATCTCTGACCGGAATTCATTTCTGAGTACTTGAATATTTTTCTGTACTTCCATGAACATGTTTATGATTTTAATTTTGAAATCTCTTTGAGGAATATTCACGAGGTCTGTTTCATTTGACTCTTTCTCTGGTGTATGTATGATTTTGCTTTGATCCAGGTTCCTTTGATGTTTCATATTTGTATGTGGTGCCCTCTAGTGCTCCAGAAGCTCTACTCTCTGTAGCTGCACAGCCCCTGGAGCAATGTTGGGGGTCACAGAGGAGTGGTGTTGGTGCCTGGGTGGAAGAAAAGGCTGTTTCCTGCTTCCCACCTGCTCTGCCTGTCTTCACTGCCAGAATCAGTGAGCCAAACACACAGGTATAAGCCTGTATACTTTGCATTTGTAGCTGCTGTAGGTGGGGCTTCCCTCTGGCTGACCTGAGCCAGGGCAGGGTTTGCCTGTTTTTGAGCCAGGTGTGGGCTGGCAGGGAAGAAGGCACAGCAGGCTCCGTTTCACAGAGGGAGTCTTGGAGCTGCATAGCCTGCCAGGGTGCTGGAGCAGTTGAAGATCGTGAAAGTTCCCACTATGCTGGGCAGAGTGCACCCAGACACTTTTGTCTACCTGTCCTTTCGCCTGAGCAGTAAGCTCTCTGCTAGCCTTGCCCCTTTAGCAGTCATCTCGCTGTTAGGAAGTCTCTGAGACTGCCTGCCTTTCTTTTGTCCAAGAGCAGCCAATATGGATCCCTGTTTTCCACAAGCAGCTGGAATCTCAGTCTCTCCAGGTATTCTGCCTGTCTTAGCTTTCCAACCCCCCTAATCACCAGAGCACCATGCAATGTAGGTTTGTTCTTCCAGAGCAGATCTCCAGAGCTAGGTGTTTAGCAGTCCCAGACCTCCACTCCCTCACCACTCCATTTCTCTTCCTCCTGCCCAGTGAGCTTGGGTAGGGGAAGGGCTTGGGTCCTGCCAGGCCATGGCTTTGTTATGTTACCCTGTTCTTTGAGGTCTATTCTTTCCCCAGGTGTATGCAGTCTGTCATAGCCCTCTTCCTGTTGCTCTTTCAGGATTAGTTGTATTAGTTATATTTTCGTATTATATGTGGTCTTAGGAGGATGCTTCTGTCCCACCTCTCATGTCCCTATCTTTAATCAGTCTCTATTATATTTATTTTAAATTCTATGTGTATACAACTCTTTGATAGCTCTCTGCTTCTTGGTGTTTTTTAATTTTTATCTCATTCATTTTATATTCAATGAATTCGATGGTGGGAAACATGGAGAAGGCAGGCTTTCCAGATTTTGACAAAATACACAACAATGGGAAGGCATAATACCTGAAGTGGATCCTTAATTACAGTAGATTCCTAATGAAAACAAGCATGACAGTTAAATAGGAATTGTAATGCCACAGCCATCATATACAGCTGGAAGGTTTTATAAGGCGCTACACACTTACACTGCCAAAGTCATACAACTCAGTGGCCCTGGATGGTGTCCCAGCTAATTTAGGACTCTCCCAGAAAATGTAGTAGAAAAACAAACATCGAACACACTGGTGACTCCCTGTTGTGTGAATCTTTAAACTAACAGGTCCCTCTCTAACCCAGTCAAATTAGATTATGGGATATACATTTTGTTATAATGTGATATATGCATTCCAGAAAAATAAATCTCATGCATGGCACAATCTTACACTAAAAATAATGAGACTCATTGGAAAATAAGGTGGAAGATAATTCAAAACACATGCAACTTTGTAATTAGTACCCTAACAAAAACAATAGTAATTCTAACCAAAATAGTAAATACAGCAGACAAGAGGACATTACATTCATAAAAATGAAACAGTTTGAGATCAGAAATGACATTCAGATAAAAAATACAAATTAGAAAAAATACTGCATTAATAACATGTTGGATATTTCAGAACATAAAATCAGTAAATCAAAGTCCAGTTTAAGAAACAATGCCAGCACTTAGAAAAAAAAAGTGATGTATAAATGAATATCATGAATAAAACGATGAGGCATGAAGAAAAAGGTATAGACAACATAACACAGGAAACTTAGAAGCATAAAACAGAGTATATGGTTACGAAGGAACAGTAAGAAATAATAGAAAAAAATTTCCCTTATATATAGAGTTTTCAGACTGTAATACATACCAGGTAGTAGACAAAATTAAAGAAAATAGATCTGCATGTATACCATATTGAATTTTAAGAATAATGTAAGATTCTACAAGTATTCAGAAAATAATGTTAGAAAATAACATTATGAATAAGAGAAAATATTATGAATAAAGGAAAATATCATAGTTATATCAATACTAAAGAGGCTGAAAAAACTTGAGTACCAGGTATATAGGTTTGAGGGGGAAATATTTTGATGCAAAGATTCTATGCCCAACTAAGCTATCATTTATGTGCAAGAGTAACCAGGTTTGCAAAAACTCTTGAAATATGCTGATAACTACTCTTCCTGGAAAATATTGTTTAAAACATTTTGAGCTTAAGAAATAAGGACAAGTCATGGAAGCAATTGCATTATTCACTGAAACCAGTAAGTTTTAAAATTAATAGATAACGTATATAAGGTTATGAAAGTAATATTAATTCAAAATCATTTCAACATAGAATCTAATAATGTAGAAAATAAGCCAACAATATGGATAACAAAATCCCTGAGATGATTAATGAAAACTAGTTAGAGGGAAAATAAAAATGAGGGCCCCAAAATATAATCCATATCTCATGTTACAGGTGGGAAGGTGTGGGCAAAATTGCAATATTTCCAGAATCTCTCTCCTAGCCTTAGTGTATATCCATATCAGTAGGTGTTTCCAAGATGTGGAGAGAAGTAGTCCATCTCCATATCAATAGGTAATTACAAGGGCAAGTGAGGGCATATCTGGACTGGAGAGGTTGGGTGGGGTCTTTTCTTCTGCAGCCAGGTTGTGGGAGACACGGGAGCGCAGAAGTGGACTGCTTGTAAGACATGAATGGGTTTCTCCAAGATTATTTCTCCCTTTGACTGACTTTGGTTTCAAAGGTATTTTGCCCCAAGATTTCTCCCCGAGTTACAGAATGGAATAAATATTCTTACATTTGTGTTGGTAGGGAAATACAGATTCAAAAATTTTTTTATAAAACTACAATAACTACTAGGGAATTAAACTAATTCATGTAAATACTGAAAAAGAGCACATGAAATACAATCAATATAGCAAAGAAATATAATTTGCCAAATATGGAAGTAGCAAATTATCTAAAATAATCAGGAAATTTATTTAGAAAGCATAAATATGTTTAATTAGAACTAAGAGATGGGGAAATAATCACCCAGATATAAAACTAAAAGAATTAAATAATACTTTACCATGTTTATACAAATATACTTGAAAGATGACATTAGTGATTTGAAATTAAAATTGCTTCTAGAAGAGATACATTACTATGGAAAAAATTGAAAAAGTTCACAACAAGATGTCCCTCTAACCCCAAAGAAAATCCCCATGGCAAGATTATAGCCCTAGGACTCAGGTTTTGTAGGTGTAGTCTTTCTAAGCCTCAAGGAAAGATTAAACTTCATTATTCAGACTATTTTAGGTATAAGGCCCTTTAGGTAAAGACTTCCAAATTCATTTATGAAACACTCTTAATCAATATTCAGAAAGGTAATAACACCAAAAATGAATTATATAATTTCTTTGTCTCTGACATGGACTGAATCATCTACTTTTATAGTCTCATAATAACATACACATGTATATGTACATGTATGTGTATGTTTCTATGTCATATAAATGTATTTACATTTTAACAGCTTTTTTGAATTTTCATTATATATCATAAAATTCACTATTCACCTGTTCTAAGTGTACAATTTAATTTTAGAATATTTCATTTTCTCCATTTGGCTCCCTGACGAAAACCCAACCACGCTGGCGCTTTGTTGCCACCGGTTTGGGGCAAAAGTGGGGCAGTAATGGAAGGGGAGATGGCACCGGAGAAGGCGCGCCCTGCCTGACCTTTCGGCAGTCTCCCGCCCGGTCACCCTGGGCCGGCCCTGCTCCACTGTTCCTGCCGGACTCACAGAGGCTTGGCAGGTGATGACCTGGTTCCAACGTCAAATCCAGTAAGGCTCCGGAGCCCCTGACCCAGCCAGTTCCCACGTGTTGGGGTGGAAGGGGAGCCTGATCACCTCCCGGAGACTTCTTAGAATCTCACAGGTAGACATTCCCAGGGGGTATGTTTAAACTCCGGTCTGAGTGTGAGAGTGAGTGTGCAGGGCAGCTGAAGCCATTCAGTCTGCACTGAATCTCTGATTCCATGGCCTGCGCTACGGAATCTGAGTGGGCCCTTTGCTGCATTCGCGGCCGGCTGCCACGTCATAATGGTGACTTAGCTTCGGGTGACCTGGCCCAGGACTTATATGGGAGCACCTTAGTCAAGGCTGATCAAAGTCTCCAAAAGGAGTGTGAACAGATGGGCATCTGATTGGTCTCCTCTCTAGAGGAGGCACCGCTCCGTTGTCTGTTGTCGCGGCACCGTTACATGGACACTCATGGGGTCAGGCCATAGCAAACCTGCAGTTCTTAATACCACGATCAAAAATTTGAAGAAGGGATTTTTCAAAAGACTATGGAGTAAAATTAACTCCCGGCAGGTTATAAACCCTGTGTGAATCTGAATAGCCCACCTTTAGTATAGAATGGCCTTCGGAAGAGGCCCTAGATGTCCCAACAGTCCGCCAGGTCTGGCGGGTCATCACTGGAGATCCAGGTCATCCTGACCAATTCCCACATATTAACTCCTGGTTAGGAGTTGTCCAGACCTTCCCCCTTGCGTGTGATTCGCTTGCAACAGGCAGGAACAGGGTAGGGTCTTAGTGGCCTCAACAAAGCAGCCCACAAAGAATCAACAGAAGCCTGAGCCTCTGCAATTCCTGCTGGTGATCCAGAGGAAGAGCTAATATTGTCCCCACCTTATGTGCCCCCAAGGCCGTCAGCACCCAGCCCCCCTGGTCCCGGATACCCTGCCGCCATCAGCATCCCTGCCAATTCCAGAACCAGTGAACCCACTCTCCCCTGGACCAGCAGCCAGACTGCACCCTCAGGAGCAGGTGCCTTTCAGATGCTGGTGCAAGAGATGCAGGAGCATGAAAGTCATAACAAATGTGGGACCATCCAGCCCAGCCAGTCCATGTTTTACTATCAACCCTTCTCCATGACTGACACAAGGCCTGGTTGATCTCCTGAAATCCCTCTCCAAAACCATCAGCCAACCTAAAAAAAAAGTCAACAGCTTCTCCACACCCTGTTCACAGCAGGAGAGAAGAGGCAGCCAGGGTCCTTGATGAGGGTGCAAGGGCTGAAATCACTGTCCCTGAGCAGTGCCCTGAGTGGGACTTCACCACCCCTGAGGGACAGCACCAGATCCACCAATATCAAGATACCCTCCTCCAGGGGATCAAAGCCGGGTCCAAAAAGCCTATGAACATGACCAAAGTTTCTTCAGTCACTCAACAACCAGGAGAGTCTTCTGGGTACTATTATGAAAGACTGTGTGAAGCTTATCGCATCTACACACCCTTCAATCCTGAGTCACCAGAGAGCCAATAAATGGTCAACACCTCATTCATAGCTCAAGCTGCCCCAGACATCAGAAGAAAGCTCCAAAAACTTGAAGGCTTTGCTGTGATGAATATCACTGAGCTGATTAAAATTGCCAAAAAGTACATCTAAACAGAGAAGTTCAAGCTGATGGAGAGGCTGAAAGAGAAATGAAGAAAAAGGCCAGCCTCCTGGCAGCCGCCCTAAAAGAAAGAGAGATGACCAAAAGGCAGAGAAAAGCCGACCTCCAAGAGGGGGAGGCCTAGGACCCCCCAGCCAGGGACCAGTGCGCTTATGGTAAAGAGAAGGGGCATTGGAGGAACGAATGCCCCAACCGAAGCAAAGCCCTGAAGCCCAGTCCCCACTGGGAAGAGCCCCACGGGGAAAGGCTCACTGGCCTGGCAGGAGCAGACTCAGATTGACAAGGACCGGGCTCTCTCCCTCTTGGCCCCCATGAGCCCATGGCCAAAATGAAAGTGGGGGGCCAAAACATGACTTTTATGGTTGACACTGGGGCAGAACACTCTGTGGTCACCCTCCCTGTAGCCCCCTTCAGTGACAAGACTGCAACTATTCTCGGAGCCACAGAGACAGCGGCAGCACCCCCTCTCACAAGAGGTGAGAGCAGGCATCCAGGACACCTGATCAGAGTCAGAGGCAAGCATTCTAACCGAGTGTCAGTCGCCCTGGAGCACCCCACTTCTACCAGTCAAAAGGCCAGGAGGAAGGTTACGGGCCTGTTCAAGACCTGCGAGCCATTAACAAAGTGTTTCTTTACACCCTCCTCAGCCAGATCCCAGAGTCTGCCAAATGGTTCTCTTGCCTAGCTTAAAGATGCCTTTTTCTGCTTCCGGCTGGCCCCTCAAAGCCAGCTCTTGTTTGCCTTTGAATGGACTGAACTGGATACAGGGCAGCAGATGCAGTTAACATGGATGTGGCTTCTACAAGAGTTCAAGAACTCACCCACTCTGTTTGGAGAGGCATTGGCTGCAGACCTTGCCAGCTTTCTGAGGGATGCCACATGCTGCACCCTCCTGCAGTACGTAGATGACCTCCTCCTTGCCAGTAACACCCAGGAAAATTGTGCAAAAGGCACAAGGGCCCTCCTGCAACTCCTGTCAGACTCAGAATGCTGAGCCTCATGGAAAAAAGCACAAATCTACCAGCAGTGAGCCAGGTGCTTGGGCTTCCTCCTCGCCCAGGGAGAAAGGGCACTAAAGCCAGAGAGGAAAAGGTCATTGACTCCTTACCCAAGCTCCAGACAAAGAAAGGCATACGAGAATTACTGGGGGCCACCGGTTTCTGCAGAATCTGGATTTCCAGATTCTCAGCAATGGCAAGATCCCCCTACAGCCTCCTGGAGGAGCCAGACTGTAAGCCCCCTGTCTGGACAAAAGAGGCAAGAGCCACCTTCCTGGAAATAAAAGCTGCTTCAGAACAGGCACCAGCCCTAGGCCTGCCAGATATAAAAAGGCCCTTCAATCTCTTTGTACATAAAAAAGTATCAATTCTGCATTGCAAAGAACATCAACAGGAAAACAACCCTATAACACAGGGGAACCAGCTAGCAGATAAAACAGCTAAAACAGCAGTCAATAAAAAACAAATAAAGCTCCTTCCCTCACTATGGCTCTAACACCCCCAGTGGATGCCCCTCCACCCAAGCACACGAAAAAAAGGAAAGAACTGTGCCATGGCTGAAGGAGCCACCCTAACTAAAAAAAAAAAAATGATAAATGCTGCTTGACAAACACATGTTTGTCCCAACTACAACTGGAAGGCATCTAGTCAGCAAATACCATCAGCTCACCCAGTAGAAAAAAAAAACTGCACTGGAAGCCCTCCTCAAAAAGCAGTACTATGTCAGCCAGTTGCCAGCATTAGGCCACGCAGTGAGCAAGCAGTGTCAATCTGCACCTCAACCCCTGCCAGGTGTCCAAAAAGCAAAAGTTTCCCCATTTAAAGACCTTGAGATAAACTTCACAGATGTCCAGCCAAGCAGAGGACTCAGATACCTTCTAGTGAGAATGAAGCAGATGCAGTACAGATTTTAACTAAATCACTCAACATTACCTGAAAATGCCACACTGCATACAGGCCACAAAGTTCAGGGAAATTGGATGAATGAATCACAACCTCAAGGCAACCCTAGCTACGTTTTACCAAGAAACTGGCCTCCTGTGGCCGGACCTACTTGCCCCTAGCTCTCCTGCGTGCTCACTGCACACCTGGGACTCAAGGCTTTTCCCTTTTTGAATTAGTGTATAGACGCCCTCCCCCATGTCTAGGAAGCCTCCCAGGGAGCCTACACCAGATAGGAAATAAGAGAGTAAGAGAACAGCTCCAAGCCTTAGGAGGCACCCTAAATAAGCTGCAGCAATATACCATAGAAAGAGCCCTGATCTCCTTAGTGACCTCAGTACATTCCTTCCAGGCTGGGGACTCAGTATGAGCCAAAGGTTAACAAACGGACCCCCTCAAACCTCAGTAGACTGGCCCTCACATTGTTGTTCTAACCACTCCTACTGCCCTCAAAGTTACAGGCATCACTCTGTGGGTCCATAATTCCAGAGTGAAAAAGGCCCATAATCTGGACGGAAAAAAATACATCAGTGGAAGGCCCAGCCAGACCTTCAGAATCCTCTCTGCCTCCGCATCCAATGATTACCCTCTAATAAACACCTGCGTGCCATGGATCCCGGCCCTTGCTGGAGTTGTTATCTTTCATCCTGAGCACTGAACTCTCTGCTGTTACCCCCACCCCCTGGACTAGACTATTCCTCAAAAGTTGCCCTTTTTATTGTCTATTGGGTAATAGTAGGTTGTTTTGCTGTGCTTACCTGTTTCTCCTAACTATACTCAAGCCTCAGCCTGCATCTCCCCACTACCACTCTGTAGTGTTATTTTTATACCTTCTTTCCCTTCCCTTCCTCCCCCTCACTCCCGGGGAACCTCAGTGTGGTTGCATAAAGTCAGACAAATAGGGGACTGGGTTCAGTGCCTACACCTACATGCCTGCTAAATGTTATGATGAGAACAGCTCCACCCTTTGCCTTAAAGATGGGAAAGGTACTGATCTAAAACAATAAATAAATGGGACTCAGACTGTGCAGTCAGGGGAAGAAAGAGATCCACTGTCTGCTGGACCTCCCTCACCCACACTGGAATGTCTGAGGGGGGGAGTCCAGAACCAAGCAGGAAGGGACAGGGGTGAAAAGGTCAAGCAGGCTCTAAAGGCACTAACTAAAGAGCCAGTTTACCACAAAATATTGATCTCTCAAGTTCTTCCATAACAGACTAAGCAGTTTAGTATTACTATAGGGTCTGCCTTCAGTCGCTTGAGTGTCCTCAGCTCCCACTGCGTGAAGTTGTTAGAGGGCTGTGCTAAGGAGGTTGTGCCAAGGAGGACTCCGGGACAGGTGGGTGGGGGCTGCCTGTCCTGCTCCTTTCTAATTTTGATCAAATCTCCTCCAATTGAACAACCCCCTCTGACATTTGTGTCTTCCAAGCTGCAGATGTTAAAATGAAATCCATGGCCAACAACTCTTTCAACTGGCCTTCCTGGGGCAGGGGTTCTGTTGCTCCTTGAACTATTAGTGGGACACTGCATCTTAACTGGCTCATTAACTTTATTAAGGAACATGTCTCCTCCATACAGCTCATGTATATGCAAAGTCATTATGACCCTGTCATAAACCAAGGAGATGATGCTCCCTGAAATGAAGTGTTTAAAGGGGCATCAGAGGGGGGAACGATAGGAAAAAATTTACAAGGACAGCAATATAGTCCAGGTGGCTCCCTTCTGCTTCTCAGCAAAAACAGAACACTACCTTAATTCCAGCTCTGCCAGGCACTCACTCCCTAAACTCACTCCCTAAACTTACTCCCCCTTGCTTGCTTGCTGTACAGATAGAAATGTTTCAGATAAAGAAGCAGAAAGATATATATTGCTCCCCTTGCCTTTGTTCTGGGCTCAGACCTTAGGAGATTACTCCCCTCTGAGCCCGCTGGTGTGAAATAAACCTCAACACTCCAAGACCTCCGAGTGCCACTTGGTTCTCCCGTCAGTGATCCAGTCCAGGTTTTTCCAGTATTTTCTGTAACAGATCTACCACAATTTATACATTAACCAGTTGAAGGACATCTGGGTTTTTCTCCCTTTTGGGCTATTATGAATAACATTGCTATGTATAAGTTTTTGTATAGATGTGTTTTATAGATGGAATTGTGTCATATGGTAACTCTATGTTTAATCTTCTTGAGGGCCTGACAAACTCCCCTTCTCAAAGATTCAATTATTGTATTTTTCACAACTATAAAATTTCCATTTGGTTCTTATTTATAATTTCTCTTTATTGATATTGTGTCTTTAGTAAAATGTTGTCATACCTTGTTTAATTCTTAGACATGATCTTAAAAGAGCAGCTTTGAAATCTTTTTCTTCTGAATTTAACGCCTGGGGCCCAGAATCAAAACTTATTGTCTCTTTTTTTTACTGACTATGGATCACATTCTCTTGTCTCTTTGCATGTCTTATATATTTTTAATGGATAACTGGATATTTTAGATAATATACAGTAGTGACTCTGGATGCTGATTACCCACTAGGGCTTGTTTTTTTGTTTTTGTTTGTTTCTTAGTAGCTTGTCCAGAGTAATTCTGGGGAATCTATTTCTACCACAGTGTACTGTGTTAACTGTATTAATCACACAACTGTATTTATTTCTATTGTTTTTATTTTTAGGTCTGGCTTCCTAGAAGTTATCTGTGAGTTAGCAGAACTTAGTGTTCTAAGTGATTCATCATAGCTGGTACTTCCCTTGAGGCAGTAAAATATACACCCTTTGCAGACAGATCTGTGTATGGCTTGGGAAAGGACTTCTGTTGTATCCTGTTGAGCCAGAGACTATTACCCAGATGCCCATTCTGGTTGCTCCTCAGTGGGTGCAGCCTAGCACATGTGCATAGCCTTCTAGATCTCCAGCAATGAGTATAATCTTAACAGGGCTGTTTCTAGTTCTCTCTGTTAAACTTCTCTCTGGTCTACAATTTCTTTGGTTGCTAATAGTGTCACTGAACTACCAGTCTACTCCTAACTGTGAGCCACTAAGTAAGGAAAGACACATGTGTAAATCCTGTGACTTGAACTGGTAAATAATATGCTGTTTTCTATTCTTTAATCACTTGAGGGAAAATGGTGTACATTTGTAGGTAGAAGAGCTATTGATTGCCTTGTGGCAGAAAAACAAGGAAATATTTTCCCAAATTAAACCCAGAAGTACTTTCTATAATAAAATGAAGGACCCAATATCTTCCCTTTGAGTCAATATCTCTTTGAGACACCTTCTGGCCTGTAGGGAAAATGGAAGTTTTATGGCCAGGATTTTCATCTGATCCTAATGTAACGTACCCGCTGTAGCAATGGTATAATATTTAGCATACTGCACAGGTGCATGCTTGTATACCTGGTGGCAATAAGCCATTAATGCCTGTGTTGCTATAAAAAGAGTCATCCCCTCCCTCTTGTGCTAACAGCAGAGCCTAGAGAAGAGAGCAAGAGAGCAGGAGAGAGGAGAGTAGAGGCTGGAAGTGAGGGTAGAGCCTGGAGTAGAGACAGAGCCTGGGGCAGAGGCTGTGCTGGAGGCAGAGATGGAGGTGGATAGGATTCTAATGCTTGGCTCACTGCCATGAGAATAAAGCTTGATATGAACCCATTTTTACCCCCAACATTCTATTGTCATTATTCGGTCTCATGGAATCCAGAGTGAACTTGCCTAGAGCTGAAACGCTCAGGTGACACATGGCCTATGATACCATTTTGGAAGACTAGGAGGAAGGACTGAAAATGCATATATATATGAGTGTGTGCTTCTTAGCTGCTTTTAGTAGAGGTACTTGGCTCCAACTCCAATTGTTTAGGATGCCATGTTCTAGAATGTCATTTCTGAATTGAAACATCAGGACCAGGAGACAGATGGCTGGTTTAGTTTATTCCTAAACCTCTGTAGGCTATAGCAAAGGAATAGTAGTGTAAAAATGTCAAACTGTTCTGGAGAAATCAATAGAATTGCCAAAGTCCTTAGTTTCCATTTGGATAAGAGATTCAGGCTGTCATGAATCTTCAGTGGCAAGCTAGACTGTGGTTTGCCCAGAGGTTGCCAAACTTGCCAAACTTATCTGCTTGAAAGAATTGTTCACAGAGAATATATTCAAAATAATACACTTATTATAAGCATATAAGTCAATGCTTTTTAGTAGATTGGTAGAGTTGTGCTAGCATGATGACAATCCAGTCTTAGAATATTTCCATAAATCCCAAAACTTCCCTCCTATCTGTTTGCCGTGAATCCCACTTCTCTTACCAGCCCCAGACATGTAGATTATGCCTCAACAAAACCATTAAAAAATAATCCAAGTAAAATCTTATAATGTATTGCTTCCTGAAATATTGATTGTACTGTAGGGGTGGAAAATTTTTACTTTCTTCCCTTCTAGGTTCTTTGGTTGGTCTAATAATCAAATTGACATAAGACAAATTTACAGGAGAAAAACAAATTTAATTATGTATATACAGGAATCCCCAAAAGAACTCCAGGATAAATTGCACAATTGAGGCTTATATGCCATTCTAAGCTAAGGAGTGGGACAGGGGCCTGGGGCTTCAAAGGAGAGAGATGTGATTCACAGGGTGATAAGAATAGCAGATGTTTGTCCTGCATACAGATAAGTAATTCAGATAAAAGTTATCTCTGGTAATAAGAACTCTCTTTCTGAGCCAGACCCCCTATCTAAATTCCTTTAGGTGATGAAGGGAGAGGTAAAAGTTTTTCCTGGGCCTGGTGGGTCTTGATTGCCTTTAGCTCATAATAATCCAAAAGCCTAAGTGGCTTGTTTTGGGGTGGCATAATCTGCTCCTCTTCAGTATTTATTGTTAAAAAGTAAAATATTTGTAAAACTAAAAAAAAGTTTACAGATTATAAAGAAGAAAGGAGTGAGCATTAGAGAACAAATGCTTAATGATGGGTCTGGAGCCAAAAAAAACTGTAACAGCTCCACAGTCCAGCGGTTTCCTGGAACCCATACCCTTGACTCTTAAAGGTCTGCAAAGCACTGTACGGTTTATACAGTGGAGACATCAATATAAGGGATTGCAGTTCTGTAAACAGTGTCCTAGTAGGTTTTAGAATTGAATGTCTCATGTGGGGTAAATTGCAAAATTTCCAGAATCTCCTGCCTTGGTTCATTTACATATCAATAGGTATTTAACGTCAGCAGTCTCTCCCAGCCTCTAGGGCAAGGGGTGGAGAGAGGACTGCCATTCTCTCCTCCCCTCTTTTGCTGGTGTGTAATTGGTCTGGTACCCGCCAGTTGCCGGGGACCCGCCTGCAGACTTCCTCCTGTAAGGGGGCAGGCAGGGAAGTGAGCACACACCATGACTGCATGGGTGGAGAGCAACAAGGAGGCTTTGCTAGCAGGGACTAGGGATAAAAGGGAGTGCGCCACCACCAGAAGGGATGAATGGAGCTGGGCTTTGTTGTTAGCAATAAAAAGGGTTTCTCCCGACCTGCCTTTCCCTTGTCTGATTTTGGCTCCACTGGTTTATTTGCCCAGCTCCGGGGACATCTCCCCTGATTTTTTTCCCTTTGAGCCTTTGTGTTGATTGCCTCTGTTAGATTCTCCAACACAGAAAAATACTCCAGCTGGGAAGAGATAACCTTGTTTTTTGCATACAGAGCATATAGCTAATTCATGAAATAAACATTTAAATAAGGTTTCAGCCTTATAAAAATCTTTAGCTTTAGTAAAATTAAACTGATTGCTATGGTCTTGAAGGGGAACAGGATTTGCCACCCCCAAATAAGCCTCTTTGTCATAAGGATTGTTTTAGGTTGGTTGTTTTCAAGAAACAGCAGATACAGGAGAAACTCTGAGAACCCAGTAGACATACTTTTGAAAGAAACATTTACATTTATAAGAGAAATCTCCATTTATAAGTGTGTGTCCCTCTCTGTAGCAGAAAGAAGAGGATGACCAAATCACTAGAAACTTCTCAGTGGAGAAGGCATGGACTTAAATCAGCATAACAACCAAACCTTTGTTTACTGTACTTTTCCTGATAGCTTCCCATAACTGACTGCCCCACCCTCAACATCTTTGTCTTTAGCTGGAGATGGTATTTAAGACGATCGCTTGGGCCTTTTTGGAGAGTTACTTAGTTTTCCTTGCTCTCTCCCAGGTATACAGGAGGTATACATGTTATTAAAGCTGTGTTCGTTTTTCTCCTGTTAATGTGTCTTTTATTACAGGGGTGTCTCAACCAAGAACCTAGAAGGGTAGAGGGAAAATATTTTCCTCCCCTACAGTCTGAATGTCTGTGTACTCCGTGAATTTTTATGTTGAAATCCTAATACTTGATGTGATGGTATTAGGACGTGGGACTTTGGGAAGCACTTAGGTCACAGAGGCAGAAGGCAGAGTCCACATGAATGGGATTAATGTGTCCTTACAAAAGATGTTCCAGAGAGCTCTCTTGCCCTTCCACCAGGTGGGGGCATGGAGAGAAGTAAGCAGTTTGTAACCTGGAAGAGGGCTTTTACCAGAATGCAACCATGCTGATGCTATGATCTTGGACTTCGCAGCCTCCAGAACTGTGAGAAATAAATTTCTCTTGTTTATAAGCCACCCAGTGTGTGGAATTTTGTTATGATAGTCTGCATAGATTAAGACATTAATCTTAGAATAAGTTCCCTGTTGAAATAGTAATTGTTTTCTTTGATGTTAGAACATCATCAGCAGCATGATCTTCACCAGCATAATCAATTGTGTTTTAAGCACCCTTTTCATCTTAAGTATAAATAATAAGTCACTTCTGAAAGAAGTGTCTTCGTCACTATGAATCTCATGTTAGTTCCCCTTTGTTCAATCCCTGTCCCTCTTTCCAGTATCTTCAGAGGATGGCATTCGCATCATAGGGATTCACAGTGGACTATTCATAGCCATTCTTATTCATTTTAGTGGCAGGAATGAATGAATTTTAGAAGGCTTATTCCTGTCTTCTACATATCTACTTCCTTACACCATTTGAAGTGGTAATATTTGGAAAGATACCCTTTGAAATGGGCTATGCTTTCTGCTCTGGGATAGCCAGTTTTACATTTGGGACACTAAGAAGGATCATATGACATATTGGGAATTGCACAGGTTTAGAAACCAGATAGTTTCACCTCTGTTCTTTCTAGCAGTGTGACTTTACCTCTTATAAGGTTTCAGTTTAGGAAAGAAAGTAGAGGAGGGGCAGCTTGATGACAACACAGGTTCATTGAAGATGACCCTGCAGAGGGGGTCTCCAGCAAAGTACTGAAGCCTCCATCTGCTTCAGGCTGGGGTAGATAGAGGGCAGAGGGAAAAAGCACTTTGGGAGGCAGGAATTTTTGTGGTTATTGTTGTTAGGGTGGTGACTTTTGCTGTCAGGTTCATAGGGGCCAAGCAGGGTAGTCTCATGGCTTGAACTCAGGTGGGAAATTTCCATTCTTCTCAAAATGGAGACAATATTAAGATGGTGGATCTCATGCCAACACCTTTCTGTTCCTCAGTTTCTTTCCATAATCCCAAAGTAGAGATTTTAAATATACCAACCTAGCTACATAAAACAAAGCATATTTGTGTTTGGTACATTGTCAGTGTTCAAGAAATAATAATAAAAGCAATAATATCAGGATCGTGTGTAGGGTGTAGGTTGTAGGGACCAAGGGCAGGCTGCCTCAAGATGTGCCATTGTGACATGCAGATTATTTCATAGTTGAGAACAAGTAAGGCCCAAAAGACTCAAAAAGAAACTTTGACCTCTAATCCCCCAATGCATAAAAAGAATTTAGATAGAGGAACTGCTTCAGGAGGAGAACTATCACCATACATAGCTCTATTATAAGGTAAACTAGGTGTGGTATACAGGGAAGAATGTGGTTAGGTCTGTTAAAATTTTTTTCTTTTTGCCATTGTTTCTGTGTGGCCCATCAAGAATTTTGTTTATCAAACATTTACTCTTTTCATATTCCTGTGAATTACTTCCCTTTTCCTTTGACATATCATACCTCTACCCTCTTCTCCTTGGTTCAGAATGATATATTTACCTCACTGTCCCTGACTGTTTGGAACCCATGTCTATGGCTTCCCCATACATACAAAACTAAACTTTGTTTTTTTCCTCCTGTTAATCTGTCTCATGTCAATTTGATTCTTAGACCAGGTAGAAAAACCTCAAAGGGTAGAGGAAATTCCTTCCTTCCCAACAAGGTCAAAATTGAAGGTGGTTTGGGTGTGTGGTTTTAAGACAGAAAAGTAAAAAATGATCAATCGTAAATTTTCTTTTTGTTTCATCCAGTCCAGCTTCTCAGGATCTTAACAAAAAGAGTATTTCAGAATAAAATAGAAATAATCAGTGCTAGAGCTTGAACTTAATGCAAGTTAGAAGTAAGTTTAGAGTTAGCCCTGAGAGAGGGTTAAAAGCAGGGAAGCATTTTGATATAAAGCATGGGGACCTGAGACAAGCATCATGATTAATTTTCCAAACAAGCTGAGATATAAACAGTTTAACAGGAGGTATTCCATCTTAAGGCTAAGATTCTCTTTCAAAAGCCAGGAAGTTAAGGAAGTAAGGTTCCTAACATCTTCTTTAGCAAACAGACAATAACTCAGCCCACCGTGGGGGTAGGGCAGGTGGTCTTGATTGATATTTTCCCAGAGGGAAGTCACTATCCTGGGAGGAACCAGATCAATAAATTTCTTGTGTGAAGTTTATTTTGTGGAATTGGCTGGAGGACTGATAATAGAGGAAAGGAGACATGGTGTCTCTCACCAGAGATAAGCATTTTGAGACCACTTGACAACTATACCTCTGGCCTTTGTCACATACCTGAAAAATGCTTAAGAGAGAACCCCCAACCTTTCAGGGCACCTCATCTCTGAGGACGCCTGCACTTTTTCTCTAAGTGCATAACTTTAAATAAAGCTTTCTCACTGCTCAACTGCGTTTTGTCTCTCTGAGCTTTTCCAGTGGTAAGTGTCCTTTGTTTCTTTGCTATTTCATTTTATTTCCAAGTCTCCACTTCGTGTCCTCTTTATTTCTGATAAGTAGAGGGGAGACCTGCTGAGAGCTCAGATTTGGGCCAGCGAGTTCCCATCACCTAAGCTGATTCTGGCTTTAGGAGCTGGGGAGGAAGACTTCCCTATGCCTAGAAGGCCAGCAAGCTTCTGCTCCCTACCTCTGCACTTTCCTGCCCCCAGCTGCCTGCAAGGCTGCTGCCATTCATTACTATACTCCCTTTAATAAATTTCTTCCTTACCTACACTCTTCCAACCTGCTCAAGAATTCTTTCTTGTTCAGAGTCAAGAACCCTCCCCCATCCAGGGTGAAGTTTCACCTGGTGCACAGGGAGAGAACTTCCCCCAGATGCAGCTGCCCAGCAACATTTTGAGTTAATGATAAAAAAGTGTAAGGTTGGAGGTTTGAGTAATGTTAGAGTTTGCAGAAAGGCAGGATAATAGTTAGAGGTAATGTTACAATTTATATATAAGAGTTAGGGTTAGAATTAATTACAAAGTTAAAAGCAGAGGGTGGAATTACATATAAAGATGGTTTTAAGGATAAAGTTAAAGACAGAAATAGTTATGGGTAAAGCATGAAGATATGTATAGATTGAGGATTAAACTGCAAATCAAAATAGGTTTAGGTTTAGTGTAAAAGTAGGTTCACTAACTTCCCTTCTCTCTACTATGTGGAAGCACATGTAAAGATGGAGCCTCTACCACCATTTTTTCCAGAGTACCTATGATGAGAATTTTCCTGGCAACCTCCATTGGACATGGAGTATGAGCATAAATGAGCACTTGTGTTGTTAAGACACTGAGACTTTGGGATTGCAGTTTAGCCTAAAGTATCCACATGGATTCAGAAATCTAAGAATCCTAGTAAGGTGTTGGAACACCTTTAATAAGAAGAGAAATTACATATAAAAACATATATTTCCTTTCATTTTCACTTGATTTTGGCTGAAGTGATGGCTAGCCAGGTTTTTTCATGTTATTTATATAAGTGGTGAACTACATGGTGAATCTTTTCTACCCAATAAATATACCATTTGTTATTGATGCTGTAGGGACCAAGGGCAGACTGCTCCAGGATGCAAACTGGAACATGCAAATTATTTGGAATGGAAAACCATCAGGCCCAGAAAACTCAGAAAGAAACTTTGGCCTTTCACCCAACTGCATTAAAAGAATTTAGATAGAGGAACTACTCCAGGAGAAGAGCTATCACCACAGATAGCTATATTATAATGTAAACTAGGTGTGGTGGCCTGGCAAGGATGTGGCTAAGTCTGTTAAAACTTCCTCTTTGTGCCTCCCATTGTTTCTGTGTGGTCCAGCAAATATTTGATTATCAAACATTTACACTTTTCATATTCCTGTGAATTACCTCCCCTTTCCTTTGAAGTCTTAGGCCCCTACCCCTTCTCCTTGGATCAGGTTGACATACATACCTCATTGTCCCGGACTGTCTTTGGAACCCTTATCTATGGCTTCCCCATAGATATGTAACTAAACTGTTTTTTTTCTCCTGCTAATTCATGTCATGTCAGTTTGGTTCTTGGACCAACTAGAAGAACCTCAAGGGCTAGAAGAAGTTTCTTCCTCCTTAATAATGCTATGCTACCCTGCCAAGATCCTACCTTCAGGACTGAAAGGTTTTTTCTCCAGGTGCTGGGATGATTGTGGACTGACAGCTTTCAGCCAAAAGCTCTCTTTTGAAGTTTCATCTATTGAAGAGAGTGGCCTGGCATAAGTTCATACTTCTCTCTTGGGGCAGTGGAGTTGTGGCATCCTGGACCCTTACTTCACAATGGGATGACTCTGAATGGACACCTAGATTCAAAGCTCCCCATGGAAGTCAGCTAAGTGTAATACTGGTTTTATTGTTCATACTTGTCTTTCCCCTGGTGTTGTAGTCTTTGAGTACTTGCCGAATTACTCAGAAAGGGTGATACTTTCTGGTTGTATTTGTTTTTGTGAAGTTATTTTACAGAATTCAATTTAACTTCCAAAGCAAAACAAATGAAGTGTATTTTACCCTCCAAAAATACAGGGGAGAATAAGTCCTTACTGCAACTACATCACAGCCCAGCTTCTCCATCTGCTCAATCCTATTTTCTCCCCTTTCCCTGTGCATATAGATTCCAAGATCACTTCCCAATAAACATCCTGGGCACTTATCTCCACCCAGAATTTACATCCCAGGGAACCCAACCTATCTCTTATATCTATTTAAGTATATAAGTGTGCTATTGTGTCATGTAGTATTTGAGAACCGTTATGATAATGTTGTAGGGCAGGGACATGGGGCAAGCATCATAACTAACTTTTCCTGCCTATGATGAAAAATACCAAGATATAAACAGTATAGTAGGAACAGGAGAGACTCCATCTTAAGGCCAAGATTCCATTTTAAAAACCAGTGAGTTAGGAGGTAAGATTCCTAACATATTCTTTGGTAATCAGACCATAACCCACCCTATCCTAAAGCACGGCAAGCCTTCTTAAACGATATATTCCCAGTGCTGAGGGAAACCACTATCTTGGAGTAGAACTGCATCAATAAATTCCTTTTGTTAAGTTTATTTTACAGGATTATCTGGAGGACTGACTGTGGATAGTGATATAATGTCTCTCGCTGGAGAGACATTAGCCTAAGCTAGCCACATGGATTCAGAAATCTAAGAATGTCTCTCACCAGAGAGACACATCACAAGACTACAAGTCAAGCCTATGCCCAACAACCCACCACCCCTTGCCACCATTTGCCTCATTCTTTAAAGCCTTAAAAGAATCCTAAGCCCTTAAGTGTATCTCCTGTCTGAGGTTGCCCACACTCCCTTTTCTCTGAGTGTGTACTTTTTAAATAAAGCCTTCTTGCTGCCTGATTGATTGCATTTTGTCCCTGCACTCTTCCACTGTAAGTGCCTTTTGTCACTTTGCTATTTCATTTTATTTTCCAGACTTAAGCACAAGTCTTCACTCTGTCTCTGTTCTACTTCAGATAAGTGGGGAGGGGCTACTGAGAGCTCTGATTTGGGCTTGCAAGTTCCTATTGCCTGGGTTCCAGGAAATTCTTATAATCTCACTCCATCCAGTGCTGTGGCTCTCCCAAATCCTGGGGTGGTAGGGACTTAGTTCTCACACCATGCATATCTAAGCGGACACTGGATCCAAGCAACCCTGGATTTAGGAGTTTGCAAGGGTTCAGTGAGTTTCCCTCTCCTTCCTCTATTCCCCCTTACTCTCTGCTGCCTATATGGCTGCTGCCATTCTCTTCTGCTCTCACTTTAATGAATTCCTTCCTTATCTACACTCATCTGACCTGCTCAAGAATTCTTTCTCATTCAGAGTCAGGAATCCTCCCCTGTCCAGATTGAGGTTTCACCTGGTGTGCTGAGAGAGAGACCTCCCCAGATGCAGCTGCCTGGCAACAATGCCATGTACTCCTGTTGGCATTGCCTATAAAAATACCTCTTTCTAAAATAGTCTTCTCTCTAGGTGATATGTTAACATATTTCTAGAGAGAATATGCAAGAAGAAATGGGCCTTGCCCTTGAAGATTGCCTTGGCCTACGTGGGAGCTGAGAAACTGTGTGGAAACTATTTCTGCAGTAAGCAGAAAATTTCAACGCTTGACGGCAAGAAGCATCTCTTTCTCTTCAGACCATGAAGACCTTCCAATGCTATGGAATGAGGTATTTCAAATCTTCCCATGCCCACCTTCCCTTCCACTGGTAGTAGTGACGCCAGTTCCATGTCATCAGAAGTTTCATCCTCTCTTCAGTGTCTTATTATTGGGGAAGAGTAGCCCCAAGGTTCAGTGGTACAAGGTATTTCTTGCCATGGGCAACAGTGACCCCATTGTTTCAAGTGGTAGCTCAACCTCTCTTGACCTACTCTTAGGAATCAACCTAGTCATAGTTGCAAAGGAATGAGGTATTTTTGCTTTCTTCACAGGGAACTGAAATGATGCCAATATCATCTAGACTCACTCAGCAACAGGAAGGTAGAAATCTTGAAAGAAAAGGTCAGCGTATTTGTATTTGGCCATTCCTGACTCCAGGTATGAGGGAACAGAGCAGCTTAGTATGGTGACTCTGATGATTGCAGAGGTATCCAAACCCATCTGGGACAGAAGTAAGAAAGTGATCATGCCACACTGCATGACTGAAGAGCATGGAGTTGTAAGGCCCATTTTAGTAACAGGAAGAAATAATATAATACCCTTTAAATATTGATGCTCAATATATGTCTGTTGAACGTAGAGTGGCTGCTATCTTTCTTTTTCTTTCTTTTCCTTCCTTACTTCCTCCCTCCCCTTCTCCCTCCCTCCCTTTCTTCCTTCCTTCATTCTTTCCTTCTTTCCTTTCAATCTTTCTTTCTTCTTTCTTTCTTCATTCTCTCTCTCTTTCTTTTTCTTTCTTTCTTCTTTCTTTTTCTTTCTTTCTTTCCTTTCTTTCCTTCCTTCTGTCCATCCTTCTTTTTCTTTCTTTTCTTTCTTTCTTATTTATTTATATTAAGGTATCATTGATATACACTCTTATGAAGGTTTCACATGAAAAAATAATGTGGTTACTACATTCACCCTATTATTTTGTTCACCCCATACCCCATTGCAGTAACTGCACATCAGTGTAGTAAGATGCCACAGAGTCCCTATATGCCTTCTCTGTGCTACACTGTCTTCCCCATGATCCCCCACACCATGTCTGCCAATCATAATACCCCTCAATACCCTTCTCCCTCCATCCCCACCCACCCTCCCCCAACCCTCCCCTTTGGTAACCGCTAGTCCCTTCTTGGAGTCTGTGAGTCTGTTGCTGTTTTGCTCCTTCACTTTTGCTTCATTGTTAGACTCCACAAATGAGGGAAATCATTCAGCACTTGTCTTCCTCCACCTGGTTTATTTCACTAAGCATAATATTCTCAAGCTCCATCAATGTTGTTGCAAATGGTAGGATTTGTTTCTTTCTTATGGCTGAATAATATTCAATTGTGTATATGTACCACCTCTTCTTATCCATTCATCTACTGATGGACACTTAGATTGCTTCCATATCTTGACTATTGTAAATAGTGCTGCAGTAAACATAGTGGTGTATGTGTCTTTTTGAATCTGAGAAGTTGTTTTCTTTGGGTAAATTCCTAGGTGTGGAATTCCTGGGTCAAATATTATTTCCATTTTTAGTTTTCTGAGGAACCTCCATACTGCTTTCCACAATGGTTGAACCAGTATACATTCCCACCAGCAGTGTAGGAGGGTTCCCCTTTCTCTGCATCCTCCCCAGCATTTGTTGTTCCTAGCCTTTTCTATGTTGGCCATCCTAACTTGTGTGACGTGATATCTCATTGTGGTTTAAATTTCCATTTCCCTGATAATTAGTGATGTGGAGTATCTTTTCATGTGCCTGGTGGCCATCTGAATTTCTTCTTTCGAGAAGTGTCTGTTCATATCCTCTGCCCATTTTTTAATCAGGTTGTTTGCTTTTTGTGTGTTGAGGCATATGAGTTCTTTACATATTTTGGATGTTAACCCTTTGTCAGATATGTCATTTACAAATATATTCTCCCAATCTGTAGGATGCCTCTTTGTTCTGTTGATGATGTCTTTTGCTGTACAGAAGCTTTTTAGTTTGATGTAGTCCCATGTGTTCATTTTTTCTTTTGTTTCCCTTGCTCGAGGAGATGCATTCAGGAAGAAGTGGCTCATGTTTATATTCAGGAGATTTTTGCCTATGTTGTCTTCTAAAAGTTTTGTGGCTTTATGACTTACATTCGAGGTCTTTGATCCATTTCGTGTTTACTTTTGTGTATGGGGGTTGACAATAATCCAGTTGCATTCTCTTGCATGTAGCTGCCCAGTTGTGTCAACACCAGTTGTTGAAGAGGCTTTCATCTCCCCATTGTATGTCCATGGCTCCTTTCTCATATATTATTTGACCATATATGCTTGGGTTTATATCTGGCCTGTCTAGTCTGTTCCATTGGTCTGTGGGTCTGTTCTTGTGCCAGTACAAAATTGTCTTGATTACTGTGGCTTTGTAGTAGAGCTTGAAGTCAGGGAGCGTAATTCCCCCTGCTTTATTCTTCCTTCTCAGGATTACTTTGGCTTTTGTGGTTCCATATGAATTTTAGAATGATTTACTCTAGTTTGTTGAAGAATGCTGTTGATGTTTTGATAGGAATTGCATTGAATTTGTAGATTGCTTTAGGCAAGATGGCCATTTTGACAATATTAATTTTTCCTATCCATGAGCATGGGATGTGTTTCCGTTTATTGGTATCTTCTATAATTTCTCTCATGAATGTCTTGTAGTTTTCAGAGTATAGGTCTTTCGCTTCCTTGGTTAGCTTTATTCCTAGATATTTTATTCTTTTTGATGCAATTGTGAATGGAATT
Source organism: Phataginus tricuspis (assembly GCA_029783875.1). Taxonomy (NCBI): domain Eukaryota; kingdom Metazoa; phylum Chordata; class Mammalia; order Pholidota; family Manidae; genus Phataginus; species Phataginus tricuspis. Next base: position 95,678,378 of record JAQQAC010016209.1, on the reverse strand, counting down.
GTTTTCCTGATTTCTCTTTCTGCTAGTTAATCGTTAGTGTATAGGAATGCAACAGATTTCTGTGTATTAATTTTGTATCCTGTAACTTTGCTGAATTCAGATATTAGATCTAGTAGTTTTGGAGTGGAGTCTGGGTTTTTTATGTACAATATCATGTCATCTGCAAACAGTGACAGTTTAACTTCTTCCTTGCCAATCTGATGCCTGCCTTTTATTTCTTTGTGTTCTCTGATTGCCATGGTGAGGACCTCCAGAAATATGTTGAATAAAAGTGGAGAGAGTGGACGTCTTTGTCTTGTTCCCGATCTTAAAGGAAAGGCTTTCATCTTCTCCCTGTTAAGCATGATGTTGGCTGTGCGTTTGTTATATATGGCTTTATTATGTTGAGGTACTTGCCCTCTATAAACATTTTGTTGAGAGTTTTTATCATGAATGGATGTTGAGTTGTGTTAAATGCTTTTTCAGCATCTATGGAGATGATCATGTGGTTTTTGCCCTTTTTGTTGATGTGGTGGATGACATTGATAGATTTTCTAATATTGCACCATCCTTGCATCCCTGGAATAAATCCTACTTGATCATGATGGATGATCTTTTTGATGGAGTTTTAACTTTGGTTAGCCAATATTTTGTTGAGTATTTTTGCGTCTTTGTTCGTCACGGGTATTGGTCTGTAATTTTCTTTTTCTTTGGTGTCTTTGCCTGGTTTTGGTATTATGTTGATGCTGGCCTCATAGAATGAGTTTAGAAGTATTCCCTCCTCTTCTAATTTTTGGAAAACTTTAAGGAGAATGGGTATTAGGTCTTCACTTTATGTTTGATAAATTCAGTGGTGTAGCCATCCGGTCCACGGGTTTTGTTCTCAGGTTGTTTTCTGATCACCAATTCAATTTTGTTGCTGGTAATTGGTTTGTTCAGATTTTCTGATTCTTCCTGGGTCAGCCTTGGAAGGTTGTATTTTTCTAGAAAGTTGTCCATTTCTTCTAGGTTATCCAGTTTGTTAGCATATAATTTGTCATAGTGTTCCCTAATAATTCTTTGTATTTCTGTGGTATCCATAGTGATTTTTCCTTTCTCAATTCTGATTCTGTTTATGTGAGTATACTTTCTTTTTTTCTTGATAAGTCTGACTAGGGGTTTATCTATTTTGTTTATTTTCTCAAAGAACCAGCTCTTGCTTTCATTGATTCTTTCTATTTTATTCTTCTCGATTTTATTTATTTCTGCTCTAATATTTATTATGTCCCTCCTTCTACTGACTTTGGGCCTCATTTGTACTTCTTTTTCTGGTTTCATTAACTGTGAGTTTGGACTCTTCATGTGGGATTGTTCTTCTTTCCTGAGGTAGGCCTGTATTGCAATATACTTCCCACTTACCATGGCCTTTACTTTGTCCCACAGGTTTTGCAGTGTTGAATTATTGCTCTCATTTGTCTCCATGTATTGCTTGATCTCTGTTTTTATTTTGTCATTGATCCATTGATTATTTAGGAACCTACTTTTAAGTCTCCATGCGTTTGGGGGATTTTTGGTTTTCTTTGCACATTTCATTTCTAGTTTCATCCCTTTGTGGTCTGAGAGGTCGGTTGGTACAATTTCAATCTTTTTGAAATTACTGAGGCTCTTTTTGTGGCCTAGTATATGATCTATTCTTGAAAATGTTCCATGTACACTTGAGAAGGATGTGTATTCTGCTGCTTTTTGGTATAGAGTTCTGTAGATATCTGTTAGGTCCATTTGTTCTAATGTGTTGTTCAGTGCCTCTGTCTCCTTACTTATTTTCTCTCTGGTTGAACTGTCGTTTGGAGTGAGTGGAGTGTTGAAGTCTCCTAAAATGAATGCACTGCATTCTATTTCCCGTTTTAATTCTGTTAGTATTTGTTTCACATATGTACGTGTTCCCGTGTTGGGTGCATAGATATTTATAATGGTTATATCCTCTTGTTGTTTTGACCCCTTTATCATTATGGAATGTCCTTCTTTGTCTCTTGGACTTTCTTTGTTTTGAAGTCTGCTTTTTCTGACACAAGTACTCCAACTCCTGCATTTTTCTCCCTTTTAGTCGCATGATATATCTTTTTCCATCCCTTCACTTTTAGTCTGTGTATATGTTTGGGTTTGAAGTGTGTCTCTTGTAGGCAGCTATAGTTGGTTCTTGTTTTATCCATTCAGTGACTCTATGTCTTTTGATTGGGGCATTCAGGACATTTACATTTAGAGTGATTATCAATAGGTATGTACTTATTGCCATTGTAGGCTTTATGTGTGTGGTTACCAAAGGTTAAAGGTTAACTTCCTTACTATCTAAGAGCCTAACAACTCACTTAGTTTGCTATTACAAACACAGTCTAAAATTTCTTTTTTTTTCTCCTCCTTTTTCCTTTTCCTCCATTCTTTATATATTAGTTATCACATTCTGAACTCTTTGTCTATCCCTTGACTGACTTTGGGGGTAGTTGATTTATTTTTGTATTTGTTTAGTAATTAACTGTTCTACTTTCTTTACTGTGGTTTTATTACATCTGGTGACAGCTATTTAGCCTTAGGAACACTTCCATCTATAGCAGTCCCTCCAAAATACACTGTAGAGATGGTTTGTGGGAGGTAAATTCTCTCAGTTTTTGCTTATCTGGAAATTGTTTAATCCCTCCTTCAAATTTAAATGATAATCTTGCCAGCTAAAGTAGTCTTGGTTCGAAGCCCTTCTGCTTCGTTGCATTAAATACATCATGCCACTCCCTTTTGGCCTGTAAGGTTTCTGCTGAGAAGTTTGATGATAGCCTGATGGGTTTGCCTTTGTATGTTATCTTTTTTCTCTCCTGTCTGCTTTTAGTTTTCTGTCCTTATCCTTGATCTTTGCCATTTTAATTATTATATGTCTTGGCGTTTTCTTCCTTTAGTCCCTTGTTGTTGGGAGATCTGTGCACCTCCATGGCCTGAGAGACTATCTCCTTCCCCAGACTGGATGTTTTCAACAGTTACCTCCTCAAAGACACTTTCTATCCCTTTTTCTCTCTTCTTCTTCTTGTGGTACACCTATAATATGAATATTGTTTTGCTTGGATTGGTTCTCTCAATATTCTTTCATTCCTAGAGATTCTTTTTTCTCTCTGTGCATCAAGTTCTTTGTATTCCTCTTCTTGAATTTCAATTTCATTTATCATCTCCTCCACCATATCTAATCTGCTTTTGAAACCCTCTATTGTGTTCCTTAATGATTTGATCTCTGTCCTAAATTTATTCCTGAGTTCTTTAATATTTTTGTGTACTTCCATGAGCATGTTTATGACATTTATTTTGAAATCTCTTTCAGGAAGTTTGATTAGTTCAATCCCACTTGATAATTTTTCTGGTGTTTGTGGGATTTTGGTTTGAACCAGTGTCCTTTGACCTTTCATATTTGTATGTGGCACCCTCTAGTGCTCAGAAACTCTACTCTCTAGCACTGTTCAGCCCCTTGAGGGATTTTGGGGTTCCAAGGGAGCAGTGCTGGTGCCTGGGGGAAGAAAGAGCTATTTCCTGCTTCCCGGCTGCTATGCCTGTCTCCACTGACAGAACCAGTAAGCCAAACACACAGGTGTAAGCCTCTATGCTTTGCATTTGTAGCTTCTGTAGGCGGGGCTCCCCTCTGGCTATCCTGACCCCAGGACAGGGGTTACCGGTTTACAAGCCAGGTGCGGGCTGGCCAGGAGAAAGGCACAACAGGCTGCGTATCATGGATGGGGGCCTTGGAGCTGCATAGGCAGCCATGGGGATGGATCTCCTGAAGATCCTAAAAATTCCCAACCTGCTGGGCAGAGTTCACCTGGACAATTTTGTCTACCTCTCCTTTCTCCTTTCTCCTGAGCAGTAAGCTTTGTGCAATCCTTGCCCCTTTAGCAGCTCTCTCACTGTTAGGAAGTCTCTCATACTGTCCGCCCAGAGCAGCCAGATATGGATACCTGTTTTCCACAGGCAGCTGGAATCTCAATCTCTCCAGGTATTCCACCTGTCTTAGCTTTCCAACCCCACTAATCACCAGAGCACAATGCATGTAGGTTCGTGCTCCCAGAGCAGATCTGCAGGGCTCTGTGTTCAGCAGTCCCAGACCTCCACTCCCTCCCTGCTCCGTTTCTCTTCCTCCTGCCAGTGAGCTGAGGAGGGGGAAGGTCTTGGGTCCCACTGGTTCATGGCTCTGTTATGTTAGCCTGTTCTGTGAGGTCTGTTCTTTTCTCCAGATGTATGCAGTCTGGCACAGCCTTCTTTCCTGTTGGTCTTTCAGGATTAGTTGTATTAATTATATTTTCGTATTATATGTGGTTTTAGGAGGAGGTCTCTGTCTCACCTCTCATGCCACCATCTTTAATCTTCCCAGTCCTTTCTGTTCTTGCAGAGCTTAGAGTCTGGTGGAAATAAGAAAGTAATGATACCTATGACAAAGAGAGCATATGAAGCACTTCAAGTGCCTGCTCAGGTTAAAGGAGGTGGGATAATTTGGGAGTAGAGTTATTCTCATGAGTAATCAGTGATATTGTTAATATTGTTTCTGTTGTTTATACCTCTTGTCTTTCCTCTGGTTGTAGTCTTTGAGTGCATGCAGAACTAATCAGAAGAATGCTGTTTTTTGATTGTGTTCTTCTTTTTGAACTTATTTTACATAATTTGATTTAATTTTCAAAGTAAATGAATGAAGTGGTATATTTTCCTCTCAAAAGATGCAGTGGGAAAAAAGACACATGACATATTAGCCAACATTTAATAAATTTAATAAATTAATAGGAAGTATCACAAAAACTTGGAGTGGATAACATATAGGAACAAGGAATAAGACAACATTTTGCATCCATTCTCAAAAAGTACCATTTTATGAAGGAGAAGATTTACAGGAAATAATATAAGGCAGTCTGTTGGGCATGTCTCAAACAGGTATACATATACAATAGTACATCAAAATAATTTGACAGTAAATTCACCACATTTACATTTCTCACATGGAGTTGTTTTAAAACATTTATAAAAGTTTATAGATTTAACATTGAACTGTAAGATTTATATCCAAATGTGTGTATCTGTTTCATACCAAACTGCACAGAACTTATGAATAGCACACAATTTGAGGATAATTACTGTGTTGGGTACCATTAAGTACTACTAGTTGATGACATAAGAATTATTAACAAATGTGCTATAAGCTATTACCATTCAACTTATTGCTAGTGCTTTTGAAAATCCATGGTTTATATTTTCTTTGTAAGACATGTGCTATGAGCTTGCCCTGATAGTTGAAAAGAAATCAGATGTTTCCAGTTTTCTCTGATACCAACAGTAATTCAGATCTGAATGCATGTTCTTTGTAAGGACTGCTGAAGGATTTTCTTCAGGCCCTTTTATATCACCAACTCTGCCTTACTTTAATACAGATCGATGGATTCATGCAACATACATGGCATACATGCAGGACTCCATCTGTATGTGCAGAACTCAAGTGCAATGCATGCTGTGTTTCATCAGATATTTTCATTTCAGTAAGAATTAGATCACCTCATTCAATTTCATATAATTGTTTTGACATGCAGTTCAACAGAACTAACAGGCAGGTAGACTTCACTTTCATGTTATATTTGGGCATGCTCAAGCAATTGACTGACATTTGGCAGTGTTGCAAATCAAGTACAGACTGTATGAGTTTCCCCAAATATAGCAGCTCTCCCACTGCCCCTGTGGCAGACTGTTGGGTTTATCTATGTTGTGTGTGGAGGACACAGACCAGGAATTTTAGGAAATTCAGATTATTCTTTCCCTAACTTGAAGATACTGAGAGGCACACTCTAAGGTGTGTAAGTAACTGTCAGGCATAGGAAATCATGAATTCTTCAGAAATTGATCTGCAGTTGTGTGAAATGGACACACATGGAAATAGTTACTGGAAACACTTGTATACTCTGCACACAGCATAGACTTGATGGTGTGACTTTAGCAATGCTTGAAAACCTTTCAAGTTTAGCAAACTAGTAAAATGGTACTTAATTCTTAGCAGCAGGCCCACGAATGAAAAGATGGCCAACACTTAATTTAACACAACACTATATTTTTAACAAGATTTAAACTTCTGGTACATAATTGCAGTACAATGAAGAGCTTGCCACTTTCACAAATTAGCTGCAGCCTTTTCCTGCACTAGAGAGTTTGGAAGGATCTGAAAATGAGATAAATTTTTTTAAAAATCCAAATGGAAACTCTGTATTTCTGTTATTCCCAGAGTTCAGTAAAAGCTTCTTTTTAATTACTTTTTTCACATTCTAAGGGCCTAGTTCTGTAGTCCTTAATCAAGTAAAACTCCCAAGGTTTTGATCATTTATCCTTCCAATGCTAGTTCTACTCAAAAATGGACTGCTAAATTAGGTCCTATAGATAGAGGTACCATAATTAAGAAAATATTTTAATAAGGCTCAAAATGCTAATTTCACTTTGTGTGTAGCACATGAATTTCCAGGATCCTGAGATCAAAACCCAATTGATATTGAATCCTAGATTGGGAAATAACTCTGGGATCTTGTTTCCCAGTTTAGTTATGGAATTAGGTATTTACTAAGGACCAGAATGAAAACACTAATTCCAGTTTGCTTGTCATTATAATCAGAATTTGAACATTGTCCTGAAGAAGTGAAAAGCTATTGGTGTATATATGTTGTATCATCCTTCCACTTCTGTAGTCCTGGTTAAATAGCTGCTATGTTAAAATACCACTATGGGGACAGACATTGCAGCAAAATATCAACACAACATTCTGACAATGTCAAATTTTGCCCCTATATGTGATGACAAGGCTAAGTTCTACCTTTGACTCACTAATAGGTGTAAAACAGTATCAGGAGGCAGAACCTGTCTTACTGTGTTTATGTGTATAGATGAGCAGAGCAAGAATTTAAAGTGTATATTTACTGTTAATCAGGAAAAACACTCTACTCAATTTGTTAATTTTGGTGTGGTTGAAATATAACCACTGTCATGTGCATCATTCTGGTCTCCGGCAAATGCCACCTGAGATGAACATCAACATTTCCTTATGCACAAAAGAAAGAGAGAGAGGGAAAGAAAGAGGGAGAGGGAGGGAGGAAGGAAGGGGGAAAATTCAACATTTTTATACATCAAAGAATCTAAATAAGTTACTCTCAATCCATTATAAACAGTAAATATAGAGCCCTAAATCTCACTATTGTATGCATGATTGTAAAGTACAGGGTTGCAAAGCTATATATAAAAACACCTTTTTCAGACAATATTTACATTAGTTATGACTGACAGAAGAGTTATACAACAGTTTCCTACACTTGTAGCTTTACTGTAGGAAAAGACTGTGCTGCTATTTCTTACACACTACTAATCCTTTCACTAACCACATTGGAAGGATTAACCGGTAACTCCAAATTCTCAACTTGCATCTCTATACCGGGCTCATTGTCATTAGTTTCCTTAATCACCGGTTCATTGGTATGCCGGTAGATGTTAATGTTAAGCTCCCTCCCGGACAAAGCAGTGGCAGCAACTCTCGGGATTTGTCTGACAGGAGGCTTTTTCTCTGCTTTATAATTGCAGCGCAAATAGTTGGAGAAAGCCCTTCGGTAAATTTTGTTGAAAAGAGTGTACACCAGAGGATTAATTCCTGAACAAACATAGCCAATCCAAACAAACACATTCAGAAGCTTTTCCATGAGCTTTTGATTACAGGCTTTCCCACAAAGAACCGATAGAATATTGGTAATAAAAAATGGGCACCACATGATGAGAAACACAAAGAAAACGATGCCAAGGACTTTTGATGCTTTCCGTTCATTGTTGATAGCCTGCATGGTGCCCCTAGGACGTCTTTCTTTCTTCTTTCTTCGCCGAGGATTCAACTCTTGGTTAGGGTTTCCAGAGTTCTCTTCCCAGGTGGTATTCCTCTTGCAGCACTTAAGGAAATCCAGACTTATTCCAGGCGGTTCTTCGGTGTGGCCGTGCAGTAACATCAGAGCTTGTCGTCGGAGAACGTGAATCGTCAGGCAGTACGTAATCACCATGATCGTCAGCGGTATGAAGAACGCTACGAAGGACCCAATAAGAACAAAATTTGGGTCATTCAGCACACAGGTGGTGTTGTTGACAAAGACTTTGTCTTCATCTCTCAGTCCAATCACTGGGATAGGAACTGATACACCTAAGGGAACAAAATTGAAGTAGGGCATTGTTACAGCATATTGAAAGATTGAACAGATTGATTCAATGGCAAACATTCAATTGCATTTCACTGAGGAAAATTTAGACCTGATATTTGTTGAAAGCTATTCACAGCATAAATTGATAGTCACATGAAAGAATAGCAGTATGATATCAGAAAATAACATCTTTTTTCATGTGAGGAATGCTTCTCCCCAAATTTCTGTAGAAGGCATGGAATATTATTATTGAGATGAGCTATTTAGATATGTTTTTGTGTAATGTTGGATTGTGTCTGTTTTATTTTGTTTCCAATTGCTAGAACTGTCCGGACTCATAGGAGGAACTTAATAAATATTTGTTGAATGAATGAATGATTTAAATCTGTACTCCATGACATTAATAAATTCACTCATTCATTTTTTAGCATATCTTCTAAAGGCAATAAAAATAATGTACATACCACCTATAAGAGTAATAATAGCATATCAAGGTTGGCTGAGCTGAGTATGAGATAAGTTTTGAGCTGATTAACATTCAAGTGTACTTCCCCCTTTCCTGAGGAAGGAGGTCAAGAAGAGAAAATTTTACCTGTGAGTCCTTTGGAGACAGGGCCTGGGAGTCTGCAGTTACTGGAGATGGAGAGGACAGTATGGCCCCCCAAATGTGCTACAGGGACTAGATCTGAACACTATGCAGAAAAAATCTATAAGCAGAAACAAAGGATTCTGTGTTTTAGCAAGAGTTTTTGTGAGACTCTGGGCATAAGCAATGTTGTTTCAAGGTCAAGAGGCAGAGTGAATTACGGAGTTGGGAAAGGTGTAGTCTTCAAAATTAGAAATTTTGAGCATTTGTTTTTTTAGAATACTGATAGGTGGTATGCTAGGTAAGCACCTCCATTAATAAATAGGCTTACTGGCAGAAAATATCAACAAGGAGGTGGGAGCAGAAGGTGATCTTGTACTTGAGTGTAAGTAAGAAACGTAAATTTTCAGAAATCATCTATGGTAAACCCTGAAGAGGCCATACATCAATAAGTAGCAATAACTTGTAAGTGAAATTCAAATTTTAATATTAATTTTCTTCTCTCTTGTGTCCACAGGAAGTTGAAGCCTGAGAAAATTCAGAGTGCACTTTTAGGGTTCTACTGTTAGGCAGAAAGACAGAAATGAGTGGGATGAAAAGGAGAGAGCCTCCCCCCCCCCAAAAAAATGCCTCAGGGAGTTGATTACACAGAGTCAGAAATGACTCATCGAATTAATCAGATAAAGCCACAGGGTCCAAGAGTGACTCAGGAAATTTCCAGGGCCCCCCCAGATAAGAAACATGAGAGGCACAGGCACAGCACAGCACCTGTCTTTATTTCACCAATCAGAACAAGCCTAAAGAGCTGACAGCTGTCAATTAAGGACCTCTTTGCCCTGCCGAAACTACATACAAGAAGCCTCAGAATGAGGATATGGGCCTGTCTTACCTTAGGGAGGCCCGCCATGTTACTCTATGCAGAGTGCATTAAAACTTAGGTTGCTTTCGTGACTTTGGTCTTTCGTCTCGCTATATTTGACTCCCCTGTGACACTGAGCTGAGTTCCTGCCTTCCTAACACTACCAGGGATAAATCCTGGGCTGGTAGATATCTATGCTGTGAACTGGGAGAGGAGATAGAAGTGCAGTTTCAGAAATAATTTCTCGCTTTAAGAAACATGCAGGGAACTCTGACAAATCTAAAACTGTAAGTCCCTATAAGCTGTCTTAACACCCTGAGTCAGTTACAGAGTGTTTGGCTGGATGTCAAGAGGGAAAAATGGTCTATGTTTCTTTGCTAAAGTTTCATGAACATATATTTATTTATTTCTATTTTTTATTAAGGTATTATTGATATACACTCTTATGAAGGTTTCACATGGAAAAACAATGTGGTTACTACATTTACCCATGTTATCAAGTCCCCACCCATACCCCCATGCAGTCACTGTCCTTCAGTGTAGTAAGATGACACAGATTCACTATTTGCCTTCTCTGTGCTACACTGTTTTCCCGGTGACACCCAACACCATGTGTACTAAACATAATACCCCTCAATCCCCTTCTCTCTCCCTACCCACCTGCCCTCCCACACCACTCCCCTTTGGTAACCACTAGTTCCTTCATGGAGTCTCCGAGTCTGCTGCTATTTTGTTACTTCAGTTTTGCATTGTCATTATACTTCACAAATGAGGGAAATCATTTGGCACTTATCTTTCTCCAGCTGGCTTATTTCACTGAGCAAAATATCCTCCAGCTCCATCCATGTTGTTGCAAATGGTAGGATTTGTTTCTTTCTTATGGCTGAATAGTATTCCATTGTATATATGCACCACCTCTTTATCCATTCATCCACTGACAGATACTTAGGTTGCTTCCATATCTTGGCTATTGTAAAAAGTGCTGCAGTAAACATAGGGGTCCCTATGTCTTTGAATCTGAGAAGTTGTATTCTTTGGGTAAATTCCAAGGAGTGGGATTCCTGGGTCAAATGGTATTTCTATTTTGAGTTTTTTGAGGAACCTCCATATTGCTTTCCACAATGGTTGAACTAGCTTACATTCCCACCAGCAGTGTAGGAGGGGTCCCCTTTCTCCACATCTTCTCCACCATTTGTTGTTCTTAGTCATTTCTATGTTGGACATCCTTACTGGTGTGAGATGATATCTCATTGTGGTTTGAATTTGCATTGCCCTGATGATTAGTGATGTGGAGCATCTTTTCATGTGTCTGTTGGCCATCTGAATTTCTTCTTTGGAGAACTGTCTCTTCATATCCTCTGCCATTATTTAATCAAGTTATTTACTTTTTGGGTGTTGAGACATGCAAGTTCTTTATATATTTTGGATGTTAACCCCTTGTCAGATACTTCATTTACAAATATATTCTCCCATACTGTAGGATGCCTTTTTGTTCTGTTGATGGTATCCTTTGCCATACAGAAACTTTTTAGTTTGATGTACTCCCATGAGTTCATTTTTGCTTTTGTTTCCCTTGCTCAAGGAGATGCGTTCAGGAAGAAGGTGCTCATGCTTATACTCAGGAGATTTTTGCTTATGTTGTCTTCTAAGAGTTTTATGGTTTCATGACTTACATTCAGGTCCTTGATCCATTTCGAGTTTACTTTTGTGTATGGGGATAAAAAATAATCCAGTTTCATTCTCTTGCATTTAGCTGTCCAGTTTTACCAACACCAGTTGTTGAAGAGGCTGTCATTTCCCCATTGTATGTCCATGGCTCTTTTATCATATATTAATTGACAATATATGCTTGGGTTTATATCAGGGCTCTCTAGTCTGTTCCACTGGTCTACAGGTCTGTTCTTGTGTCAGTACCAAATTGTCTTGAGTACTGTGGCTTTGTAGTAGACCTTGAAGTTGGGGAGCATAATCGCCCCAGTTTTATTTTTCCTTCTCAGGATTGCTTTGGCTTTTCAGGGTCTTTTGTGGTGCCATATGAATTTTAGAACGATTTGCTCTAGTTCATTGAAGAATGCTGTTGGTGTTTCGATGGGAATTGAATTGAAACTGTGGATTGCTTTACGCATTATGGCCATTTGACAATATTAATTCTTCCTATCCATCAGCATGGGATGCGTTTCCATTTATTGTTATCTTCTTCAATTTCTCATGAGTGTCTTGTAGTTTTCAGAGTATAGGTCTTTTACTTTCTTGGTTAGGTTTACTCCTAGGTATTTTATTCTTTTTGATGCAACTGTGAATGGAATTGTTTTCCTGATTTCTCTCTCTGCTGGTTCATTGTTAGTGTATAGAAATGCCACAGATTTCTGCGTATTAGTTTTGTATCCCACAAGTTTGCTGAATTCAGATATTAGATCTAGTAGTTTTGGAGTGGATTCCTTAGGGTTTTTTATCTACAATATCATGTGTTCTGCAAACAGGGACTGTTTAACTTCTTCCTTGCCAATCTGGATGCCTTTTATTTCTGTGTGTTGTCTGATTGCCATGGCTAGGACTTCCAGTACTATGTTGAATAAAAGTGGGGAGAGTGGGCATCTTTGTCTTGTTCCTGATCTTAAAGGAAAAGCTTTCAGCTTCTCGCTGTTAAGTATAATGTTGGCTGTGGGTTTGTCATATGTGGCCTTTATTATGTTGAGGTACTTGCCCTCTATACCCATTTTGTTGAGAGTTTTTATCATGAATGGATGTTGAATATTGTCAAATGCTTTTTCAGCACCTATGGAGATGATCATGTGGTTTTTGTCCTTCTTTTTGTTGATGTGGTGGATAATGTTGATGGATATTTGAATGTTGTACCATCCTTGCATCCCTGGAATAAATCCTACTTGATCATGATGGATGATCTTTTTGATGTATTTTTCTATTCGGTTTGCTAATATTTTGTTGATTTTTTTTTGCATCTATGTTCATCAAGGATATTGGTCTGTAATTTTATTTTTTTGTGGTGTCTTTGCCTGGTTTTATTATTAGAGTGATGCAGGCCTCATAGAATGAGTTTGGAGGTATACCCCCTTCTTATACTCTTTGGAAAACTTTAAGGAGGATGGGTATTAGGTCTTCACTAAATTTTTGATAGAACTCTGCGGTGAAGCCATCTGGTCCAGCGGTTTTGTTCTTAGGTAGGTTTTTGATTACCAGTTCAATTTCATTGCTGGTAATTGCTCTGTTCAGATTTTCTGTTTCTTTCTGGGTCAGCCTTGGAAGGTTGTATTTTTCTGGAAAGTTGTCCATTTCTTCTACGTTATCCAGTTTGTTATCATATAATTTTTCATAGTATTCTCTAATAATTCTTTTTATTTATGTGGTATCTGTAGTGATTTTTCCTTTCTCATTTCTGATTCTTTTTATGTGAGTAGACACTCTTTTTTTCTTGATAAGTCTGGCTAGTGGTTTATCTATTTTGTTTATTTTCTCAAAGAACCAGCTCTTGGTTTCATTGATTCTTTCTATTGTTTTATTCTTCTCGATTTCATTTATTTATGATGTAATCTTTTTTATGTCTCTCCTTCTACTGACTTTGGGCCTCATTTGTTCTTGTTTTTCTAGTTTCATTAATTGTAAGTTTAGACTGCTCATATGGGATTGTTCTTCTTTCCTGAGGTAGGACCGTATTGCAATATACTTTCCTCTTAACACAGCCTTCACTGCGTCCGACAGATTTTGCGGTGTTGAATTATTGTTGTCATTTGTCTCCATATATTGCTTGATGTCATTTTTCTTTGGTCATTGATACTTTGGTTATTGAGCATGTTGTGAAGCCTCCATGTGTTTGTGCGATTTTTCATTTTCTTTGCGTAATTTATTTCTAGTTTCATACCATTGTGGTCTGAGAAACTGGTTGGTACAATTTCAATCTTTTGAATTTACAGAGGCTCTTTTTGTAGCCTAGTATATGATCTGTTCTTGAAAATGTTCCATGTACACTTGAGAAGAATGTGTATTCTGCTGCTTTTGGGTGTAGAGTTCTCTCGATGTCTGTAGGTCCATCTGTTCTATTGTGTTGTTCAGTGCCTCTGTCTTCTAAGTTATTTTATGTCTGGTTGATCTGCCCTTCAGAGTGAGTGGAGTCTTGCTGTCTCCTAATATGAATACACTGCATTCTATTTCCCCTTTTAATTCTGTTAGTATTTGTTTCACATATGTAGGTGCTCCTGTGTTGGACGTATAGATATTTATAATGGTTATATGTTCTTGTTGGATTGACCCTTTTTTCATTATGTAATGTCCTTCTTTGTGTCTTGTGACTTTCTTTGTTTTGAAGTCTATTTTGTCTGTTACAAGTACTGCAACTCCTGCTCTTTTCTCCCTATTAGTTATGTGAAATATCTTTTTCCATCCATTCACTTTTAGTCTGTGTATGTCTTTGGGTTTAAAGTGAGTCTCTTGTAGGCAGCATATAGATGGGTCTTGTTTTTTTATCCATTCAATAACTCTATGTCTTTTGATTGGTGCATTCAGTCCATTTACATTTTGGGTGATTATCAATAGGTATGTACTTATTGCCATTGGAGGCTTTAGATTCGTGTTTACCAAAGGTTCAATGTTAACTTCCTTACTATCTAAGAGTCTAACTTAACTCACTTAATATGCTATTACAAACACAATCTAAAGGTTCTTTTTTTTTCTTCCTTCTTTTTCTTCCTCCTCCATTCTTTATATATTAGGTATCATATTCTGTACTCTTTGTCTATCCCTTGATTGACTTTGGGGATAGTTAATTTAATTTTGCATTTGCTTAGTAATTAGCTGTTCTCCATTTTTTACTGTGGTTTTATTACCTCTGTTGACAGCTATTAAACCTTAAGAACACTTCCATGTATAGCAGTCCCTCCAAAATACACTGTAGGGATTGTTTGTGGGAGGTAAATTCTCTCAGCTTTTGCATATCTGGAAATTGTTTAATCCCTCCTTAAAATTTAAATGATAATCTTGCCAGCTAAAGTAGTCTTGGTTCAAAGCCCTTCTGCTTCATTGCATTAAATACATCATGCCACTCCCTTTTGGCCTGTAAGGTTTCTGTTGAGAAGTCTGGTGATTGCCTCATGGGCTTTCATTTGTATGTGATCTTATTTTTCTCTCTGACTTCTTTTAATGGTCTGTCCTTATCCTTGATCTTTGCCATTTTATTTACTATATATCTTGACGTTGTCTTCCTTGGGTCCCTTGTGTTGGGAGACATGTGCACGTCCATGGCCTGAGAAATTATCTCCTCCCCAATATTGGGGAAGTTTTCAGCAATTACCTCCTCAAAGACACTTTCTATCCCTTTTTCTCTCTCTTCTTCTTCTGGTACCCCTATAATGTGAATATTGTTCCATTTGGATTGGTCACAGAGTTCTCTCAATATTCTTTCATTCCTAGAGATCCCTTTTTCCCTCTGCCTCAGCTTGTTTATATTCCTCTTCTCTAATTTGTATCTCATTTATCATCTCCTCCACTGTATCTAAGATGCTTTTAAAACCTTTTGTTGTATGTTTCATTTCTGATACTGTGTTCCATAATGGTTGAATCTCCAACTGGAATTCCTCCCTGAGTTCTTGAATATTTTTCTGAACCTCCATGAGCATGTTAATGTTTTTTGTTTTAAACTCCCTTTCAGGAAGAGTCATGAGGTCGATGTCATTTAAATCTTTCCCGGGAGTTGTATTAATAATTTTATTCTGAACCAGGTTCCTTTGGCATTTCATATTTGTATATGGCTCCCTCTAGTGCCCAGAAGCTCTACTCTGTGGAGTTGCTCAGCCTCTGAAGCAATGTCTGGGATGGCAGGGGAGAGGTATTGGTGCCTGGGGGTAGGAAACAGCTGTTTCCTGCTTCCCTGCTGCTATGCCTGTCTCCACTGTCTGAACCAGTGGCCAGAGCACACAGGTATAAGCCTCTATGCTTTGCATTTGTATTTGCTGTAGACAGATCTTCTCTCTGGCTGGCCTAATGCCAGGGTAGGGTTTGTCAATTTGCAAGCCAGGTGGGGCTGGCTGGGAGAAAGGCTCAGTTGGCTGTGTATCACGGAGGAGGTCCTTGGAGCTATGTAGCCAGCCAGGGAGCTGGTGCACCTGAAGATCGTCCGAAGAGGAAGATTTCTTTTTCCTCCTTAAATATGAGAGTCTATATGGCAAAGTTCCCAACCTGCTGGGCAGAGTGCATGCAGACAATTTTTTCTACCTGTCCTCTGTCCTGAGCAGTAAGCTCTGTGCAGTCCTTGCTCCTTTAGCAGCCCTCTTGCTAAGGGCTTCCTTCTTAGAAAGTCTCTCAGACTGCCCACCTTTCTTTTGTCCCAGAGCAGCCAGATATGGATCTCTGCTTTCCACAAGTGGCTAGAATTTCAGTCTCTCCAGGAATTCTGCCTGTCTTAGCTTTCCGACCCCATAATCACTAGAGTATCATGCAAGCACCATGAAATGTAGGTTTGTGCTCTCAGAGTAGATCTCCGGAGTTAGGTATTCAGCAGTCCCAGGGTTCCACTCCCTCCCTGTTCCATTTCTCTTCCTCCCACCTGGTGAGCTTGTTTGGGGGAAGGGCTTGGGTCCCGCTGGGCCACAGCTTTGGTACGTTATCCTGTTCTGTGAGGTCTGCTCTTTTCTCCAGGTGTATGCAGTCTGGCACAGTCCTCTTTCCTGTTGCTCTGTCAGGATTAGTTCTATTAATTGTATTTTCATATTATATGAGATTTTAGGAGGAAACCTATGTCTCACCTCTCATGCCATCATCTTTAATCCTTACTGCCTTATGAAGATATTTATTGGTATTTAATCTCTGGGAAGATTTGAGGAAAGGAGAGTGTTTGGAAACTAATGTTTAAACCTTCTAACCCTTAGACACTGAATTCATAAAATGACTGTCTTTTTCCTAAAGTAAGAGGCCAAGTGAATGTCTGAGAAGCAGCAACTGATGTGACAATATTCCTTGGGTTATTTTTACATGCCTACAACTCTGAACCTAGACATGCCATTCAAGAAAGTAAAACATGCTGTGAAAACTAGGAGATGATGCAAACAGAAAATATCCTCAGGTAAGACAGTGTTGGAGCCAGGTAAAAGACCTTAGAACCCTGGATGAGAAGAGTGATAAGTATCAGAAGGTAATTTTCACCAAGTTTGTTGAAGTGCTTAGAGAAACTTCAACAGGCATTTGGGAATACAGAGCCCAAGAGAACATCACACATTACATTTCTTTTTTTTTTTTTTAAAGCTGGTATAAACCAGCATTGTCACTTTATTTTTATTATTATTTTTTTTTTACAATTTATTTTGGTATCATTAATCTACAGTTACATGTGCAATATTATGGTGATTAAGCTACCTCCTTCATCAGGTCCCCCTACCAACCCCATTACAGTCTCTGTCCATCAGCGTAGTGAGATGCTATAGAGTCATTACTGGTCTTCTCTGAGTTGTACAGCCCTCCCCGTGCCCTTGCTACCTTACGTCTGCTAATCGTAATACCCATTTTACCCTCTTATCCCTCCCTTCCCACCCATTTTCCCCAGTCCCTTTCCCTTTGGTAACTATTAGTCCGTTCTTGGGTTCTGTGAGTCTGCTGCTGTTTTGTTCCTTCAGTTTTTTTCTTTGTTCTCATACTCCACATATGAGTGAAATCATTTGATACTTGTCTTTCTCTGCCTGGCTTATTTCACTGAGCATAATACCCTCTAGCTCCATCCATGTTGTTGCAAATGGTAGGATTTGTTTTCTTCTTATGGCTGAATAATATTCCATTGTGTATATGTACCACATCTTCTTAATCCATTCATCTACTGATGGACACTTAGGCTGCTTCCATTTCTTGGCTATTGTAAATAGTGCTGCAATAAACATAGGGGTGCATCTGTCTTTTGAAACTGGGCTGCTGCATTCTTAGGGTAAATTCCTAGGAGTGGGATTCCTGGGTCAAATGGTATTTGTATTTTGAGTTTTTTGAGGAACCTCCATACTGCTTTCCACAATGGTTGAACTAATTTGCATTCCCACCAGCAGTGTAGGAGGGTTCCCTTTTCTCCACATCCTCACAAACATTCTTTGTTGTTTGTGTTTTGGATGTTGGCAATCCTCACTGGTGTGAGGTGATATCTCATTGTGGTTTTAATCTGCATTTCTCTGATGACCAGCGATGTGGAGCATCTTTTCATGTGCCTGTTGGCCATCTGAATTTCTTCTTTAGAGAAGTGTCTATTCATGTCCTCTGCCCATTTCTTAATTGGATTATTTGCTTTTTGTTTGTTAAGGTGCGTGAGTTCTTTATATATTTTGGATGTCAACCCCTTCTCAGATGCATCATTTATGAATATATTTTCCCATGCTGTAGGATGTCTTTTTGTTCTACTGATGGTGTCCTTTGCTGTACAGAAGCTTTTAAGCTTGATATAGTCCCACTTGTTCATTTTGGCTTTTGTTTCCCTTGCCCAGGGGGATATGTTCATGAAGAAGTCACTCATGTTTATGTCCAAGAGATTTTTGCCTATGTTTTTTTCTAAGAGTTTTATGGTTTCATGACTTACATTCAGGTCTTTGATCCATCTTGAGTTTACGTTTGTGTATGGGGTTAGACAGTAGTCCAGTTTCATTCTCTTACATGTAGCTGTCCAGTTTTTCCAACACCAGCTGCTGAAGAGGCTGTCATCTCCCCATTGTATATCCAAGGCTCCTTTATCAAATATTAATTGGCTGTAAATGTTTGGGTTAATGTTTGGATTTTCTATTCTGTTCCACTGGTCTGTGGATCTGTTTTTGTGCCAGTACCAAATTGTCTTGATTACTGTGGCTTTGTAGTAGAGTTTGAAGTCAGGGAGCGTAATTCCCCCTGTTTGATTCCTCCTTCTCAGAATTGCTTTGGCTATTCGGGGTCTTTTGTGGTTCCATATGAATTTTTGAGTTATTTGTTCCAGTTCATTGAAGAAAGCTGTTGGTAGTTTGATAGGGATTGCATTGAATCTGTAGATTGCTTTAGGTAGTATAGCCATTTTGACAATATTTATTCTTCCTAGCCAAGAGCATGGGATGCATTTCCATTTGTTAGTGCCCTCTTTAATTTCTCCTAGGAACATTACATTTCTTGAGTTATAAAAAGGTGTTTAAGAACACTGCCAGCTTTTATTGTCCAATCTTTATTTCAAAAGTCATAAATATAAGGGGTTTTTTTGGAAAGAGTGTAGATCAAGTTTGCCTGTAGGAAGTCAGTATTTGCTTACCCTTAATGAAATGTTTTAGTGAAAGGTTAGGCTGCAGAACATTTCTAGAGCTACAAAGTGGGAATAAAGAAAATTAGGAAGGGTTTCTTCAAAACAAATAATTTACAAGAGAAAAAATTAGAGGGAGAACCTGCTGATTAAAGGAGTCTTAAAGACTTTTCAAGTAATTACAATATGTGGACGTTCTTGGGATCTTGATCAAACAAACTAAAAAATATTCATGACATAGCTGGAAACCTTGAAATCACTGGCCTTTTGATGATATTAAATATAATCTTTAAGAGTGATGTTGATATTGTGGTTATGTAGAAAAATAGTTGTTATATTTTTAGATATACATACTAAAATATTTATGGATGAAGTATTATGATATCTCGTTTCAAAATAATATGGGAAGGAGAAGTGGGTGGAATCATTGATGAAATAAGGTAGTCCACAACTGATCAATCTTAAAGCTGGATGATGAATACATGGATCTTTATTATATAATTCTATGTGCTTTTGTAATCTTTGAAAGTCTCTATAACAAAAGTTTAATAATATTTTTTAAATTGCAAAAAGGAAAAGAAGAGTCCTTTCTAAAATGGAAATGAAATTACTATTAGACTTCAGATCATAAAGGTCTTCAAGATTTGATGACCACTGTTAACCCTGTAAATGATTACTTCTAGACCAAAAGGCTTGGACTCCTGAGTGGAAATGTTTGGCAGAAAGACAGAAATGACTGGGGTGAAAAGGAGAAAGGGCCCCCCAAAGATGACTTAGGGAGTTAACCAAATAGAGCCAGAAAGCCAGAAATGACTCAGAGAGTTAATCAGATGAAGCCACAGGGTGCAAGAGTGACTCAGGAAATGTCCAGAGTGCCCCCATATAAGAAACATCAGAGGCACAGGCACAGCGCAGCCCCTGTCCCCATTTCACCAATCAGAACAAGCCTAGAGAGATGAGCTGTCAATCAAGGACCTCTCTGCCCTGCCAAAAGCCACATAAAAGAAGCCTCAGAGTGAGCATCCACACAGGCCTGTCTTATCTTAGGCAGGCCTGCTCTGTTACCCTATGGAGAGTGTGTTAAAACTTGTTTTGCTTTCTTGACTTACGTCTCTTGTCTCACTCTATCTGACTTTTCTGCAACACCGAACTGAGTTCTTTCCTTCCTAACAGAAACATTCACCACTTTGATATAATCATAGACAAGAAGGTTATTTTCTGACAAAATGTTGGTAGAAAACTCTGTTATGCTTTCTCAGGATTCTAGAACAAGACAAGAGGAGGGGTAAAAGGGAACTGCTCCTCTTCTCACTTCTCTCCACCCCCAGCAATGTGGGAACTAGAGCTTGAGGCTAGAGAGTTTGTCTAGGGAATTTTCATTCACTCTGGAGGAATCCTGATAAGGATAGACATACCTACATTCAGGAAACAAGTACTGGAATGGAGGTCTGCTTTTCCACAGGAAATGATGCATAATCTAGGTTTTCCTAGAGACATTCCTAGAGTCTCTGGGGAAGGTCTCACACTCTGAGCATAAGATCAGTGGAAGTCAGCATTACTCAGAGCCTAGTTCTGGAGTGGTATTAGCTTGCCTCTGTTAAAAGATTTATTCACTTTCCTAAGGGACTCCTGGGTGTAAAAGTAGGCCTTTGTCAAAGAATAGCAAGGGAGGGTAGCAGATGATTCCAGATGATCTAAAGCTGTTATTGGATATGTGAGGCATATTTTATCCTATTTGTATAATTTTATGTACATTTAGTAAAAAGTGATCTTAAAACTGCCTTTATTGTGTCTATTTTATGTACCAGGTACTGGACCTTGCATATTATTGACATTACAGATTAAACTGTATCATCTCAATTTGGTTAAAAGCCTTATAACATAGTTATTATTTGGTGAAGTAGCTTAGCCACTTTACCAAATCTATGCCATCTAGTTTTCTTACTTTCTTTACTGTTTATTTATTTTTTTTAGAAACCGTGAATGCAGTCAACAAAACAAGAGAAACTCAACAGTTCTTTTATCAATATATGAAAGTTATAAATAACAACAACTGAAGTAGCATTAATAATAATATATATTTTACAGAGGATCTTATTCAATACTTGAAGAAAATTAAAGGTATGTATCAGCCATTCTCAAAGGGTGGGTCAAGAACCCTGGGGGGTGTCTCTGAAACTCTTTTGGAGAGCTTACTAGGTTTCCCTTTTCCAACTATTTGTCTTTAAATTTGCATTTTCTGCATAAATTTCAACCCAAACAACGAATCACAACAGGTTGAATGCAAATAGATACACAATAATCCAACTATCTTTTCATGAAACTAAACATTAAAAAGATTTTCAAAATTGTAAATCACCTATCTTCTCTGAGTTTTTTGAAAAATGTAGTTCACATAAAAATATTTAAGTTGATACTAAATGGGTTCATTATTGTTATTTAAAATGAGTGATTCATTATTATTTTAAACATCAGTTTTAACTTCTAATACAATAAATATGAATAGATATAATCCATATAAACAAAGCTCTTTGGGGTCTTCAATTATTTTGAAGAGTAGAAAGGGTTCCTGTCACCAAGGTTTGAAAGCTGTCATTTTATTTTAGTGGATAAAGTTATTTAAGTTCTGGAGAGATAAGTTCAGCAAATGTGTAAACTCTTTCTCAGTATTTTAGATTTGTCAACCAGTAGAAATTCACGTGATATCATAATGTCAGGTAAATATAAACAACATTAATAATGGCAAGAAGAAACTTTGCATACATTATATTATTCATTCTCATAAAAAGTCTGAAAGACAATGTTATTTGGTGAAGTTAACTTCAGAAAAGTTACATAAGTTTACCAAACATAATGGAGCAATCTGATATTTTTAAAACCTTTGATTTGGCCAAGGAGAGAAAGTGAAAATGAACTACTATAGAAAATACCAGGTACAAATAATTGCAATCAGAATAAATAACCACCTGCCTCCTATTTGTCCCACACTGAGCCAAGTATTGTACAATTATTATATACTTTCATATATTATTTTATTCAATTTAGACATAAAACAGAAGGAATTGCTAACTAGAATCACTCAATCTTTCTGAAGTTAACTTCAGTAAATCTATACCATCTTTAGAATTTTAGAAATAACAAAGATAAGTTTTAAGTCATATATCCTGCTGAAAATACCAGGTATGACAACGAATAAGCAGTCATATATTTTCTATGCATTATCTCATTAAGTTTTTTAAAAACTCTGAAAAGTGATTATTATTAGGGCCTTAGCATTTTATAATTAAGTAGCATATAGTTCATGTTTTTATTGAAAATATCATGTGTTACTACTACTACAACTTCTACTACTCTTACTATTACTATTACTACCACCACTACTACCATCATTTGTTGAGTGCTTACTGACTCTGGTGTTTTATCTGCATTACACATTCTACATGCATTATTTCTTTCCAGCTTCATAAAAGCCATAAAATAACAAGGTTATTTTACTTCAAATAAGGCAAGTAAATTCAGAGAATGTATAAAGGTATTCACATAATTTTTTAAAGCCTTGAATTCAAGCAACACAGATCAATTCTCTTCAAAGTACTAGATGATAATAATACCAAATGCCAATGATTCTTAGATGCACATTTCTCTCAGACTTTAACATTTTTGAAAGTGTGATGCCTGTAACAACTGATAGGGTCTTACAATCACCATTGGCTGGATGGCAGTTATTACATAGTTATCGTCATCAGTGTATGTGTGAACCTGGTCTGAAAAACTTTTGACATCTCCTGGTAAGATCAAAATTGCCAGCAGCAAAATCTGCACAGTGGGTATCATCAGTACAGAAATAATTCAGTGTGAATGAAAAAATATGTCATAACAGACACAGGGAGAGAATGTTCTGAAGAAGGCATCCTTAACATCATCAAATGCCATAGAAGGGTCTAGAGTTTGAAACATCTCTGTTTTTGAAAATGAGGTGGTCACTGTTGATTATAGAGAGAACAATTATAGTGCAGTACTGAATACAGGAAATAGATTGTTGAATAAATTTCCTGGAACACAATGGCCAATATCAAAATAAAAACAGATTAGGGGAATTATTGATACACTACAGGTATATCTCAGAAGTATCTACTTTCATGAGTTATTTTTCATGAAGGAATTTTTTTAGGGGTCCCTAGGAAGACCAAACACTGTCAAGCTGACATGAGTCGTTCCTTTGCCTCATGGAGTAATAAGTGAGTTCCCTGAACACGGGAGTTGACAGCAGCAGATGAATGAACTATTTTCAGAGAAGAACATAGAAGACAAAACAAGCAAACAGCACTGCCTCAGTTCTCAGGTGATAAAATGTGACTGAGAGTTGCACAGAGAAGTATTTTGCATGCTTGGCAGGTAAATCAGTATGGTGTTGGTGCAGTGAGAATTTTAAGGAATTCAGAGTTATGTTGAGAGTCAACTTCGAACTTCAAGAGGTTTTTTATCTTTGGGAAGAGTTGAACATAAGCATGTGTGAATAAAGAAAAGCTACTGCAATGTTAGCGGTAAGGAGAAGATCTTAAATGACTTTGAAGGAAGTTGAACTAAAAGAGGAAGATTGTAAGCAGGAAAATATGAGAAGACAGCCCATGGACTGACAAGAGGAATGCCCAGAGTTGGTAAGACATAATTGAATAACAATTTGTGGAGCAATGGGTAGGGGAGGTCCTAGTATTCAACTACAATAGGGCTGAGGGATAGCATCCAAATTTGAGCACCATACTATTGAAAAATAGTAAAACATACCACTCCAAAATATTTTTCTGTGGCATAAGGATTATTCTGAGAAATGGCAGACACAGGAGAAGTTCTGAAAACAGAGTAGAAGTTATCTTTTTGGCAAGTGAAATTTGCATTTATAAAAAAATCTCCATTTGTAAGGGTGTCTCCCTCTCTGTATCAGGAGGTAAAGGATGACTCTAAATCACAAGACAATCTTATCAGTGCAGAAAGCCCCCACTTAAATCTGCATAGCAAGCATTACCCTGGCTTACTGTGTTCTTCCTGGTAACCTTACTTACGTAACTGGCCTCCCCTGACCAAACCTCTTTCTCATCTTTAGCTGAAGATTGTATTGAAGGTGGTGGCTTGCACCATATGGAGAAGAAGTGAGCATCCAATATGGAGCTGCTTATGTCAGGCTTCCAAATGGAGTTACTTATGTCAGGCTTTCCTGCTTTTGTATCGACTGTCTATGTAAACATACCCCACCCTAAAAGGCATGCAGGTGAATGCCTGAACCAGATAACACCATTTGTGCTTAGACATACCCCACCT
The DNA here is from genome assembly GCA_029783875.1 of Phataginus tricuspis. Lineage (NCBI taxonomy): Eukaryota > Metazoa > Chordata > Mammalia > Pholidota > Manidae > Phataginus > Phataginus tricuspis. The sequence continues at coordinate 95,654,211 of JAQQAC010016209.1, read as the reverse complement.
TAAATGGCACGCCTGTGGAAACCTGAACCACATGTGGACTGCCCCTTCTTATTTCCAACCCTGGATGGATGGACTGGATTTTATAAGGAACTGGACACATTGCTTGGGGCAAGCTTGTCCCAGAGGTCCCTGACACTGGATGACAGACACATGCCCAGAGGTTTGCTCCTGCTCATCTGCCTGTGCTGCTGCTCTGTCATAGATTCATCACTCCACTGGAACTGTCGCTGCTGCAATGCTTTCCCAATGTGGAGCTTGCCAAGATGAGAGACTGATTGGGGCAGCCTGGATCTGAACCATCCATCATGACCGGTATGAGATATATTGATCTGTGATATGTTGTGTGATCTTCAGATATGTGTGATTCCCCATTTGAGTGTTGTGTGAAAGGGAAGTGCAAAATAAACTGTGATTCATGCAACATTAAGGGTGTAGGTTTCATTATTCCACTGCCCTGTGGATCCATATGTCCTGGCCCACTCACATCAAGTTACTCAGTTTTTCTGGCCCTCTCTCTTATATACATAAGGTACACATGTCAGTAAACTTCTGTTTGTTTTTCTTTTGTTGACATGTCTTTTGTTGCAGGGGGTCTGAACCAAGAACTCAGAAGGGTAGAAGGAAAATCATTTTACCTCCCCTACACTACTCACAAGCTAATGAAGTTTGAGGAAACTAAGATTATATTTAAGGTGTAATAATGTGCTTACATATTAAAGGTGAAAGCTAGCAGAGTGGAAGAGCTTAAAGATCCAGAAAAGAAATTTTACAGATAATGGATAATGTTCCTTGAAGAAGCAAAGTCAATAACAGTTGAAAGAATTACACAAGGAATAAAGAATGACTGTTACTTTCTATTAGAAGAGCTGGTAGTATGAATGGGTGGCAGAGATTATCAGAGACTGTACAAGAAGGTGAAACAGGGATAAATCGATAAGCAGTACGTGTTAAGTGGCTAAAGAGAAGAATTGTTAACTGGATGTTCCAAGTGACTTCAATGGATATTTGTTAATTCCATGAAGCAAAGATAAATGAGGAAAGGGTGGGGTTCTCTCAACCTGCCCTTCCACTTGCCTTACTTTGGTTTCACTGGATTATTTGCTCCAGGATGGGGACCCCCTTCCCCCTAGAGCTACAGAGAGAATGAAAATAGATACATATGGATCGTGAGCTTTTCTCAAAAAAAATCAGACAGTTGAACATTCTTATATTGCACTGGGAAAATATACAAGAGACAGAGTTTGCAGATACAGGAGGAAAAAACAATGGGCAATGAAGCAAGACTCTGAGAACCTGGTGATAGATGAACTCCTGAGTCCCAGGCAAAAAATCAAGACTTGACTATGTATGGGTCAAATGCAGGCTGCCCCAAGATGTGCCATTGTGACATGCAGATTATGTGGAGCTGAAAATAATCAAGGCCCAAAAGACTTAGAAAGAAATTTTGACCTTTCCCCTAACTGAATGAAAAGGATTTAGGTGGAGGAATGGCTCCATAGAAGAGTTATCACCATAGATGACTTTATTATAATATGAATTGTTTGTGATGGACAGGGAGGAATGTGGCCAAGCCTGTCAAAATTCCTCTCTATATTCCCTTGTTTCTGCGTGGCCTATCAAACATTTGTTTACCATTTACTTTTTTTCATATTACTGTGAATTGTTCCCCTTTTCCTTTGAAGTCCCAGGCCCCTAACCCCTTCTTTTCGTTCAGGATGATATACACACTGTACTTCCCTGTCTTTGGAATCCCATGTCTATGGATTCCCTGTATGTGTGTAATTAAACTTTGTAGTTGGTTTCCTGTTAATCTGTCTCAGGTCAATTTGATTCTTAGACCGGCTAGAATAACCTCGAGGCAGGAGGAAATTTCCTCCCCAACAGGTAGAAGCTAGCCTCAGTTCTCTTGTAACAAGTAAGAAAGAATATTATTTGAGGGGAAGAAGAAAGCCTAAAAGGAGGAGTAGAGGAGGATTAAGGTGAATGGACAGATTACATTGATAAGAATGGTGATTGGATTTGGCATGTGAGGGAGAGGGAAGAGTCAATAAGGAATTGCAGGTTTCTGGTTTGTGTCCTTAGGTAGATGGCGTTGCCATTAAGCAAAAGAACATAGGTAAAGGAACAAGACCACGGCAGGGAAAGTAATGAACTCGGTTTAGATTGTGCTAAACTAGAGGTTCTTGTGGAGTATCAATATGGAATTCTATGTGAACATAGGTGTTTGGATACCAGGAGACAGAGATGGAGTGGTTACAGTATTTTTCTTAGAAGAGGAAATTACATGGTCATGATCTTTTAGGGAGAACTTTTGTTAAAAGAGAAGAGGGATCAGAAAAGAACCTAGGTCAAGGGCTCTAAACCTTTATGCAACTATGGACCTTCTCTCAGAATAATGTTTTGGAATGCATAAAATAGAATACAGGGGATTATAAAAGAAATAAAAATTATTTTGACATACTTCTGTCAACTTTTAAAGGCAAAACTTGAAAACAGTAATATATATGTGCTTTTAAATTAACACATTAAATATCAAGATCTAGTAATGGGTCTAATAGCTACTGAAATTTTGAAATAGTGACTAATATCTAATATATGTCAAAATATCTGCAACAACTGAACATGATTTTCAATGATCTGTGATTCCTATTGATGATAGTGATAAAAATACAGAAAATTAATATTCTGGTTTATTGCCTACATTTGTAATAGAAATAAATCCCAAATTTCAGTTATAGGTGAGGTAAAATAAAGATGTAATTTTTTTTCACCATTGAACTTTATAAACTCCCAGCTATAGTCATGTAGTAGCTGGTATCAGAATCAGACAACTTCATGACATAAGTATAAAAACTGAAAACACACTACCATTTTCTAATAATGGTGAAGCAGCATTGTAGGGAAAATAAGTTTCTATGGCCAGGATACTCACCTGACCCTAATCTACTTGATGATGTAAACTGGCTTACTGCATAGGTTAATGCTTACACACCGATTAGCAGTAAGCTGTTATAGCCTGTGTTGCTATATAATGAACTCCAGTCAGTGCTACACAGAAAGCATGAAGCAGAGAGCAGAGGCTGGAGGCAAAGGCAGAGCCAGGAGCAGAGAGGATAAGGTGGAGGTGAAGGCAGAGCCTGTAACAGAGGCAGAGCCTGGAGCAGAAGCAGAGATGAAGATGGACTTGCACACTTCTAGACACATATGTGATTCTAGCACTTGAACTGCCACTGTGAGAATAAAGCTTGATATAAACCCTTTTAAGCCACAATGTTTTGTTGTCATATTTTGATCTCATCGAACTGAGAGTGAACTTGCCGGAAGCTGGGAACCACTTCTGGCTCAGAGTTACAAGCTTATAGGAGACTAGCACTCTTGCTAACAACAATCATAAACTCTGAACAAAAATTTAAAAACCCAACATTTGAAGGTATTTGTGAGTGAGAAAAAAGCAGATAGAAACTAAATGAGAGATTGGGTTAAAGATGGTGGCATGAGAGGAGAGATACAGACTTCCTCCTAAAACTGCATATACTATGAAAATATAATTAATACAACTAATCCTGAAAGAGCAACAGGAAAGAGGACTGTGCCAAACTGCAAACACCTGGAGAAAAGAGCAGACCTCACAGAACAGAGTAATGTACCAAAGCTGTGGCCCGGCGGGACACAAGCCCTTCCCCCACCCCAGCTCATGAGCAGGAGAAAGAGAAATGGAGAAGGGAGGGAATGGAAGCCTGGGACTGCTGAATACCTAACTCTGGAGATCTGCTCTGAGAGCACAAACCTACATTTTGTGGGGCTTGCATGACACTCTAGTGATTTTGGGGTTGGAAAGGTAAGACAGGGAGAATTCCTGGAGAGACTGAGATTCCAACCACTTCTGGAAAGCAGGGATCCATATCCGGCTGCTCTGGGACAAAAGAAAGGTAGGCAGTCTGAGAGACTTTCTAAGAAGGAAGCCCTTAGCAAGAGGGCTGTTAAAGGGGCAAGGATTGTACAGAGTTTACTGATAAGGACAGAGGACAGGTAGAAAAAATTGTCTGGGTGCTCTCTGTCCAGCAGGTTGGGAGCTTTGCCATATAGACTCTCATATTTAAGGAGGAAAAAGAAATCTTCCTCCTTAGATGATCTTCAGGTGCTCCAGTTCCCTGGCTGGCTACACAGCTCCAAGGACCCCCTCTGTGATACATAGCCAACTGAGCCTTTCTCCCAGCCAGCCCCACCCGGCTCACAACCCGGCAAACCCTACCTTGACATTAGGCCAGCCAGAGAGAAGATCTGTCTACAGCAACTATAAATGCAAAGCACAGAGGCTTATACCTGTGTGCTCTGCCTACTGGTTCAGGCAGTGGAGACAGGCATAGCAGCAGGGAAACAGGAAACACTTCTTTCCTCCCTCCAGGCACCAATACCAATCCCCTGTGAGCCCCAACATTCCTTCACAGGCTGAGCAGCTCCAGGGAGTAGAGCTTCTGGGCACTAGAGGGAGCCATATACAAATATGAAATGCCAAGGGAACCTGGTTCAGAGTAAAATTATTAATACAACTCCTGAGAAAGATTTAAATGACATTGACCTCATGACTCTTCCTGAAAGGAAGTTCAAAGAAAAAATCATTAACATTCTCATGGAGGTACGGAAATATATTCAAGAACTCAGGAATGAATTCTGGTCAGAGATCCAATCGTTGAAGAGCACAGTGGAGAGTATTAAAAGCAGACTGGATATGGTGGAGGAGAGAATAAATGAAATGGAAACAGGAGAAGAGGAATACAAAGAAGTTGAGGTAAAGAGAGAAAAAAGGATCTCTAAGAATGAAAGAATATTGAGAGAACTGTGCGACCAATCCAAATGGAACAATATTCACATTATAGGGGTACCAGAAGAAGAAGAGAGAGAAAAAGGGATAGAAAGTGTTTTTGAGGAGGTAATTGCTGAAAACTTCCCCAATCTGGGGAAGGAGATAGTCTCTCAGGCCACGGAGGTGCACAGATCTCTCAACACAAGAGACCCAAGGAAGACAACACCAAGACATATAGTAATTAAAATGGCAAAGATAAAGGAAAAGGACAGATTATTAAAAGCAGCCAGAGAGAGAAATAGGATCACATACAAAGGAAAGCCCATGAGGCTATCATCAGACTTCTCAAAAGAAACCTTACAGGCCAAAAAGGAGTGGCATGATGTATTTAATGCAATGAAGCAGAAGGGCCTCGAACCAAGAATACTTTATCCGGCAAGATTATCATTTAAATTTGAAGAAGGGATCAAACAATTTCCAGATATGCAGAAGCTGAGAGAATTTACCTCCCCCAAACCATCTCTACAGAGTATTTTGGAGGGACTGCTATCGATGGAAGCACACCTAAGGTTTAATAGCTGTCACCAGAGGTAATAAAACCACAGTAAAAAAAGTAGAGCAGCTAATTACTAAGCATATTCAAAATTAAATTAACTATCCCGAAAGCCAGTCAAGGGATAGATAAAGAGTACAGATTATGATACCTAATATATAAAGAATGGAGGAGGAAGAAAAAGAATGAAGAAAAAAAAAAGAACCTTTACACTGTATTTGTAATAGCATATTATGTGAGTTAAATTAGACCCTTAGATAGTAAGGAAGTTAACCTGGAACTTTTGGTAACCACGAATCTAAAGCCTGCAATGCCAATAAGTATATACCAATTGATAATCACCCTAAATGTAAATGGACTGAATGCACCAATCAAAACACATAGAGTCACTGAATGGATAAAAAAGCAAGACCCATCTATATGCTGCCTACAAGAAACTCACTTTAAAACCAAAGACATACACAGACTAAAAGTGAAGAGATGGAAAAAGATATTTCATGCAACTAATAGGGAGAAAAAAGCAGGAGTTGCAGTACTTGTATCAGACAAAATAGACTTCAAAAGAAAGAAAGTCACAAGACACAAAGAAGGACATTACATAATGATAAAAAGGTCAATCCAACAAGAACATATAACCATTATAAATATCTATGCACCCAACATAGGAGCACCTACATATGTGAAACACATACTAACAGAATTGAAAGGGAAAAGAGAATTCAATACATTCATTCTAGGAGACAGCAACACTCCACTCACTCTGAAGGACAGATCAACCAGACAGAAAATAAGTAAGAAGACAGAGCCACTGAACAACACAATGAACAAATGGACCTAACAGACATCGAGAGAACTCTACACCCAAAAGCAGCAGAATACACATTCTTCTCAAGTGCACATGGAACATTTTCAAGAACAGATCATGAAGTAGGTCATAAAAATAGCCTCAGTAAATTCAAAAAGATTGAAATTGTACCAACCAGTTTCTCAGACCACAAAGGTATGAAACTAGAAATAAATTACGCAAAGAAAATGAAAAATCCCACAAACACATGGAGGCTTCACAACATGCTCAATAACCAAAGGATCAATGACCAAAAAAATGAGATCAAGCAATATATGGAGACAAATGACAACAATAATTCAACACTGCAAAATCTGTGGGACGCAGTGAAGGCTGTGTTAAGAGGAAAGTATATTGCAATACGGTCCTACCTCAGGAAAGAAGAACAATCCCATATGAGCAGTCTAAACTTACAATTAATGAAACTAGAAAAAGAAGAACAAATGAGGCCCAAAGTCAGTAGAAGGAGGGACATAATAAAGATTAGACCATAAATAAATAAAATCGAGAAGAATAAAACAATAGAAAGAATCAATGAAACCAAGAGCTGGTTCTTTGAGAAAATAAACAAAATAGATAAACCACTAGCCAGACTTATCAAGAAAAAAAGAATGTCTACTCACATAAAAAGAATCAGAAATGAGAAAGGAAAAATCACTATGGATACCACAGAAATACAAAGAATTATTACAGAATACTATGAAAAATTATATGATAACAAACTGGATAACCTAGGAGAAATGGAACACTTTCCAGAAAAATACAACCTTCCAAGGCTGACCCAGAAAGAAACAGAAAATCTGAACAGACCAATTACCAGCAATGAAATTGAACTGGTAATCAAAAACCTACCTAAGAACAAAACTGCTGGACCAGATGGCTTCATCTCTGAGTTTAATCAAATATTTAGTGAAGACCTAATACCCATCCTCCTTAAAGTTTTCCAAGGAGTAGAAGAAGAGGGAATACTTCCAAATTCATTCTATTAGGTCAGCATCACTCTAATACCAAAGCCAGGCAAATACACAACAAAAAAATAAAATTACAGACCAATATCCCTGATGAACATAGATGAAAAAAACTCAACAAAATATTAGGAAACTGAATTCAAAAATACATCAAAAGGATCATCCATAATGATCAAGTAAGATTCATTCCAGGGATGCAAGGATTGTACAACATTTGAAAATCCATGAACATCATCCACCACATCAACAAAAAGAAGGACAAAAACCACATGATAATCTCCATAGATGCTGAAAAAGCATTCGACAAAATTCAACATCCATTCATGATTAAAACTCTCAACAAATGGGTATAGAGGGCAAGTACCTCAACATAATAAAGGCCATATGTGACAAACCCACAGCCAACATTATACTTAACAGTAAGAAGCTGACAGCTTTTCCTTTAAGATCGGAACAAGACAAGGACGCCCACTCTCCCCACTTCTATTCAACATAGTATTGGAAGTCTTAGCCATGGCAATCAGACAACACAAAGAAATAAAAGGCATCCAGACTGGCAAGGAAGAAGTTCAACTGTCCCTGTTTGCAGATGATAGGATATTGTATATAAAAAACCCTAAAGAATCCACTGCAAAACGAAGAGATCTAATATCTGAATTCAGCAAAGTTGTGGGATACAAAATTAATACTCAGAAACCTGTGGTATTCCTATACACTAACAATGAACTAGCAGAGAGAGAAATCAGGAAACAATTCCATTCACAGTTGCATCAAAAAGAATAAAATACCTAGGAAAAAAAACTAACCAAGGAAGTGAAAGACCTATACTCTGAAAACTACAAGACACTCATGAGAGAAATTGTAGAAGATACCAATAAATGGAAGCACATTCCGTGCTCATGGATACAGGGAATTAATATTGTCAAAATGGCCATCCTGTCTAAAACAATCTGTAGATTCAATGCAATTCCTATCAAAATACCAGCAGGATTCTTCAACGAACTAGAGAAAAATCATTCTAAAATTCATATGGAACCACAAAAGATGCTGAATAGCCAAAGCAATCCTGAGAAGGAAGAATGAAGCAGGGGGGATTATTCTCCTGTACTTCAAGCTCTACTTCAAAGCAACAGTAATCAAGACAGTTTGGTACTGGCACAAGAACAGACCCATAGACCAATGGAACAGACTAGAGAGCCCTGATATAAATCCAAGCATATATTGTCAATTAATATATGATAAAGGAGCCATGGACATACAATGGGGAAATGACAGCCACTTCAACAACTGGTGTTGGCAAAACTGGACAGTTGCCTGCAAGAGAATGAAACTGGATTATTGTTTAACCCTATACACAAAAGTAAACTCAAAATGGATCAAGGACCTGAATGTAAGTCCTGAAACCATAAAACTCTTAGAAGACAACATAGGCAAAAATCTCCTGAATATAAGCATGAGCAACTTCTTCCTGAACGCATCTCCTCAAGTAAAGGAAAGAAAAGCGAAAATGAGCTCATTGGACTACATCAAACTAAAAAGTTTCTGTACAGCAAAGGATACCATCAACAGAACAAAGAGGCATCCTACAGTATGGGAGAACATATTTGTGAACTACATGTCCAACAAGGGGTTAACATCCAAAATATATAAAGAACTAATATGTCTTAACACCCAAAAATAAATAACCTGATTGAAAATGGGCAGAGAATATGAAGAGAGAGTTCTCCAAAGAAGAAATTCAGATGGCCAACAGACACATGAAAAGATGCTCCACATCACTAATCATCAGGGAAATGCAAATTAAAACCACAATGAGATATCACCTCACACCAGTAAGGATGGCCAGCATTGAGAAGACTAGAACAACAAATGTTGGCGAGGATGTGGAGAAAGAGGAACCCTCCTACACTGCTGGTGGGAATGTAAGCTAGTTCAACCATTGTGGAAAGCAGTATGGAGGTTCCTCAAAAAACGAAAAATAGAAATACCATTTGACCCTGGAATCCCACTCCTTGGAATTTACCCAAAGAATACCACTTCTCAGATTCAAAAAGACATATGCACCCCTTTGTTTATAGCAGCACTTTTTACAATAGCCAAGATATGGAAGCAACCTAAGTGTCCATCAGTAGATGAATGTATAAAGAAGATGTGATGTATATACACAATGGAATACTATTCAGCCATAAGAAAGAAACATATCCTACCATTTGCAAGAACATGGATGGAGCTTGAGGATATTATGCTAAGTGAAATAAGCCAGGCGGAGAAAGTCAGGAGCCACATGATTTCCCTCATTTGTGACGTATAACAATGAAGGAAAACTGAAGGAACAAAATAGCAGCAGACTCAGAGACTCCAAGAAGGAACTAGTGGTTACCAAAGGGGAGGGGTGCGGGAGGGTGCGTACGGAGGGTGGGAGAAGGGGATTGAGGGGTATTTTGTTTAGTACACGTGGTGTGGGGGGTCAAGGGGAAAACTGTAGCACAGAGAAGGCAAATAGTGAATCTGTAGCATCTTACTACACTGATGGACAGTGACTTCTTTCGGGTATGGGTGGAGACTTGATAATATGGGTAAATATAGTAACCACATTTCTTTTTATGTGAAAACTTCATGAGTGTATATCAATAATACTTTAATGAAAAAAAAAGAAAAAGAGGAAAAAAAAAGAAAAGAAAGCAAAGGGTACTCGGCCATTGAATAAGGGAACTGGGCTGTTTGAGTTCCAAATTTATGTCTTCCCCTGAGGGAATTTTCTAGCCTGGAGGTGAGATCTAAAACCAGAAAGTTGCAGTTTAATTGAACTTAGAAGTCAGAGAATAGCCTTAAAACTGCCAGAACATCTGGGATTTGAAGGGTGCAGGAAAAAATGTGCCACAGTGGGGGAGGGTGCTTAACATTTCTATACAAAGTTCCCTCAGATTCTTGTTCGACACCTGAATCCTTTGTGTGTGAGACTCCAAGGAATCCATGGAGCAAAAAACATTTGAGAGGTTGAAAGTATTTAATAGAGATTTCAACTGCTGTCTATGCAGAGGAAACAGATGCATCACACCAAATTAGAACGGTTTAGTAAACACCTTGGCTTTTTCATTTATAGTCAGAAGGAACACGCCTTAGGAGAAAAGCCAGTTTCTTAGGACTAAAGAATTTGACCTAACACTGAAAGCAAACCTGGATCCCACCAAAAAAAAAATAACAAGGCCTCCATAACTGTATATTTATAAAACTACTGGATATACAGAGAAACAGAACAATGTGACCCATAATAAAGAGGAGAAGAAGGCAATAGGAACAGACCCACATGACCCAGATATTGAAATTAACAGAAAAGGGCTTTAACTCCAATAAATATGTTAACTAATCTATCAGAAAGAACAATATATGGTTGTAGAATTGTCAATTTCAGGATAGATGTGGAAACCAAAGAAAAGAGAAAATCCCATAATTGAAGAAATTCATTATTTAAAATTAAGATAAATCATTGGATGGGATTAATAGTAGAAGCAATGATCAATGAACTTAAATAGGGTCAATGTACATCATCCAAACATAGGCACAATGATAATAGAAGATTTTAAAAATTGAACTCATGTTTTCAGGCACGACAGAGTTCTTGGTACCAGAATTTCCATCCTACCAAAAACAACCGTAAAACTGGACAGAAAATATGAAGGTATTCTTTTCAGGCATTTGGGAATAATTGGTGTAGAGTGTGCTTTTTTAAAAAATTAAGGTATCACTGATATACAATCTTATGAAGGTTTCACAAGAACAACATTGTGGTTTCAACATTCACCCATATTATTAAGTTCCCCCTCTCATGCCATTGCAGTCACTGTCTATGAGCGTAGTAAGATGCTATAGAGTCATTACTTGTTTTCTCCGTGTTGTACTGCTTTCCCTGTAACCTACTATATTTTGATTGAGGATTAGTGCCCCTTAATAAACTTCTCTCTACCTCCCTACCCACTCTCCCCAGCTCCTTCTCTTTGGTAACCACTAGTCCTTTCTCAGAGTCTGTGAGTTTGCTGCTGTTTTGTTCCTTCAGTTTTGCTTTGTTGTTATACTCCACACATGAGTGAAATCATTTGCTACTTGTCTTTCTCTGTCTGGCTTATTTCACTAAGCATAATACCCTCTAGCTCCATCCATGTTGTTGCAAATGGTAGGATTTGTTTTCTTCTTATGGCTGAATAATATTCCATTCTGTATATATACCACATCTTCTTTATTCATTTATCTACTGATGGACCCTTAGGTTGCTTCAATATCTAGGCTATTGTAAATAGTGCTGCGATAAACATAGGGGTGCATATGTCTTTTGAATTAGGCATCTTTTCTTTGGGAAAATTCCTAGAAGGGGAACTCCTGGGTCAAATGGTATTTCTATTTTGAGTTTTCTGAGGAACCTCCATACTGCTTTCCACAATGGTTGAACTAATTTGCATTCCCACCAGCAATGTAGGAGGGTTCCCCTCTCTCCACATCCTCACCAACATTTGTTGTTCCTTGTCTTTTGGATGTTGGTCATCCTAACTGGTGTGAGGCGATATCTCATTGTGGTTTTAATTTGCATTTCCCTGAGAGTTAGCGATGTGGAGCATTTTTTCATGTGCCTGTTGGCCATCTGAATTTCTTCTTTGTAGAAGTGTCTGTTCATATCCTCTGCCCATTTTTAACTGGCCTATTTGCTTTTTGTTTGTTGAGATGTGTGAGCTCTTTATATAATTTGGATGTGAACTCCTTATCAAATATGTCATTTATAAATATATTCCCCATACTGTAAGATGCCTTTTTGTTCTACTGATGGTGTCCTTTGCTGTACAGAAGCTTTTTAGTTTGATTTAGTCCCACTTGTTCATTTTTCCTTTTGTTTCCCTTTCCCGGGAAGATATGTTCATGAAGAAGTTCCTCATATTTATGTCTGAGAGATTTTTGCCTATGTTTTTTTCTAAGAGCTTTATGGTTTCATGACTTACATTCAGGTCTTTGATCCATTTCGTGTTTACTTTTGTGTATGGGGTTAGACAATGATAAAGTTTCATTCTCTTACATGTAGCTGTCCAGTTTTGCCAACACCAGCTGTTGAAGAGGCTGTCATTTCCCCATTGTACATTCATGGCTCCTTTATTGTATATTAATTGACCATATATGTTTGGGTTAATATCTGGAGTCTCTATATTGTTCCACTGGTGTGTGGGTACGTTCTTTTGCCCATACCAAATTGTTTTGATTACTATGGCTTTGAGGTAGAGCTTGAAGTTAGCGAGCATAATCCCCCCAGTTTTGCTGTTCCTTCTCAGGTTTGCTTTGGCTATTTGGGGTCTTTTGTGGTTCTATATGAATTTTAGAAGTATTTGTTGAAGAATGCTGTTGCTACCTTGATGGGGATTGCATTGAATCTGTAGATTGCTTTAGGCAGGATGGCCTTTTGGCAATATTAATTCTTCTTATCCATGAACATTGGATGTATTTCCATTTATTTGTGTCTTCTTTAATTTCTGTCATTAGTGTCTTCTAGTTTTCGGTGTATAGGTCTTTCAGGGCTGTGCTTTTTAAGATGAGGGAAACATGTATGTCTTCTATTTATCCTCCCCCTCCTTGTCTGGAGATAATTTCTTGACCATGGCATAGGAAAGTGGAGCTCAAGTAGAGATTGACTGTCCAGATGAACTAAGGGGCAGTGATCAGAGTTCAAATAAATTCCAAAGCACATGGAACTTCCTGGGCAAGGTATAAGGGAAGAGGGAACTATGCCAAGGGTAGCCCAAGAAGTATCTGTGAGCCTATCCTTCAGATATATGGTTGAGAGCTGGGTTGCACATATACAGTTGAGACCCTCTAAGGCTTAGCAGAGAGCAGCAGCTTATGGGTATAAGAACATAATAAGTATACTAGAAGTTACACAGTCCTGGAAGTTGGAGTCTGGCCCAGCCAGAATGGAGAGACCAATTAGCACATCACTAACATCTTGAGGATTCAGTGGAAACAATAGGAAAAAAACCTTAGAAGTAAGGATCATGGCCTGGAAATGTGCACCATAACAAAGCTTAAAACTATACCTTCACAGGATCAAGAGGAACAGGCAGTAAATTAACAGCATGCCAGCCCAAAACAGCAACACTCTAAAAAAACAACACATTCCAGATTCTTTGCAATGTATTTTCTACAATGCCTTCCAGAAAATAAAAAAATAGGAAATTATGACATTAATCATCCAAAAAAAAAAAAGAGAAGAAAACAGACTTCCTATATCACTTAATATTGGAATTACTAGATACAGAATTTGCAGCAACTATTATGAAGATATTGTTGAAGGACTTAAAGGCCAAGTAGTGAGGATATGCTGACTCACAGCACAAAAATGTAAATTTGAAAGAAGAATTGAATGTGGAAACTACTCAGCAATAGAAAGAAACTACTGATATACACATCACTATGGAAGAGTTTCAAAAGCTTCATGTTGAGTGAAAGAAGGCAGTCTTAAACGGCTATATACTATAGTATTCCATTTGCATACCATTCTAGAAAAAGCACAAAAATCAGATCAGTTGTTGTAAGGGTCTGGGTTGGGGCACAGGGGAAATTTTGAGGGTGATAAAATGCCTCATATCATGATTGTTGTGGTGGTTACATTATGACATATATTTGTCAAAACAGAATTATACATTTGAATAGTGTATTTCATTGTATGTAAATTATATCTCAAACCTGATTATTAAAAAAAGAAAGAATGGAAATTTTGGTACCACAAGGTAAAATATCTGAATGAAAAATAAACTACACAAGTTTAACGGACAGTTGGAAATGGCAGAAGAAAGGATTCAGAAACTTGAAGACATTCATAAAAACTAATCCGGAGAAGAAAAAGAAAAAGAGATTAAAAATTATTAGAATTTCAGAGACCTATGGAACAATGTAAAGCACACTAACATATATATAACTAGAGTCTCAGAAGAAGAGAAATAATGTGATGGGGAAATGTTTGAAGAAATAATGATTAAAATTTCCCAAACATTGTGGAAAGATCTATGCAGCAAAACAAATCCTTGGTAGAATAAATTGAAAGGAAATAAATCATGAGGATATCATAACTAAACTATATATAAATAATATAAATAGTAAGTCTAAAAGGCAAGAGAAAAACGACACATTTCATAGAGAGAATTAATATAGAAATGCCCAAGAATTTCATATCATATACCCTGGAGAACACAAGATAATAAAACTGTCTTTAAAGAGAACAAAGTAAAAACAAAACAACCAGAGTTTTATATTCAGTGAACATGTTTTTTAAAAATGAGGATAAAATAAGACATTTTCAGATTAACTGAAGCTGGAAGAATTTGTTGCCAATAGACCTTTGCTAAAGGACATTTTTAAAGAAGGTCTTTAGGCTTTTGGTTGTGTCTATAATATATAAAGAAAAAGCATATATGAAAACAATGGTAAAAAGAACAAGCTTGCTAAATGAAATGATACTGTTTTTAGTTTCTTACATTTTAGGAGTCCAAAATAGAAAGTGGCACATTATTAAATTTAGGGGTGGCTATGAGCTAAGAAAGCATACGGTAATCTCTAGAGCAACTAAAAATAATTTAAAAGATGTATAGTAAACATTTCAACACAGCAAATGAAATGCAATCTAAAAATATTTGATAAACAGGAAAGAGGAATAAAAATCTAATGAAAGAAATGGAAAACAAACAAGATGTCAGACTTAAACCCAATCATATCAGTAATTACATAAAATATAATTACACCAAATACTCCAGTTAGAAGGCATCACTTTTTAGAGTAGCATAAAAAAGCAAGATTATCACTGTCTAAAGAGATGAACTTTAAATATGAAAACACATGTTGGCTGAAAAAAATTATACAAAATGAAATATTGTGCAGACATTAACTATAAGAAAACTGGCATAGCAATATTAATCTCAGACATAGTACACTTCAAGACAAGAAATAATGGCCAGAAATGAAGAGGGGCATTCAACAAAAAGATACATTTAACAGTAAGACATACCAATCCTAAATATGTTTTCCTCTAATAACACAGCTTCCAAATACATGAAGTAAAATTTAACAGAACTAAAGGAGGTAATGAACAAATCCACTATCATAATGAGCAATTTTAACATTCTTCCCTCAGTAACTGTTAGTAAAACAGTGTAAAGATATAGAAAACATGAATAGTGCTATCAACTAACCTGATGCAATTTACATTTGCAGAACACTACATCAAATGCTTCTGAATACACATTCTTTTCAACATGTATGTAGTGCTCACCAAAATAAATCATATGCTGGAGCATAAAATATATCTCAATAATTTCATAAGACTTAAATGTTCTATGGTATATTCTCTGTAAACAACAGAATTAAACTAGAAATCAGTAAAAGTAAGATATTGAGAAACCTCCCCAAATAGTTAGTAATCAAATTACAAATACTGAATTAATCATGGACCAAAAAAGAAAACATAAGGAAAATTGGTAAAACATTTGGATAAATATGTTGACAAAAAAAAGCATATAAAATCTGTGGGTATGGCAAATTATTTTGAATGCTTTGCATTTCCAAATAAATTTTGGAATCAGCTTGTCAGTTTGTGAAAAAAATTAATAGGACTATTTTTGGAGTTGCTTCGAGTCTATAGATTAATTTGGGTGGCATTTTAAGTTTTAGTCTCCCAATCCAAGAACATACAATATATCTTGATTGAATTTCTCTACACAATGTTTTTAATGTGGATGGTTTTCACATCTTTCTAAGGGCACTATATTTTTTGATGATATTATAGATGCAAATTATGAAAATTTCAGATAGTTGCTACTATATGGAAATATTTGTTTTTATATGATATATTGATCTGGTATCCTGCCACCTTGCTAAACTGACATTCATGTGAATAAAGTTTTCATTTTGAGGATTCCTTAAGAGTTTTCACATGGTCAATTGTTATCTTAAAGTAAAAAGTTTTAACGTTCTTTTCCTCTTTATTATCTATTATCTTTATTTATATTTGCTTATTTAACTAACTATGAACTAAAGTAAATCAAAATGGAAAGAAATAGAAAGTTGAAATTTCTCTTCATCTATCAAAGCAATTAAGTTAATATTTAAAAACTTTTCTGAAACCAAATATAAATTCAAATGGTTTCATTGGTGAATTCTGTCAAACAATGAAGAGAGAAACATTATCAAATTTACATGAATGGTTTCAGATAGTGGGAAAGGAAGGAACATCCCTAAATAACTTTATGAGGCCAGCATAACTCGTACATGAAAACCTGATAAGGTGTTTAACACACAGGATATTTATAGAACAATATCATTTATGTAAATAGATGCAGAGCTCCTAAATAATGTGTTAGCAATCTGTAAATCTGTATATAAACTCTATCTCAGTTCTTGACTAATCTTTAAACTACTAGGCACAGAGGAAATATTGGAGTAATGCACTAAAAGAAGCAGCTGGAAGCCAACAAAACCGAGCAAGTTCATTAAATGCTGCACAATGGGGAAGACAGATTTTATAGTTGGAGTTCAGTATGGTAACTGCCTACTAGAAGACAAAAATAATCTTTACAAAAGAAAAACTCCAGAGTATCATACTGTATTAAAATGTCCAGTTTTAAAGAAAAAGCTATTAGCTATGCAAAGAAACAGAAAAGTTGGAACCACAAACAGAAAAAAGAGAAGTCAGCATAAATAAATTATCTTGGTCACAGATGCTAGATTTAAAAGACCAGATCTCAGACCTTAGAAGTTTTCAACACAAGAAAAAAATTTTGTGGACAGCTACATATAAGAGAATGAAACTGTATTACTGTCTAATTCCATATACAAAAGTAAACTTGAAATGGATAAAAGACCTAAATGTAAGATATGAAACCATGAAACTCCTAGAAGAAAATATAGGCAAAAATCTCTTGAAATTTAAGCATGAGAATTTTTTTCCTGGACCCATCTCCTCAAGCAAGGGAAACAAAATAAAAAACGAACAAGAGGGACTACATCAAACTAAAAACTTCTGTACAGCAAAGGACACCATCAGCAGAACAAAAAGGTAAACTACAATATGGGAGAATATATTAGTACATGACTTATCCAATATGGGGTTAACATCTAAAATATATAAAGAATTCATATGATTCTTCCCCCCCCCAAAAAACAAGCAGAGAACATGAAAAAACATTTATCCAAAGAAGAAATACAGATGGCCAACAGGCACATGAAAAGATGCTCCACAACACTAATCATCAAGGAAATGCAAATCAAAACCACAATGAGATATCACCTCACACCAGTCAGGATGGTCACTATGAAAAAGACAAGTGTTGGTATGGATGTAGAGAAAGGGGATTCCTCTTCCACTGTTTGTGGGAATGTAAATTGGTGCAGCCACTATGAAAAGAAGTATGGAGGTTCCTCAAAAATCTAAAAATAGAAATACCATTTGAACCAGTAATTCTACTCCTATGAATTTACCTGAAGAAAACAAAATCCCTGATTTGAAAAGATATATGCACCACTATGTTTATCACCACATTATTTACAATAGCCAAGGTATGGAAGCAACCAAAGTGTCTATCAATAGATGAATGGATAAAGAGGTGGTACATATACACAATGGAATATTATTCAGCCATAAAAAATAAATCCTGCCATTTGCATCAATATGAATGGACCTAGATGGTATTATGCTGTGGTTATCTTTATTTGATCTAAGTCAGATTTCAGCCAGTGCTAAAAACCTCTCTACAAGGGGCATTTCTGGAAAACATTTACTAGTAAATATTTTAAAGAACAATCAATAGGAACTGTCCCTGAGGAAGCGTAGATATTATATGTGCTACATAAAGAGCTGAAATAGGCTATTTCGAATATATTCAATGAACTAAAGTATTTGATATATCCATAGAATGGAATATTAGTCAGACATGAAGAATGAAGTGAATTTCATTTCTGGCTTGACAGCATAAGGAGATTCACAAAGTGAAGAAAATCTGATGAAAAGTATTAAAGAACAACAATTTAGTTTCTGGAAATGGTCCTTTGAGCATGTAGAAAATGTAGAAACATTTGTTTAAGAAAATCTTTTAGAACTTGGTAAGAATGGTAAGAGTTGATGGTGTTTGAACTAAGAACCACTCTGTTCCTCCTCCTTCCCAATTCCAGTCAGATTGGTTCAGCCAGAGGCACAGGGCCTCTATCCCCCCACAATTCTGTCAGAGGTCTATCTTGCAAGGAAAAGCAGGACATCAGCATTTTTCATCCTGTCACCAGCTACCTGTTCCTGAAGCTACTATCTTGGTGAATGCAGTTGAGAGGTGGACATTATACTCTTCTGCTTAGCACCCTTTCATGGGATGAAGGGTCTGCCTAAGGCATAGTGTTGCTGAAAATGCTGGGTTCCTGACTGCCATTTTCCTAGCTCATAAGGCAGTGGTTACATTATATATAATATATTCAGTAAATCTGTTTTGAAAATGAAAGTAAAACAAAGATATTCCCTGAAAAAATTTTTGACAGAAGGTCTATCTTATGAACAATATTAAAGGAAGTTCTTCACTGTTGCACATGGAACATCATAGAAATATACACAAAATACAAAGAATACCTGTAATTCAATTATAGAAGTATAAATGCATACATTTCTCCTTTCTTAACTGATTTAAAAATATTATATAAAATATATATAATGTATTGGCTATGTATCATATAAATGTAACCTCATTGTCAATGACAGCACAAAGTAGGTGGGAACAAAGATGTAATGGACAAAGGAAATGATCTAGATAGTAAATGAAATCCACATGAAAAAGGAACCTTAGATGGTAAGAAGGTAAATATTACAAAATCTATAAGTATATTCTTGTTCTTCTATCCTCTATAAGCTTCTCTAAGAGATATAAAATTATATAAAGTAAGTTACATTAATATATTGCTGTGTTTCTAAAATGTACTGGCATAATATGTATAAAAATAATAACACATAAGGGGGAAAGATAATAGTCATACAAGAATAATGCTTCTATATCTTATTAGAATTAAATTAGCACATATCTGAAGCTGATTTTGATAGGATGAGATGTATATGGTAATCATTATAGCTACTAAAATAAGTAAATAATAATTTACTTCAAAATTTTTTAGAATAACATAAAATTAACTAAAATGTGAAAAAAGAAATAAAATGCTACATTAGAAAATATTCACTTAATGTAAAAGCATCAAAGGAGGAATAGAAGGGGAAAAAGACATGGGATATATAAACACAATGTAACATAGAAGATCTGAATCTAACTATATTATTAATAGTATTAAATAACAATAGATTAAAAATCCAATAAAAAAGAAGAGATATTCAGACTGAAACAGGGAATGTGGGTGTAGCCAGAGTAGGGGGAGGGCCTCCAGAAAAAACAAGGCAGAATATATGCAGTCAGAGCAATGTAACCACATGCAAGGAAACCCCCTACCAAAACTCTGTGTTAAACATTAAGCTCTAGGGTCATTTTTCAGTAAGATCAGTTGATGTTCCCCAGATAAAGAAGAGTAGCCCATGTTTTTATTATGCTAATTATTTGTAAGATTCATTTTAGCATGCTAAAAGGCCCAGGCCTATGTGCTGTCTTTCCTCTTTCAGATCTGATGGAGTGATTTTACAAACATGGCAACTAATTTAGCATGCAGACCCAGCTGTAAACAACATATTAAAAGGCAATAAAGATGCTACCTTAAAGATAACATTGCATTTTAACACCCAGGAAGTTTAAGAAGTAAGAATTTTAACTTACTCTTTAGCAAACAGAAAATACCTCAGCCCACCTTGGGGGCTGAGCAGGCTGCCTTTTGTTATGCTCCTAGACCAGGACACAGGTGTCCCAGAGAAAAGTCAGGCAGGAAATTCCTTGTGTTAAGTTAATTCTAGATACTCAGACACCACTTAACAAGTCCACATCCCTAAGCCTTTTTTTCATGTTCTCAAAAAAATCCTCATTTTGCCTATAAAACCCCTAGACAATGCACCACATGGGACTCTCTTGTCCCCTCCCGGCATGAGCCAGGAGATCTTTCCTCTCACTTTATTTCTAAATAAAAGCCTGTACCTTGCTCTCCTACCTTGAGTGCTTATGAAGCTCATTCTTTGGCTTCATGAACAAGAATCCTGGCATCAAGACCAGATTTAAAAAAAATGATCCAACTATAGGCTGTCTATAGGAGCAACAATTTGTATTTAAAGATACTAATAAAATAAATTAAAAATTAAAATGAAATTAAAAGATGGAAAATTATAAAAAATGCAAAGAGCAACTTCAAGAAAACTTGAAAATCTATACCAGTATCAGATAAATAGAGGTGATAACAAAAATGTTTACTATACATAGAGTGACATTTTATAATGGAAAGGGATTAATCCATCAGAAAGATATAACAATTATATATATATATATAGGCACCTAATAACAAAGCACCAAAACTCATAAAGCAAAAACTAAAAAAAAAGAAGAGAGAAATCGACAAACTGACATTGATAGTTGGGAACTTCAATACCTCATATTTAATGTGCAACAGAACAACTAGGCAAATATCAACAGAGATAAATGACTTAAACAACATTGTAAACCAATTAGACCTATAAGACATCTATATAATAGATACATTCTTCTCAAGTGCACCTGGCACATCTTCTGGTTAGATTTTATGATAAGCCATATAAAAAACTTAGAAAAATTTTAAAGGCTACAAAAAGATAAAAAGTATGCTCTCTGGCCACAAGGGAATGAAATTAGAAATCAGTAACTGAACAAAATTTTTGAAATTTGAAAATATGTGGAAATTAAACAATACACTTCTAAGTAGCCAATAAGACAAAGAAATCAAAAGGGAAATTTAGTAACTTTTAGATGAATGCAAATGAAGATGCAACATACCAAAACTTATGGGATACACTTAGTGTATAGGGGTTTATTTCTTGCCTTAAATCATTATAGTAACAAAGAAAAAAGATCTCAAATCAATAACTTAAAATACACTTAAAACATGGAATAAAGAAGAGCAAACAACCTATAACAAGAAGGAAGGAAATTATAAAGATTAGAGCAGAAATTAGTAAAATAGAAAATAGCAAAGCAATAGAGAAAAATCAGTGAAAATAAAGCCAGTTTTTTGAAAAGTTCAACAAAATTGGCAAACTTTTAGTTAGATTGATGGAAGAAAAGGAGAGAGAGAGAGAAGGCTTAAATGATTAGAAATAACTAAAAGAACATTACTAGTGACCTTCCAGAAATAAAAAAGTATTATAGAAGAATAATATTAATAATATATATAACAATTATAATATATAATTAATAATTATATGCCAGTAAGTTAGATAACAGGTGAAAATACCAAATTTCTAGAAAGACACAAAATACCAAAAATGTCTCAAAAAGATACAAAACGAATAGCCCTTACCAAATAGAGATTGAATTGAATTAGTAACTAAAAACTATCCATAAAGAAAAAAAAAAGCCCATAATCACATAGCTTTACCTCTGATTTTGAGACAGGGACCATAGGCTTAGACAGAGTTGGGGGAGGGCCTCTGGAAAAAGCAAGGCAGGACATTTGCAGTCAGAGCAATGTAACTACATGCAAGGAAACCCCCTACCAAAACTCTGTGTTAAACATTAAGTTCTAGGGTCATTCTTCAGTAAGATCAGTTAATGTTCCCCAGATAAAGAAGAGTAGCACATGTTTTCATTATGCTAATCATTTGTAATCATGTGTAAGACTCACTTTAGCATGCTAAAAGGCCCAGGCCTATGTGCTGTCTTTCCTCTTTCAGGTCTGATGGGGTGGTTTTGCAAACTGGGCAAATTTAGCATGCAGATCCAGCTGTAAACAACACAGTAAAAGGCAGAAAGATTCTACCTTAAAGATAAGATTGCATTTTAACACCCAGGAAGTTTAAGAAGTAAGAATTTTAACTTACTCTTTAGCAAACAGAAAATACCTCAGCCCACCTTGGGGGCTGGGCAGGCCACCTTTTGATATGCTCCTAGACCAAGACGCTGGTATCCCAGAGAGAAATCAAGGCAAGAAATTCCTTATGTTAAGTTACTTGTAAATATTCTAGGACCACTTAATAAGTCCACACCCCTAAGTTTTTTTTCATGTTCTTGAAAAATCCTCATCTGCTTATAAAACCCCCTAGACAATGCACCACCCTGGGCTCTCTTGCCCCTCCTGGCGTGAGCCAGGAGCTCTTTCCTCTCACTTTATTTCTAAATAAAAGCCTCTGCCCTGGCTCTCCTACCTTGACTGTTTGCTCAATTCATTCTTCGAATACCCAAACAAGAACCCCAGCATCAATTTCTATCAAAAGTTTAAACACAAATTAATAATTCTTCACAGTCTTCCAAAAAATGGAAAAAGAAGTAGTGCTTCACAACTCATTCCAGGAGGTAAGTATAACCTTGAAAAAAAGTACAAGATGAAGACATCACAAAAGAAAAGGAAATTACAGGCTAATATTTCTTAGAAGTATGGGGATGACATCTGCATCATGGAAGCATAGATGGTCCTCCTTTTTATGCTTCCTTTTTAACAACAAATTAGACATTCATCTATGAACAGAAGTGCCCTTGTGGGAGTTGCTGGGTCTAGCACTGTACACCAAGGGACCTGGAAGAATTTTTGACCCATCATGTATCTGGTAATAGGTAGATACACCTCAGTATGGGCTGCAGAACCAACAGAACCAGCAAATGTGCCGAGAACCCTCTTGCCACCTCTCATGAATAAACCTGTTAAGATCCCCATGACCAAGACAGAATTTGCAGAAGCCAAGGCTTCCAGAGAGGAGATTTTAGCACAACAAAAATACCAATCAGGATGCAGTGGAGGTGGTGAAAGAAGCTTTCTACTCAGTGCTACCCATTCCTCCCATTCCCCACAAAGGAACACTGCATGGGGCTTATCTACCTAGCATAAGTGGCTACTCCTGTGCCAGAAAAGATAAGCAGTGAGTACCTGGCTATGTCAGTTGTGCCATACATTGCTGGAGAACCCCATTTCTCCCCAACAACACCCAAAGCAATGAGGTGAGACCTCCATGGCTGTGGGGATGGAAAAGATTGGGAAAGAGGCAGATAGGAATTTCAAATGGCATTAAAGTGTTTGCACTTAACAGGAAGTTCACAAAACAGTTCCAGGGAGTACCACACTTGGGGATTTCCCTACTTCAGGAGCCAAGGTGCCCCAAGTACTAAACTCACAACTCCACCCACTTTCTGGCTGACTCCTTGTGCATGCTCCCATGTACATCAAGGGGAGAGAGCTCTGGTACACAGGGAGCATGCCCAGAAAACAAGTCAGGGTATGTGGGCACCATAGAAACAAGAAACTCAAGCTATAGTACTCCCTTCAGAAAAACAAAAGTTTCAGCAGACAGCCAGCTGAGTTGTAAAAACCAGAGAAGACATAAAAGCTTAAGAATTCTGCCACAAGGGGGAGCAAGAACAGCACGGCAGGTACACCCACACAATGGCAGAGAAAACCCTAGGTAACATGACTGAACAGAATACCCATCTGAAGGAATCTAGCAAAGATTTAAGAAGGTATCTGGTACTTCAGATATGAAAGCAGCAATGCAAAACTACAAGAAACATGAAAAGTCAAGGAAACATGCCACCACAAAAAGAAAATAATAATTCTCTAGAAAACAAGTTCAAATGACAGGAATTTTGTGATCTAGTTGAGAGAGTTAAAAATATCTGTTTTGAATAAATTCATTTAACTGCAAGAAAACTCAGAGACAATTTAATGAAATATTTAAAAAACACACTATTAAACAGATTATAACAGAGACAGAAATCATAAAATAAAGATATTCTGGAGTTGAACACAATAATTGAAATAAAAAAAGCAATAGAGAGCATCTTCAGTAGAGTAGAGCATTTTAAAGGCATAATAAATGAGTTAAAGTATGGGAATTTTGAAATAAACCGGTTAGAAGAGAACAAAGAAAAAGAATGAGAAAGAGTAAAGAAAAGCTATGTGATCAAACTAAAAAGCTTATGTACAGCAAAGGTCACCATCAGTAAAACAAAAATGTACCTACAGTATGGGAGAATATTTTCATAAATGACATATCTGATAAGGGATTAACATCCAAAATATATAAAGAGCTCACATGCCTCAACACCCTAAAAGCAAATAACCTGATTAAAAAATGGGCAGAAAATCTGAACAGACACTTCTCAAAAGAAGAAATTCATATGGCCAACAGGCACATGAAAAGATGCTCCACATCGCTAATCATCAGGGAAATGCAGATTAAAACCACAATGAGATATCACTTCACACCAGTGAGGACGGCCACCATCCAAAAGACAAACAGCAACAAATGTTGGCGAGGATGTGGAGAAAGGGGAACCCTCCTACACTGCTGGTGGGAATGTAAATTGGTTCAACCATTATGGAAAGCAGTTATGGAGGTTCCTTAAAAAACTCAAAATAGAAATACCATTTGACCCAGGAATTCCACTCCTTGGAATTTACCCTAAGAATGCAGTTTCCCAGTCTCAAAAAGACATATGCACCCTTATGTTCATTGCAGCACTATTTACAATAGCCAAGATATGGAAGCAACCTGTGCCCATCAATAGATGAATGGATGAAGAAAAGGCGGTACATATATACAATGGAATATTATTCAGCCATAAGAAGAAAATAAATCCTACCATTTGCAACAACATGGATGGAGTTAGAGAATATAAGGCTCAGTGAAATAAACCAGGAGAAAGACAAGTACCAAATGATTTTTGCTCATTTGTGGAGTATAACAACAAAGCAAAGCTGAAGGAACAAAATAGCAGCAGACTCACAGACTCCAAGAAGGGACTAGCAGTTACCAAAGGGAAAGGGGGTGGGGAGGGTGGGTGGGGAAGGATGGTGAAGGGGATTAAGGGGCATTATGATTAGCACACATGGTGTGAGCGGGGGTCATGGGGAAGACATTGTAGCACAGAGAAGACAAGTAGTGACTCTATAGCTTCTTACTACACTGATGGACAGTGACTACAATGGGGTGTGTGTGAGGTACTTGATAATATGGGTGAATATTGAATCCACAATGTTGCTCATGTGAAACTTTCATTTGATTGTATATCAATGATACCTTAATTAAAAAAAAAGATTGTATATCAATGATACCTTAATAAAAAAATTATTGTATATCAATAATACCTTAATAAAATAAATAAGTAAAAAGAGTTCATCAATACTAAGCCAGCCCTGCAAGAAATTATTGAGGGACTTCTTTAAGAGGAAAAGAGAAGTCCATAACTAGAGGCAAGAATATTATGAAGGGGAAAATTTTCACTGGTAAAAGCAAACATACAGTAAAGGTAGTAGACAAATTGCTTAAAAGGTATTATGAAAGTTAAAAGACAAATAAAAAGTGGAATAAATTATATCTAAAAAATTATTTAAGGGAATCAAAAAATGAAAAGGTGCAAAATATGACAAAATATACATAAAATGAAGAGGGGGAAGAAAAATATAGTGCTCTTAAAATGTGTTTGATATTAAGTGATCATCAACTTAATATACACTGCCATATAATTAGGATGTCATATATGAATCTCCTGGTAACCAAAACTCAAAACCTGTAACAGATACACAAAAAATAAAGAGAAAGCAATCCAAGCATAACAGTGAATAGTCTTCAATCACAAGGGAGGAGAGCAAGGGAAGAAAAAAGGTGCAAAGAACTCAAAACAACTGAAAAACAATTGAAATGGCAATAAGTACACACCTATCAATAATTACTATAAATAGAAATGGTGTTAATGCTCTAATCAAAGGACATAGGGTGACTGGGTAAAAAAAGAAGTCTCATCTATATGCTGCCTACAAAAGAGTTATTCCAAATCTAAAGAAAGAAACACAGGATGGAAAAAGATATTCCAGGCAAATGGAAATGAAAGCAAGGATGGGGTAGACAAAAACTGTAAAACACACACTGTAACAAGAGACAACAAAGGGCATTGTATAATGATAAAGGAGTCAATCCAAGAATATATAAAAATTGCATATATCTATGTAGCCAACATAGGACCACCTAAATATATAAAGCAAATATTAACAGACATAAAGGGAAAAATCCACATTGTTACAGTAATAGTAGAAGACTTTTACACCCCACCTACATTAATGGGTAGATCATCCAGACATAAAATCATTAAGAAAACAGTAGTTTTAAATGACACATCAGACTCTAGCCCCACCCCCTCATTCTCCCCCAGCTCCTCCTCCCCTGATGTCTCCTCCTCTACCATTGCCAGAGCTGAAGGCATCACCTCTTCCTTCACCTCTCCCATGGCCTCTTGTATTTTTCTGTCACCCCTTCCTGTGCCACTATTATGTCTCTCAGCAGTGCGACTTTGATTTTCAATAGCTTTTTTCCCTTTTCAGAGCATCGCACAACTTGTCTTACTGTTCTGCTACTTGACGCTGAAGTGAATCTCCCTTCTGGGTAATCGTTTTCAATGCTACGAGAAACAACCACCCCTCATTTCCTGCTGCTTTGTGGCCACTCAGTTCCCCTAAGGACCCTATTTTGTGAAGGGCCAACTCCACTACCACCAGCATCCCCACCCTTCCCCAATTCTGGGGAGAGGTCCACTTCTCCAGGAGGCACCTTATCCAAGACCAAATCCCCACTGGGGAATCCCTGGGTGAATTCCCACCATCCACAGGAGGGGTCCCAGGTAAATCCCCATCCTCATAGGGGGATCACTGGGTATCTCCCCAACATCTACAGAGGCAGCCTACTGAAACATTTCACCCATAAGGACAGATTTTGGGTTCACTGGACCCTGCCAACTCCTGCCAAAATGTAGCTCCAGGAGTAAGGGGGTTCCTCTCCCAGAACAAATTCCCCATGAATCCAGTGAAACCAAGCAAGACAAGGGAAAGGACAGGTTGGGTTAAGGGGTTTTATTTCTCATAGCTTGTTCCTGTCTGTCTCCTCTGGCTGCGGTGCTGCTCTCACTTCCCCTGCTTGCCCCTTCCGGGAGGAACTCCATGGGTGTGTTCATGTTGACTGATGTAAATGGGCTAAGCCCAAGAGGGGGATTCTGGAAACTCTGGGTGAAAATTTCCATTTACCTCACAACAATCAAGGACTTTTGTAACATAATATCCAAAATGCTGGGCATGCAATAAAAAGTACTAGATATGCAAAGAGCCTTGCAGCAGAAATTGCTGATGAGAAGATGAAAGAGCTAATAAAGGAGACCCAGATATGAGTAAGTATTGATAAAAGGCAGAATAAGAAGAAAAAAAGAGAAAAG
The DNA here is from genome assembly GCA_029783875.1 of Phataginus tricuspis. NCBI lineage: Eukaryota > Metazoa > Chordata > Mammalia > Pholidota > Manidae > Phataginus > Phataginus tricuspis. The sequence goes on along the minus strand of JAQQAC010016209.1, from coordinate 95,626,682 downwards.
AACAGCAACAATATAACAGATGGGACAGATATTAGGACAAATATTAGGCAAACAGCCAAGGTTACACTTAAACCCAATCATATCAATGACATTATATATAAATGATGTAAGTATAGGAGATTGAAATGGTAATGTTGGATAAATAAACAAGCAGTCCATCTAAAATAAACTCAATTTAATTGTAAAGACAAAAAGAGGCTAAAGGATGATGTAATTGGTGGTGATATCAGTGGGAACGGTGGAATAAAGATATCAGAAAATGCTACTCCGCATGAACAGAATGAGAATACTGGAAAATACTCATAAACCAAAATTTCAGAACTCTGGAAGTCAATCAAGGGCTTGCAATAATTTGGAGATCATTTATTTAAGAAAAAAGTTCTATTTCCATAATAACAGTGTTTTGTGGCATTTAAACTTGCCTTATTCTCATTTTTCTCTCCCAAACTCTGTTGTATCCTTGAGAAACAATAGTCCTGCAATCATACTGAAGACCAACAGCCTATCAGGCACTTTAGAGACCAGAGCAGGATTAGAAATTTTCAAAAACCCTGTTCCAGATAATTATTTTTTAATCACTTTGGCCATTCCCTGGAAAACTTTGCTTTCAGGGTTTCCCATTATTTTCCAGACTCAGTGCTCATCTGCTGTAAACAGCCTTTCCCTGGGAGTCATGTATCAAAACAAATCAGTGACAGTTAAACATTGCAATTGCCTGAGGTAGTGATAACTGGTGGGGTATAAAACATATTGAACAAAAAACATAAGGAAAAGGCACAGAATGAGATGTTCATAAAGCTATTTTCAAAACTACAAAATACTCCTGGGAATCTAGAGCCACATACATGGGTAGGGCTGTATACATGCTCTGGGTTATACTTAGGCTTAGGGAAAATATAAAGAGGCCCTAAGTGCTTATCTAAGGATTACCTTGGGACCCCATGCAAGAAATGAAGGCTAAGGTGTAGTTGCAAATTACCAGACTCATCACTGAAGGCATTTTCCAACACAGACACAGAGCCTCTCTGTGGGGCACTTACTGGTCCAGGCTTTGAACGAAATACCTCTCAAATCATCAGCTGACTACTAAGCTAGCTTAGCAGAAATTCCAATGACCATACACAATAAGGAATGCATACTTTAAGAATTAGTTTATGATAGTAACAAAAAAAATAGCAATAATTACAAACACCAACAACATAAATCCCTTGGGAAGGGGAAGAAAGTGCTTTCTGAAACTGTTAAATTATATTATTTGAAATGTACAGGTTGTAACAAAAAATTATGCTACATGCAAAGAAGCAAATAAGGCTCACACAAGGAAAAAAGCAATCAATAGAAACTATTTCTGAGGAAGCTATAGACAGTGAACTTACTAGATGAAAACCTTAAGGTATGTTCAAAGGAATAAAAGAAGCTTTGTCAAAAAAAAACTAAAAGAAACAGTGAGTATGTGTAAACAAATATCAATAATGACATAGAAATTTTAAAATAGTATTAAATAGAAATTCTAGACTTGACACTACAATAACCACAATGAAAATTTAAGTAGAGAAGCTTAACAACAGATTTGAACTGGCAGAGGAAAGAATCAGCAAACATAAAGATAGGCCAATTGAGATAATACATTCCAAAGAACAGATGAATTATGAATGTAGAAAAAGGAAGAAAGACTCAGAAACCTGTGGGACATGATTAAGTGTACAAACATGCAAAATGGATATCTCAAAAAGAAATGTGAGTCAGAAAAGGGCAGGAAGAAATGATAGCAAAATAATCACCAAAATTTGAAGATAAACATTCATCTATATATCCAAGAAACTCAATGAACTCCGTGTTTACTAAATTCAAAGAGATCCATACCCAGAAATACCATATCAAATTTGTCAAAATCCAAAGACAAAGAGAAAAACTTGGAAGCAACAAAAGAGAATCAACTCATCAAATATGAAGTATCCTTATAAGCCTTAATGATTTCTCACCAGAAACCATGGAGCCCAGAAGGCAGTGGGATAACATATTCCAAGGAACGAAATAAAAATATTGTCAACCAATATTTATCCAGCAAAGCTACTCTTTAAAAATGAAGAAGAAATTAGACATTGCCAGTGAAACAAAAGCTGAGAGAATTTGTTGCTAGTAAACATGCTCCATAAGAAATACGAAAGGGAGTCCTCCAAGATGAAATGAAAAACAAGAAGTTGGGTTTTTGGCAAGATCTCCAATATTAATAAACCTTTAATAAGACATACCAGAATAAAGAGTGAAGATATAAATTACCAAAAAAAAAGAAAAATTATTAAAAAAGGGGACACTACAGAAATAAAATGGATTGTAAGAAAATACTATAAATAATTACATGCCAACCAATTAGAAAATACACATGAATGGACAAATTCCTACCAACACACAAGCTATCAAGACTAACTCACCAAAATAAGTAAAGAAAATCTAATAGATCTATAACAAGTTCAATTTGTTCAATTTGTTTAATTTTTTATAAAAACAAAACAAAAGAAAACAAACTTCCCACTAAGTACACACCAGGCCCAGATGGCCTCACTGTGAATTTTAACAAAGGTCTAAGAAGAATTAACACCAATCATCCACTCTTCCAAAAATTAGAAAAGGAAATAACATTTTCCATCTCATTCTATGAGGCCAGTATTACCCTGATTCCAAAAACAGAAAAATAAATCACATGAAAAGAAAACCACAGACCAATACTTTTTATTAATATGGGCACAAAAATCCTCAACAACATACTAGCCAACCAATGCCAGCAACATATAAAAATGATTACAAATCATGACCAAATGGAATTTATCCTAGGGATGTAAGATTGTGTCATGTATATGAAAATCAATAAGTGGAAAATGCCATATTAGTAGAATAAAAGACAAAATCCAATGGCTTTTCATGATAAAACTGAACATAAAAGATATAGAAGGGACTTTCCTAAACTTTATAGAAGAATCTACCAAATACCTACAGCGAACATCATATTTCATTATGAAAGCCTAAAATCTTTCCTTCTGTGATCAGAACAAGACAAGTTTGGTTTTACTGCTTCTATTCAACATTGTACTGAGATTTTAAGCAAAGTGTTTAGGCAAGAAAAAGAAACTAAAGGCATCCATATTTTAAAGAAATAAGTGAAACCATCTTCATTTGAGATTACATGATCTTGTATTAGGAAACGAGGTCAGCAAGTCTTCAGGATACATGATCAATATAAAAGAATCAATTTTAGTAGTATATAATAGCAATGGACAATCTATAAATGAAATGAAACAATTTCGATTTCAGTAGCACTGAAAAATAATAAAATTCTTAGGAATAAATTTAACAAAAGTAGTGCAAGACTTGTACACTGAAAATTCCAAAAATTTTTGAAAGAAATTTTGAAGTTTGAAAGAAATGGAAAGGTATCTCATGTTCATGAATTGGAAGACTTAATATTGTTAAGATGATAATACTCTACAAATTGATTTATAGATTCAATGCAATATTAATCAAAATCCTAGCTGCCTTATTTTTCAGAAACTGACAAGCTGGTTATAAAATTCGTATGGAGTTGCAAGGGACCCAGAATAGCGAAAGGATGTTGAGAAAGAAAAAAGAACAAAGGTGGAAAACTCCCAATACCATGTTTCAAAACATACTACAAATATATAGTAATTAAGACTGTGTGGTACTGAAATAAGGAGAGTCTTGAAGATCAGTGGAATAGAATTGAGAGTCTAAAAACAAACATTTTCTGTCACTTTTTGACAAGGTATCTATACAATTAAATGGAGAAAGAATAGTCGTTTATAAGAATGCTGTGGGGCAATTGCATTTCTACTCACAAAGAATTAAGCTAGACCTCACAACATTTCTAAAAATTAGCTTAACATGAAAAATGTAAATGTAGAAGATAAAACTCTAAAAGTTTTAGAAGAAAACAGGAATAAATTTTCATGACCCTGATCTAGACAAAACCTTCTTTGATATGAAAAAACAAGATAAACCATTAAAGAAAAAAATAGATAATGGCTTCATCAAAATGAAGGACTTTTGTGCTGCAAATGCACCATCATGAAAGTGAAAGGAAAAAAATGGAATGGTAGAAAATATTAGCAAATCATATATTGTCTAAATGTCTTTTAACTAGGATATATAAAGAACTTTTACAACTCCAGAGTAAAAAATGTTATCAAATTAAAGTTAAGCAATTGATATAAATATATATCTCTCTAAAGAAAACACACATTGGCCAATATGAATATGAAAGTTTGCTCAATATCATTAACCATTAGGGAAATCAAAATAAAAATCACAGTGAGATACCACTTAACATACACAAGTATTAAAGTAATCATAAAAATAGACAATATTGAATGTTAGTGAGCATGTGAAGAAATTGTAACCCTTCTACATGGTTGGTGGGAATTTAAAATGGTACAGCTGCAATTCCTAAAAAAGGTAAATATTTAGTTATCATGTCATCGAGTAATTCCACTCCTAGGATATACCTATGAGAATTGAATACATATATCTGCACAAAAGCTGGCATATGAATGTTCATAGCAGCATTAGTCATAATAAAAAAGGATTGGAAATAATCCAAATGTGCATTAACAGGCAAATGGATAAATTGTGGTATATCCATCCAACAGAATATTATTCAGCCATAAAAATGAGTGAAATATTGTCACATGCTAAAACATGGGTAAGCTTTGAAAACATTATGCTATTTGAAAGAAGTTATACACAACAGACCATAGTTTATGATTTTCTTTACATAAAAATATTCAGAATACATAAACTCATCGAGATAGAAAGTAGATTACCCTTGCCCAGGAATAGTGGGAGGAGGAATGGGTAGTAACTACTAATAAAAGTGGTTTATCTTTGGGGTGAAGAATATATTCTGGGATTAGATACTGGTGATGGTTATGCAACTTTTTAATATACTTAAAACCTTCAACAAAAGTAAAAAAGAAAGAAGGGATATTACAACTGATACCACAGAAATTCAAAGGATTATAAGAGAGTATTATAAACAATTGTATGCCAATAAATCAGATAACCTAGGAGAAACTGATAAATTCTTAGACACATACAACCTACCAAGGTGAATCATGAAATAATAGAAAATATGAACTGATCAATAATGAGTAAGGAGATTGATGCAGTAATAAAACACCTCCCAAATAGAAAAATCCAGGATCAGATGGTTTCAATGGTGAATTCTATAAAACATTTAGAGAACTAAGGCCAATCCTTCTCAAAATCTTCCAAAAAAAATTGAAGAGACAGGTACACTCTGAGACTCATGTTACAAGGTCAGCATACCCTGATACTGAAGCCATATAAGGACACTACAAGAAAAGAAAACTATAGGCCAATAGCCCTGATGAACACTGATGCAGAGCTCTTCAAATTAAATTCACCCTGATGAACATTGATGCAAAGCTCTTCAAATTAAATTCACTAACAAACTAAATTACCAGCACATTAAAAGGAACATACACCATGAGCAAGTGATATTTATGCCTGGGATACAGGGATAGTTCAACATATGCAAACTAATAAATGTGATACACCACATTAATAGAATAAGGGGTAAAAATCATGATTATCTCAATAGATGCAGAAAAAACATTTAAAAAAATTCAACATTCTTTCATGGTAAAAACTCTCAACAAATTGGTATAGAAATAATGCACCTCAATATAATAAAGGCCATATAAAATGAGTCCTTGGCTAACATCATACTCAAAAGTAAAAGGTTGATAGCTTTTCCTCTAAGATCTGAAACAAGAAAAGTGTGCCCACTCTTCACTACATAATATTGGAAGTCCTAGCCAGAGAAATTAAGCAAGAAAAAGAAATAAAATGTATTCAAAAATCAGAAAGGAAAAAGTAAAATTGTCTGTTAGAGTTGACATGATTTATATATATGGAAAATTCTAAAGACTCCACCAAAACTAATAGAACTAATAAACTAACGAAATTTCAGGATACAAAATCAACATACAGAAATCAGTTATGTTTCTATACACTAAAATCAAACTAAAATAAAGAAAACAATCCCATTTTCAATAGTACCAAAAATAATAAAATACTTAGGAGTAAATTTAATCAAGTTGGTGAAAGATCTGTACACTGAAAGCTATGAGACTCTGGTGAAAGGAATTGAAGACTATGCAAATAAATGGGAAGATATCCTGTGTTCATGGATCAAAATAATTATTATTGTTAAAATGCCCATACTACCCAAAGCCATCTATAGATTTTATGCAATCCTTATCAAAATTTCAATAGCAGTTTTCACAAAAATACAAAAAACACTAAAAATTCATATGGAACCAGAGAAGACCCCAAATAGTCAAAGCAATTTTGAAGAAGAATAACAAAGCTCGAGGTATCACACTTCCTGATTTAAAATTACAAAGTCATAGTAATCAAAAAAGTATGGCACTGTCATAAAAACAGACACATAGACAAAAGAACAGAATCAGGAGCCCAGAAATAAACCCATGCATGTACAATAAACTACTATTGGACAAGGGACCCAAGAATACTCGATGTAGAAAACAGTCTTTTCAAGAAATACTATTAGGAAAACTGGATATTCACATACAGAAGAATTGATAATTGTACCCTAATCTTATACCACTCACACAAATTAACTTTAAATGGATTACAGACTTAAAGGTAAGACTTAAAAATTAAGACTCCTAGAAGAAAACATTAGTCTTGGCAAAGGGTTTTTTGAATATGACACCAAAAGCACAAACAACAAACACAAATAAACAGGTGGGACTACATCAAACTAAAAAGCTTCTGAATGGCAAAGGAAACAATCAATAAAATAAAAAGCAACTTATGAAATGGAGAAAATATTTTTAAACCATGTATCTGATAAGGGGTTAATATACAAAATATATAAGGAGTTCCTATGACTCAATAGTAAAAAAACAACCGAATTAAAAAATGTGTAAAGGAAGATGTTACCATAGGGAAAACTGGGAAAAGAATATATAGAATCTCTCTGTCTCATTTCTTAGAACTGCATGTTAATCTACAATTATCTCAAATTAAAAGCTTATGTAAAAAATCTTAAAAATGGGCAGACCTGTATAAACATTTTTTCAAAGAAGACATATAAATGGCAATTATGTACATGAAAGAAGGCTCAACATTACTAATCATCAGGGAAATGCAAATTAAAACCACAATGAGATATCACCTCACACTTGTTAGAATGGCTATTACCAAGAGACAAGAGACAAGTGTTGGTGAAGATGTGGAAAAAAGGGAACCATTGTGTGTCATTGGTGGGAATATAAATTGGTGCAACCACTATGGGAAACAGTATGGAAGTTCTTAAAAAAATTAAATGTAGAACTATTATATTATCCAGCAATCCCATTTCGGGATATATATCCAAAGGAAATTAAATCACTATCTCAAAAGATATCTGCACTCCCATGTTCATTGCACTTTTACTTATGATAGCCAACAACCCAAGGATTTGTAAATTGATGAATGGTTAAAAGAATTTGGTATAAATATATATATATGATAGAATAATATTTAACCATAAAAGAGAAGTAAAATAAGTCAGAGAAAGACAAATACTGTATGATATGGCAAGAAACATCTTTTCAACAGAATTAAGAAAGAGGTGTGGATGAGGGCATGATTAACAATAAAGGCTTAAACTAAGAGAGCAACTGAGGGAGTGGACAGACTGTAATGTGAGAAATATTGAGAAGAAACAGTAAGGACATGTTGTGTTGATAAGCTATGGGGAGAAAGAGAAGGAATCAGGTATGGGAGAGAAAGAAGGAATCTAAAATGATTCTCAGGTTTCTTTTGGGTATATGGGAGATGCTGTTGCTCTACACTTGAGAAATAAAAATGTAGAAGGAGGAAAAAGTGGAGATGGGAGAAAAGTGATGAGGGCGATCCTGATGAGATGGCATTTGAGATACATATCTCCAACATTCATCTCTATACCCCTATAAAGCTCAAGGTAGAAATCTGGATATAATCTAGATAGAAATAAATAGAAGTATTTATTTGAGAGTCATCAATAGACATATTTTTAGTTATTTCTGTGGCTGAAGGTAGCCAGGAAATACTGTATAAACAATTGGAAAGAACAGAAACCTGGGGAAGAGTGAGGGTACAGCAGAAGATGAAGAAAATGAATAGGAGCATTCAGAAAGATAGGAGGAAAGAAAACCACAGGAAAATGATGTCGTAGAGGGCACAGGAAGAGAGAATTATGAGGAAAGCATCCTCAACTTTTTTCAAATGCCACAGAGGGAGCTAGAGTTGGAAACATAGTTCTTAAAGTATGCTCCATGGATACCTGCATGCCTCTAAGAATCTTCCAAAGGTTTTATGAAGTCAAAACTACTTCTATAATAATATTAATGTGTTATTTGCTGTTATTACTGTGTTTACATGTTTACTGATGATGCAAAATCATAGTGGGTAAAACTGCTAGTGCCTTAGCCTGAATCAGGCTAATGACACCAAATTGTGCAAAATATTATTGCATTGTTCATCACCACACACTTTCAAGAAAAAAAAGCCAGTTTTACTTAATAATGTCCTTGATGAAGCAGAAAGAAAACATTAAGTTTATTAAATTTTGATGGTTTTAATAATCTGTGTGATGAAATGGATGTAGTGTACTTCTACTGCTGATATAAGATGGTTACTTGGAGGAAAAGCACTTATCCAGTTCAAGTTGGAAGATGAACGACTTTTTTTTCATGGAACAACATTTATCCTTGAAAGAGTGACTTTCAGACACACTAATATTACTCATACTTGGATGTTTGGCAGATATTTTCCCAAAAATGGATGAGTTGAACCTGTCATGTCAAGGAAAAACAGATGGTATCTGCTGCTAATGATAAAATTTGAGTTTTCAAGTGAATATTGGAACTTTGGGAAACTTGTATCCACCCCCTGGGAGTTTGACACACCTAAATTTGGAGACTTTTCTGATAAGATTGGTTAGGATTATTAATGCATGTGATTTTTGATACTAGTATTACATTTGGAAAATCTGCACAATTCAGGAGGCCAATATTTTCCAAGTGAACTATGCTTCATGGTACAAATAAAGCATGGGTAAAGTGCCATGCAAAACGCAAGAGACCAGTGGATTTTAATGTAAGAGCATATGAAAAATTCACTGTTAGGATTTATGATTCCACACTGCAACTTAGCTTAAGAAACTAACACTGGCTGGTAGTGACAGGGAAAAATTTACAAGGACAGCAATCTGGTCCAGATGGCTCCCTTCTATTTCTCTTCTTAGCAAAAACTACAGAAACTACCCCTCCCCCTCACTTTCTGCTCTGCCAGGCACTCACTCCCTAAACTTACTCTCCCTTGCTTGCTTGTTTGCTGTGCACGTAGAAATGTTGCAGATATGGAAGCAGAAAGATAAATATTGCTCCCCTGGCCTTTGTTCAGGGCTCAGACCTTGGGAGATTACCACCCTCTGAGCCCACCAGTGTAAAAATAAAACCTCAACACTCCAAGACCTCTGAGTGCCGCTTGGTTCTTCTGTCAGCAATCCAGTCCAGGTTTTTCTGTAATTTGTGGTTCCCTGACCAGGAAACCCAACCACGCTGGCCCTTTGTTGCCACCAGCTTGGGGCAACGGCCAGGCCATGACAGAATAGGTGATTGCCACGGAGAAGGCGTACCCTGACTGATCTTTCAGCAGTCTCCGACCTGGTCATCCCAGGCCGGCCCTGCTCCACTGTTCCCGCTGGACTCAGGGAGGCTTGGCAGGTGAGGGAGGACCTGGCTCCCACGTCGGATTACGGTAAGGCCCTGGGGTTCCTGGCCTGCCAGTTCCCACCCATTGGGGTGGAAGGGGAACCTGATCACCTCCCGGAGACTTCTTACAAGTCTCACAGGTAGACATTCCCAGGGGGGAAATGTTTAAACTCTGGTTGAAGTGTGTGAGTGAGTGTGGAGAGCGGCTGAAGCCGTTCAGTCTGCACTGAATCTGTGATTCCATGGCCTGCAGTACAGAATCTGAGCGGGTCCTTCACCATATTTGCGGTTGGCCACCACGACATAACAGTGACTTAGCTTTGGTTGACCTGGCCAGGGACTTATACGGGTGCACCTTAGTCAAGGCTGATCAAAGTCTCTGAGAGAAATGCAAACAAACAGGTATCTGATTGGTCTCTTCTCTAGAGGAGGCACCCTTCCTTTGTCTGTTATGGCACCATTACACAGACACATCATGGGGTCAGGGCACAGCAAACCCACAGTTCTTGACACCTTGATCAAAAATTTGAGGAAGGGATTTTCAGAAGACTATGGAGTAAAATTAACTCCCAGCAGGTTAAAAACCCTGTGTGAATCTGAATGGCCCACCCTTAGTGTAAGATGGCCTCCTGAAGGGACCCTAGATGTCCCAACAATCTGCCAGGTCAGGCGGGTCATCACTGGAGATCCAGGTCATCCTGACCGGTTCCCATATATTGACTCCTCGTTAGGAATCGCCTAGACCCTTCCCCCTTGGGTGCGATTTGCTTGCAATAGGCAGGGTAGGGTCTTAGTCACCTCAACAAAGAAGCCCACAAAGAATCAACAGAAGCCTGAGCCTCTGTAGATTCTTGCTGGTGACCCAGAGGAAGAGCTAATATTGCCCCCACCTTATGTGTCCCCAAGGCTGTCAGCACCCAGCCCCCTAGTCCCAGAAACCCCACTGCCATCAGCTGCCCAGCCAACTCTAGAAACAGTGAACCCACTCTCCCCTGCACCAGCAGCCAGACTGTGCCCTCAGTGTGGAGCAGGTACCCTTCAGATGCTGGTGCAAGAGATGCAGGAGCCAGAAAAACATAATAAATATGGGACTATCAAGCCCGGCCAGTCCATGTTTCACTATCAACCATTCTCCACGACTGACCTCCTCAATTAAAAACACAGCACCCTGTCGGAAAAGCCACAAGCCCTGGTTGATCTCATGAAATACCTTTCCAAACCCATTGACTGACCTAAAAAACTGTTAACAGCTTTTCCACACCGTGTTCACAATGGAAGAGAAGAGGCAGCCAGGATCCTTGATTGGGTGCATGGGCTGGAATCGCTGTCCCCGAGCAGCACCCCGAGTGGGACTTCACCACCCCTGAGGGAGAGCACCAGATCTACCGATAACAAGACACCCTTCTCCAGGTGATCAAAGCTGGGTCCAAAAAGCCTATGAACATTATCAAAGTTTCTTTAGTCATTCAACAATCAGGAGAGTCTCCTGGGGACTATTAGGAAAGACTGGGTAAATCTTACCGCATGTATACCCCTTTTGACCGTGAAGCACAAGAAAGCCAACAAATGGTCAACATCTCATTCATAGCTCAAGCCGCCCCAGACACCAGAGGAAAGCTCCAAAAACTTGAAGGCTCTGCTGGGATGACTATAACTCAGCTGATTAAAATTGCCAACAAAGTACCTAAACAGAGAAGTTCAGGCCAACAGGGAGGCTGAAAGAAAGAAAGAAAAAAAGGCCAGCCACCTGGCAGCTGCCCCAAAAGAAAGAGATGATCAAAAGGCAGAAAAAGCTGACCGCCAAGACGGGGGGAAACCTAGGACCCCCCTCTAGCCAGGGACCAATGTGCTTACTGTAAAGAAAATGGCCATTAGAAGAATGAATGCCCAAACCGAGGAAAAGCTCTGAAGCCCAGTCGCTTCCGGGAGGATCCTCACGGGGAAAGGCTCATTGGTCTGGCAGGAACAGACTCAGATTGACAAGGACAGGGTTCTCTCATGCTCGGCCCCCATGAGCCCATGAATGTCAAAATGAAAATGGGGGGCCAAAACATGACTTTTATGGTTGACACTGGGGCAGAACAGTCTGCGGTCACCCTCCCTGTATTCCCCTTCAGTAAAAAGCCTGCAACTATTCTCAGAGCCACAGAGACAGCGGCAGCACCCCCTCTCACAAGAGGCAAGCATTTTAATCGAGTGTCAATTACCCTGGAACACCCTGCTTCTACCAGTCAAAAGGCCAGGAGGAGGGTACCAGCCTGTTCAAGACCTGTGAGCCATTAACAAAATGCCTGTTTCTTTATACCCAGTGGTCCCAAATCTGTGCATCCTCCTCAGCCAGATCCTACGGTCTTCCAAATGATTCACTTGCCTAGACTTAAAAGATGCCTTTTTCTGCCTCTGGTTGTCTCCCCAAAGCCAGCTCTTGTTTGCCTTTGCATGGACTGAACCAGGTACAGGATGGCAGGTGCAGTTAACATGGATGCGGCTTCCACAAGCATTCAAGAACTCACCCACTCTGTTTGGAGAGGCATTGGTTGCAGACCTTGCCAGCTCTCCAAGGGAAGTGACACACAACACCCTCCTGCAGTACGTAGATGACCTCCTTCTTGCCCGTAACACCCCCCAAAAATTGTGAAAAAGGCACAAAGGCTCTCTTGCAACTCCTGTAAGACTCAGGATACTGAGCCTCATGTAAAAAGGTACAAATCTGTGAGCAGCAAATCCAGTACTTGGGCTTCCTCATCACCCAGGGAGAAAGGGCACTTGAGCCAGAGAAGAAAAAGGTCATTAAGTCCTTACCCAAGCCCCACATGAAGAAAGACATATGAGAGTTCCTGGGTGCTGCCGGGTTCTGCAGAATCTGGATTCCAAGATTCTCAGCAATGGCAAGACCCCTCTATAGCCTCCTGGGGGGGTCCAGACCTAAAGCCCCCTGTCTGGACAAAAGAGGCAAAAGCCACCTTCCTGGAAATAAAGGCTACTGTGTAACAGGCACAAGCCCTAGGCCTGCCAGATATAAAAAAAAAAGACCCTCAGTCTCTTAGTACATAAAAAACATAGCAATTTTGCATTGCAAAGATCTCCAAAAGAAATCAACCCTATAACACGGGAGAACCAGCTAGCAGATAAAACAGCTAAAACAGTGGCCAATAAAAAAAACAGATAAAGCTCCTTCCCTCACTATGGCTCTAACATCCCCAGTGGTGGCCCCTCAACCCAAGTACACTAAAAAAAGAGAAGGACTGGGCCATGGCTGAAGGAGCCACCCTAACTAAAAAAGAATGATAGATGCTGTCTGACAAACACATCTTTGTCCCAACTGCAATCAGATGGTATCTAGTCCGCGAATACCATCAGCTCACTCACCTAGAAAAGAAACTGCACTTGAAGCCCTCCTCAAAAAGCAATACTACATCAGCCATTTGGCAGCATTATGCCAAGCAGTAAGTGAGCAGTGCATGACTTGAGCCAAAAATAGTGCTCAATCTGCACCTTGACTCCTGCCAGGTGTCCAAGGGGCAGGAGTTGCCCCCTTTGAAGACCTTGAGATAAACTTCACAGATGTCCAGCCAAGCAGAGGACTCAGATACCCTCTAGTGATAGTGTGTACATACTCTGGGTGGGTCAAAGCCTTCCCAACCAGGACAGAACGAAGCCAGGAGGTAGCCAAAGTCCTCCTGAAAACAATTGTGCCCCAGTTTAGCCTACCGTTTACAATTCACAGTGACAATGGGCCTGCCTTTGCAGCAGATGCAGTACAGATTTTAACTGAATCTCTCAACATTACCTGAAAACTCCACACTGCATGCAGGCCACATAATTCTGGGAACTGGAGCGAATGAATTGCATGCTCAAAGGAACCCTAGCTAAGTTGTGCCAAGAAACTGGTCTCCATGGCCGGAATTACTGCTGCTGTCTCTCCTGTGTCAGGGGCCAAGCTACTTGTGCTGCTTGACAAAGTCCAGGCTTGAGGATGCCTTCAGAAGATCTGGAAGCCTCCCAGCTGGCCCTTGTTATTTCCCGCTATATTATTAACTTTCCCACACGCTTCATTACTTGGAGCTCTAACAAAAAGTACACCATAATTCTCAGAAATATAACAAGAATTTACCCACCTTTTATTTTCAGTTTTACTCCAAATACTTAAGGCAGGTAGCCAAAGCTCAAGGGAAGTTCACCCTACCTTTCCCGCTTACTCAGAAGAAACTCCCTCTTTGGAACATATACAAGGTTGCCCCCTTTCTGCCTTAATATTACAGCAGAGGAGTTTTATAAGAAATTTTACAGCATAAAGAGATATGGGAACCAGGACTGTGGGGGAGGACCTCCTACTGACTCACCAATTGCCCAGAAAAGAATTAGTAATAAGCTTCATTTCCCCACTATAGGAGGACCCCCTAATGTAGCTGTAGAGATTTTGGGTAGAAAATGGTACTTTTCTAAAGGTAAATGTAGCGTGGGAAAAATTAATTGATGGACTCTGTTTCCCAGTCCTATTTCATATACTAGAGTTCATGATCTATACATGAATAGGTGGTTTTTGATTAATAGAACAATGGTTAGTGCAGTTCAAGTTTTTTTTTTATATATAGAAAAGAATTAAAAGAAATAGGCCCAGCTGGTGTTTGTTAAGTGAGAAACAAAAGGAAAGGTGTGTTAATCAGTAGAATGCTTACTGGAGTAGAAATGGCTAGGTGGAGTTGATAAGTAATCAAGGACAGAACAAACAAGACCAAGACAGCCTTTAGGACCTAATTGCCCTTGCTACTGTTTCAATACCATGTAAGACGTTGCACCCCAGGAGACTGGAGACCGCCGGAAATTGAATTTAGAGTTAATTAATAGTTGTCTGTTAAGTTCCCCACTCAGAATTCTATTGATTGTTAACTTGTATAAAATAAACGACCATTAGCCTTATGTTAGGAGATGCTTACACCTTAGTTAGTGTGGGTGTCTTCTCATTCGCTGACACCATCTCAGTCCCCTTCGATACCTCGCCCCAGCTGGAGCTGGACTCCTGCACTCCTGCATGCTCACTGCACACCTGGGACTCAAGGTTTTTCCCCTTTTAAACTAGTGTATGGATGCCTTCCCCCGGGTCTAGGAAGCCTCCCAGGGAACCTACCCCAGAGAGGAGATAAGGGAGCAAGAAAACAGCTCCATGCTTTGGGAGCCACCCCAAATAAGCTGCAACAATATACCATAGAAAGCCCAATCTCCTTTGGACCCCAGTATATTCCTTCCAGACTGGGGACTCAGTCTGGGTCAAAGATTGAAAAAGGAACCCCCTCAAAACTCAGTGGATTGGCTCCCACATTGTTGTTCTAACCACATCTACTGCCCTCAAAGTTTCAGGCATCAGTCCATGGGTCCATCATTTCAGAGTGAAAAAGGCCCATAATCTGGACAAAAAAAATATATCAGTGGGAATTCTGGGAAGATGGTGGCAGGATAAGGGCAGCGGGAATCTCCTCCCAAAACCATATATATCTGTGAAAATACAACAAATACAACTATTCCTAAAAGAGAGACCAGAAGATACAGTACAACAGCCAGGCTACAGCTATACCTGCGAGAACTTAGCGCCTCATGAAGCAGGTAAGATACAGAGCCACGACCCAGTGGGACCTGAGCACTCCCCCACCCCAGCGCACCAGCAGGAGGAAAAGAATCAGAGTGGGGAGGGTGTGGAAGCACAGGCCTGCCAAATAACCATCCCTAGTGATCTGCACCGGGAGCACAGACACACATTGCGTGGTGTATCGGAGATAAGAAAAACGGAAGGGCAGGATCTGAGATGGAGACACTGAGCGGGTCCCCATAGTCAGCGCCCCGGGACAAAAGAAAAGCGGGCACTTTTTAAAAAGTCTTAAAGAGACAAGGGCCCAACAGAGGAACAAAATCGTCCCAGTGTACTCAGCCCAGCATGCTGGGAGTCGTGGGGAATTTCGGATACCCATGCTGGCGGCTGGACAAGGCAGCTGCACCAAGGCTTCCCACAGAGATCAGCAGCATGCCATTCATTTCCACCCGGCCGGCGCCACAAAGGGTCTGGCGGAGCCGCCACTGCTGCGGAACAGCGCAGGAGCAACCCTGCCCACAGCAACCTCACAGAATCCCCTCCCGGTGGGCCCGCACCTAAGCGGGAAGGGCACCAGAACCCATAACAAGGGGTGGAAAGCACCAAGTGGACCAGAAGGCACCCAGCAAGACTGCAAAGCCCCGCAGTGCTATAGGCTAGCCTGAGGGCAACTGTGCACACAGGCAGCTCAGGGGATTATCCCAGATACTGCCTCCCAGTGTGCAAGAAACCAGTTCAGGCCCCAGAGAAGGACAAGGAGAACAACAAGGAGGAAGGGACTTTTTTTTTTCCCAGCTGACACATGTGGCACCTACCAGCGACCACTTCTATCACCATGAAAAGTCAGAGGAATCTGGTACAGACAAGGATCACACAGACAACTCCAGAGAGAGGGCCTGATGGGATAGACTTACACAATCTTCCTGAAAAAGAATTCAGAGTAATAGTCATAACCATGCTGATGGATCTACAGAGAAATATGGAAGAGCTAAGGGAGGAAGTGAGGAAAGACAATGCAGAAATCAGACAAATGATTGACGGGCTTAAGAGCAGACTGGATGAGGTGCAAGAGACTCTCAATGGAATAGAAATCAGAAAACAGGAATACAGAGAAGCTGAGGCAGACAGAGATTAAAGGATCTTTAGGAATGAAAGAATATTAAGAGAACTGAGTGACCAAGCCAAACTGAACAATATTTGCATTATAGGGGTACCAGAAGAAGAAGAGAGAGAAGAAGGGATAGAAAGTGTCTTTGAAGAAATAATTGCTGAAAACTTCCCCATGCTGGGAAAGGAAATAGTCTCTCGGACCACGGAAGCCAACAGATATCCCAAAACAAGGGACCCAAGGAAGACAACACCAAGAAACATAATAACTAAAATGGCAGAGATCAAAGACAAGGACAGAGTATTAAAGGCAACGAGAGAGAGAAAAAAGATCATCTACAAAGGAAAACCCATCAGACTATCATCAGACTTCTCAACAGAAACCTTAAAGGCCAGAAGAGAATGGCATGATATATTTAACGCAATGAAACAGAAGGGCCTCGAACCAAGAATACTATATCCAGCATGATTATAATTTAAATTTGAGGGAAGCATTAAACAATTACAAGGCAAATGAAAGCTGAGGGAATTTGCCTCCCATAAACCACCTCTACAGGATATCTTAAAGGGAAAGCTCTAGATGGAAGCACTCCTAAGGCTAAAAAGATGTCACCAGAGAAAATAAAATCATAGCAAAGAAAGCAGACCATGCAAATACTAACTAAAGGCAAAAAGTAAAATCAACTATCCACAAAAACAGTCAAAGGTAATGTAAAAGAGTACAGAATAAAACATCTAGTATAAAAAGAATGGAGGAGGAAGAATAAGAAGGGAGAGATATAAAGAATTATCAGACTGTGTTTATAATAGCTTAACAAGAGAGTTAAGTTAGACTGCAAGATAGTAAAGAAGCTACCCTTGAACCTCTGGTAACCACAAATCTAAAGCGGGCAGTGGCAATAAGTACATATCTATCGGTAATCACCCTAAATGTAAATGGAATGAATGCACCAATCAAAAGACACAGAGTAATATAATGGATAAAAAAGCAAGACCCATCTATATGCTGTTTATAAGAGACTCACCTCAAACCCAAAGATATACACAGACTAAAGGTGAAGGGATGGAAAAACATATTTCATGCAAACAACAAGGAGAAACAAGCAGGTGTTGCAGTACTTGTATAGACAAAGTAGACTTCAAAATGAAGAAAGAAGCAAGAGATAAAGAAGGACATTACATAATGATAAAGGGGTCAGTCCAACAAGAGGATATAACCATTTAAAATATATATGCACCCAACACAGGAGTGCCGGCATATGTGAAACAAATACTAACAGAATTAAAGGAGGAAATAGAAAGCAATGCGGTCATTTTAGGAGACTTCAACACACCACTCACTCCAAAGGACAGATCAACCAGACAGAAAATAAGTAAAGACACAGAGGCACTGAACAGCACACTAGAACAGATGGACCTAACAGACATCTACAGAACTCTATACCCAAAAGCAATAGGATACACATTCTTCTCAAGTGCACATCGAACATCTTGCAGAATAGAACACATACTAGCCCACAAAAAGAACCTCAGTAAATTCAAAAATATTGAAATTCTACCAACCAACATCTCAGATCACAAAGGTATAAAACTAGAAATAAATTGTACAAAGAAAACAAAAAGGCCCACAAATACATGGACACTTAACACCATGCTCCTTAATAATCAATGGATCAATGACCAAATTAAAACAGAGATAAAACAATACATGGAGACAAATGCCAACAACAACAGAAAGTCACAACTTCTGTAGGACGGAGCAAAGGCAGTTCTAAGAGGAAAGTATATTGCAATCCAGCCATATTTAAACAAGGAAGAACAATCCCAAATGAATAGTCTAAAGACACAATTATTGAAATTGGAAAAAGAAGAAAAAATGAAGCCCAAAGTCACCAGAAGGAGGGACATAATGAAGATTAGAGAAGAAATAAATAAAATTGAGAATAAAACAATAGAAAAAAATCAATGAAACCAAGAGCTGGTTCTTTGAAAAAAATAAACAAAATAGATAAACCCCTAGCCAGATTCATTAAGAGAAAAAGAGAATCTACACACATAAACAGAATCAGAAATGAGAAAGGAAAAATCATGATGGACCCCACAGAAATACAAAGAATTATAAGAGAATACTATGAAAGTCTATATGCTAACAAGCTGGAAACCCTAGAAGAAATGGACAACTTCTTAGAAAAATACAACCTTCCAAGACTGACCAAGCAAGAAACAGAAAACCTAAACAGACCAATCACCAGCTACGAAATTGAATCAGTAATCAAAAAACAACCTAAGAACAAAACCCCTGGGCCAGATGGATTCACCACCGAATTTTACCAGACATATAGAGAAGACATAATACCCATTCTCCTTAAAGGTTTCCAAAAAATAGAAGAGGAGGGAATACTTCTAAACTCATTGTATGAAGCCAGCATCACTAATACCAAAACCAGGCAAAGACCTCACCAAAAAAGAAAATTACAGACCAATATCCCTGAAGAACATAGATGCAAAAATACTCAACAAAATATTAGCAAACAGAATTAAAAAACTACATCAAGAAGATCACACATCACAATCAAGTGGGATTCATCTCAGGGATGCAAGCATGGTACAATATTCGAAAATCCATCAACATCATCCAGCACATCAACAAAAAGAAGAACAAAAACCACATGAACATCTCCATAGATGCTGAAAAAGTATTTGACAAAATTCAATATGCATTCATGATAAAAACTCTCAACAAAATGGGTATAGAGGGCAAGTATCTCAACATAATAAAGGCCATATATGACAAACCCACAGCTAACTTTATACTTAAAAACGAGAAGCTGAAAGGTTTTCATCTAAGATCGGGAATACGACAAGGATGCCCACTCTCCCTACTGTTATTCAACATAGTACTAGAGGTCCTAGCCATGGCAAGAGAAAACACAGAAATACAAGGCATCCAGATTGGTAAAGAAGAAGTCAAATTGTCACTGTTTGCAGATGACATGATATTGTACATAAAAAACCCTAAAGATTCCACTCCAAAACTACTAGAACTAATATCTGAATTCAGCAAAGGTGCAGGATACAAAATTAACACACATAAATCTGATGCTTTCCTATACACTAATGATTGGCTAACAGAAAGAGAAATCAGGAAAACAATTCCATTCACAATTGCATCAAAAAGAATAAAATACCTAAGAATAAATCTAACCAAGGAAGTGAAAGACCTATACCCTGAAAACTACAAGACACCCCTAAGAGAAATTAAAGAGAACACTAACAAATGCAAATTCATCCCATGTTCTTGGCTAGGAAGAATAAATATTGTCAAAATGGTTATACTACCTAAAGCAATCTACAGATTCAATGCAATCCCTATCAAAATACCAACACCATTCTTCAATGAACTGGAACAAATAGTTCTAAAATTCATATGGAACCACAAAAGACCATGAATAGCCAAAGCAATCCTGAGAAGGAAGAATAAAACAGGGGAATTAAGATCCCAGACTTCAAGCTCTACTACAAAGCTACAGTAATCAAGACAATTTGGTATTGGCACAAGAACAAACCCATAGACCAGTGGAACAGAATAGAAAATCCAAACATTAACCCAAACATATATGGTCAATTAATATATGATAAAGGAGCCTTGAATATACAATGGGGAGATGAAAGCCTCTTCAGCAGCTGTTGTTGGCAAAGTTGGACAGCTACATGTAAGAGAATTAAACTGGACTACTGTCTAACCCCATATACAAAAGTAAACTAAAAATGGATCAAAGACCTGAATGTAAGTCATGAAACCATAAAACTCTTAGAAAACAACATAGGCAAAAATCTCTTGGACATAAACATGAGCGACTTCTTCATGAATATATCTCCCCGGGCAAGGGAAACAAAATAAAAAATGAACAAGTGGGACTAGTTCAAGTTGAAAAGCTTCTGTATAGCAAAGGACACCATCAGTAGAACAAAAAGACATCCTACAGTATGGGAGAATATATTCATAAATTACATATCAGATAAGGGGTTAACATCCAAAGTATATAAAGAACTCATGCACCTCAACAAAGAAAAAGCAAATAACCCAATTAAATAATGGGCAGAGGATATGAATAGATACTTCTCCTAAGAAGAAATTCAGATGGCCAACAGGCACATGAAAAGATGCTCCACATTGCTAATCATCAGAGAAATGCAGATTAAAACCACAATGAAATATCACCTCACACCAGTAAGGATGGCCAACATTCAAAACACAAACAACAACAAATGTTGGCAAGGATGTGGAGAAAAGGGAACCCTCCTACACTGCTGGTGGGAATGCAAAATAGTTCAACCATTGGGGAAAGCAGTATGGAGGTTCCTCAGAAAACTAAAAATAGAAATACTATTTGACCCAGGAATCCCACTCCTAGGAATTTACCCTAAGAATGCAGCACCCCAGTTTGAAAAAGGCATATGCACCCCTATGTTTATCACAGCACTATTTACAATAGCCAAGAAATGGAAGTAACCTAAGTGTCCATCAGTAGATGAATGGATAAAGAAGAGGTGGTACATATACACAATGGAATATTATTCAGCCATAAGAAGAAAGCAAATCCTACCATTTGCAACAACATGGATGGAACTAGAGGGTATTACTCTCAGTGAAATAAGCCAAGTGGAAAAAGACAAATATCAAATGATTTCACTCATATGTGGAGCATAAGAGCAAAGAAAAAAACTGAAAGAACAAAACAGCAGCAGACTCACAGAACCCAAGAATGGACTAACAGTTACCAAAGGGAAAGGGACTGGGGATGATGGGTGGGAAGAGAGGGACAAGGGGGAAAAAGGGGCATGATTATTAGCAGACATAATGTTGGGGGGTACAGGGAGGGCTGTACAACTGAGAGAAGTCAAGTAGTGATTCTATAGCATCTCACTACGCTGATGGACAGTAACTGTAATGGTGCAGGTGGGGGGGACCTGATGAAGTGGGGAGTTTAGTAACCATAATGTTGCCAATGTAATTGTAGATTAATGATACCAAAAAAAAAAATACATCAGTGGAAGGCCCAGCCAGATCTCCAGAATCCTCTCCACCTCCACATACAACGATTACCCGCTGACTAATGAATACTTGTGCACCATGGATCCTTGCCCTCACGGGAGTGGTATCTCTCATCCTGGGCATTGGACTCTGCTGTTGCCCCCCTGGACTGGACTATTCCTCAAAAATTTGCCTTTTGTAGTGTCTGTTGGGTAATCATAGGTTGTTTTGCTGCGCTTACCTGTTTCTTCTAAACTATACTCAAGCCTCAGCCTGCATCTCCCCACTACCACAGTGTAATGTAATTTTTATACCTTCTTTCCCTTCCCTTCCTCCCCCTCACTCCCGGGGAAACTCAGTGTGGTTGCATAAAGTCACACAAATCGGGGACCAGGTTCAGTGTCTACACCTACATGCCTGCTAAATGTTATGATGAGAACAGCTCCACCCTTTGCCTTAAAGACAGGAAAAGGTGCTGGACTAAAACAATAAATAAACGGGACTCAGACTGTGCAATTAGGGGAAGAAAGAGATCCACTGTCTGCTGGACCTACCTCACCCACACTGGAATGTCTGAGGGGGGGAGTCCAGAACCAAGCAGGAAGGGACAGGGGTGAAACGGTCAAGCAGGCTCTAAACGCACTAACTAAAGAGCCAGTTTACCACAAAATAGTGACCTCTCAAGTTCTTCCATAACAGACTAAGCAGTTTAGTATTACTGTAGGGTCTGCCTTCAGTCGCTTGAGTGTCCTCAGCTCCCACTGCACAAAGCTGGCGGAGGGCTGTGCTAAGGAGGTTGTGCCAAGGAGGACTGGGGGGAGGGGGGCACGTGCCCCTCCTGCTTCTTTCTAATTTTAATCGGCCCTTGAAATAGGTGCCCATCTCCTCCAATTGCACAACCCTCCTCTGACATTTGCACCTTCCGAGCTGCACATGTTAAAATGGAATCCGTGGCTAAAATCTCTTTTAACTGGCCTTGCTGGGCCAGCGGTTCTGTTGCTCCTTGAACTATTAGTGGGATCCTGTATCTTTAACTGGCTCATTATCTTTATCAAGGAACGTATTTCCTCTGTACAGCTCATGTGTATGCAGAGCCATTGTGACCCTATCATAAACCAGGGAGATGATGCCCCCTAAAACGAAGTGTTTAAAGGGGCATCAGAGGGGGGAGTGATAGGGAAAAATTTACAAGGACAGCAGTGTGTAGTCCAGGTGGCTCCCTTCTGCTTCTCTTCTTAGCAAAAACAACAGAAACTTCCCCTCCCCTTCACTTCCCACTCTACCAGGCACTCACTCCTTAAACTCAGTCCCCCTTGCTTGCTCGTTTGCTGTGCACATAGAAATGTTACAGATATGGAAGCAGAAAGATACATATTGCTCCCCTTGCCTTTGTTCGTGGCTCAGACCTTGGGAGGTTACTCCCCACTGAGTCCGCCTGTGTGAAAATAAAACCTCAACACTCTAAGACTTCTGAGTGCCCCTTGGTTCTTCTGTCAGCAATCCAGTCCAGGTTTTTCCGTAACAGTAGTGCAGTATCAAAGAATGTGCACTATTATCTGAAAGCATTATTAAAACATTTTCCTGTTTTCAAGCTCTTTGTATGATGATATGTATATTCTTGCATAATCCAACCAAAGCAGCTCATTGCGACAGATCAGACAGAGAAGCAGAGATGAGAATGTAGCTGTCTTCTACTAAGCCAGGGGAGAAAGAGATTTTTGAAAGTATAAGACAATGCAAGTCTTTTAACTAAGTTCATTTTTTGGAGAAAATACACCTATCTTCATAGAGCTGTTCTTTGTATTAACATGTTCATTATGTTCTTTTCCAAAAAGAATGCTTATTTATTATTTAACATGCTTATTATTTTAAATAAATCCATATGTATGTAACTTAAAATTTTCTCAATTTCAACTTCTAGGACAATAAATATTAATATATATAACTCATAACAAAAATCATTAGGATCTTCAATAGTATTTAAGTGTATGAAGAGATCCTGAGACCAAAGAGTTGAAAACTGGTGAATTAGGCAAGAAGTCACTATTGAATTTACAGAGAACAGTTTCACTAGAGCTACAAAATTGATTCATATGAAATGAATTATAAATGGTGAAAATAAAGACATGAGAATGACTATATAATAAGTGTGGCTGTAAAATCTAGGAGACAGAGTGGCCATAATCTAATTAGTATACAGATTAGAGAAAGTATTTTTTTAAAAAGTACTTACTTTCTTCCTAAATTAATCAATTTATAAATTTAAAGAGACCCCATCAAAATATAAATAGACTTTTAAGATGGAACTAGGAAAGTTAATGTTAAAACTCATATGGAAAATTAAACATCCCAGAATGTCTAGGCAAACTCTGAAAAATAAGACTAATGAATGTGAATTGACCATATCAGATGACAAAGTTTATTATAAAGCTTTCATAATGAAAACAGTGTGGAACTGGCACACAAACAGACACACTAGTGGAATAGAATATAAACTTCAGAGATAGGCCCATATATATAAGAAAATTTAATATACTATAAAGATGTCATTAAAAAATCACAGAATAGATAGACTTTTAAAATAAATGGCATGAGACAACTGAATGATTATCTGAAAAAAGGTAAAATCGAATGCATATCTCACCATATACACAAAATAACTGCAATAAATCGAGGTGTAAATGGAAAATATGAGGAAAATATGGGTGATTATTGTCTACTCTGACTGTAGGGAAAAAATTTATAGCTATCAGTCAACACAGAAATGAAATCTGATTGACAAACTGAAAAAAAAATTTTAAGCACCATAAGCTATAGCAAATAGCAAACACAGAAAAAGTATTTTCATTTATAACATGCAAAATGTTTTTTATCTGTAAAGTTTTTATTATCTATTAAAATTAAGAAATAGAAAGGTAAAAGCCAGATAGAAAAATGAGCAAAAAGCACTTCACTTTGTGAAAAACTGATTTAGGAATGGTACTTAACCATATGAAAACAAGCTGAATTTCAATCATAATAAAGTAGAAACAGACTACAGTACATTAAGATAGTAGATTAAAACTACAGTATACTGTGATAACATTTCTCAACTATTGGATTGGTAAAATTTTTTAAATTAAAAATATACTTTATTAACAAGGCTTTGGGGAATCAGGTTCTTTTGCTTTGCTGGTGGGAAGAAAAATGGTTCAACCATTAATTAAATATATATGTATACATTTATGCCTTGATTAATCAACTCCACTTCTAGGAAATTTTGCTGAAATTAAACTTCCAAAGATATGAAACATGCACACACCCAGAATAAGAGAGAGAGAAACAGAGAGGTATGCACATGAATTTTTCTGGTGGAATTATTAGTAATAACAAAATATTAGAGATAAATGCTCATACACACAGGAGATAGGTTAAATAAATTTTGATATATCTACATAATGCAGTACTAGTGGGTGTGAAAGATAGAAGGAATTTGACTTTTAAATGGAGTGTTTAGGCCATTTACATGATACTTGGGTTTACATGTACCATCGTGCTATGAATTAATATGGAGTGATTCCTAGGACATATTGCCAAGTGAAAAACAGCAAAATATTAATATATATGTAGTATTTTGTCTTATCTGCAAAAGAAGAAACAATGATATGTTTAATTATTTTTACAAAAATAAACTCTGTAAGTATGCTGCAGAAATTAGCGCATGGGTTAACCAAGGGAGAAAAGAGTGACACTTCTCTCAATATACTCGAATGTATTTGCATAGTTTTTACTTTTTGAACATCATATTAAGGTTTTACATATTAAAAAATAAAGTCAACAATGTTGGATAAATCAATACTGAATGCATACAAGAAATGAAGAAATCCCTAACTATTAGCAATTGGTAATAGAACCACACAAAAGTAGAAAATTCAGACTAATCCCAGCCTTTTGAACACAATGGTTTGACTTAGATACCCTTGCTGGGAAACATTCTAAAGACAAAAAAAATTGCAGTAAAATTTTAAACATAGCATTTTATTTAGTAGTATGAAAATAGCAATTCTGAAATGAATTTGTTGTGTTGTAGTATTTAGAAAATATAAATAATAAATAAATAAATGTCTTGATGCTTTGGGGGACCAGGTTACTCACAGTGAGAAAAATGAGGAATAGTAAGGAATTGGGAAAGTAGCAGAAGAATCCTACAAGACTGGATTGGGATTAAAGGCATAGATACATAGGAGAAATGACATACTAGGGTGAATGAGTGTATCTAGATTCCACATCTTGGTTTATAAGACAACTGGTCACTAAAAAGAACAAGGTTCCTTGTATGAATTGTCTGTTTTCACAACTGGAGCATTGTTGCTGTTGAAAAGGCATTCACCCATCTTATCATTGCTCTATTGAAGTGATCTATCTTTTTTTTTCTTTAAGGTTGATTTTTTTCTTTTTCTCTGCAGTGTTGCTATGATGTGTCTAAATGTTTATTGCCTTTTTATTCATTCTTCTTGAGACCTATTGAGTTCTTTAAATGTGAGATTCAGTGTCTCTCATCAATTCTAAAAGCCATTATTTCTTTAAATATTGTTTTCCTTCCATTCTTTTCACATCTTGTGGAACTCTTCTCACTTTATACTATGTCTATTATCTTCTTATTGTCTCTTCTATCTTTTCTATGCTTCCAATTTTCCTTGCTGCATCAATCACAATTTCTTCTAACTGACCTCCAGTAACACTGTGTCTAAACTGCTTTTGAGTTCTTTGATTTTCATGTTATGCTTAACCTATAGATTTCCTAGTTGCTTCTCAAATTTTAAATGTCACTGTTAATAGTTTGCATTTTCTTTATGAAATATTTAAATTCAGCTTGTAATTTCCATGTGAATCACAAATAGCTGTTTAAAGTCTGTGTCTGGTAATTCCACTATCTTGAGCGCTCATAGGTTCATTTATATTATAATTTATTGTGTTTTATCTGATTAATGTTGTCTTATCTCTTCATGTGTCTGTTATTGTATCCTGGTTACTGGAATTGAAAATCATTGAAACAAATCATTTGAAGCCTAGAATAATGACTTTTATGCTTATACCAAAAAACACTGGAAACATGAAGAATATGAAATCACCTTAATCCAATTTCCAGGCTCAAGATTTTTCTTGGTTTCATAGGTGACTTGATCTGAATTCCATGTCAAGGGTCGTCCATCCTTATTTTTAGTGTACAGGCCTTTAAGGTCCAAAAAATAAGTTCAAATTGGTTGACTTTTGCCAGGCTCTGTATTGCTACTTTGGTCTTTCTTTGCTCATGAGACTGTGAAATGAACTTCTGAACCTGTCAATCACATCTTCAGGTCTGCAAATGCATCACTGGCAAAAGTGACCTAAAAGTCATAGTCATTCTTCCTGGACTTCTGTCTCTTTCTGGATCCTTCACTAGCTTATAAATTTCTCAATGCTAATAGTATTTTTTTCATATTTTTAGTTGCCTTTAGCACAAGAATCATTGCAGATTACCGATTCTGTCATTATTAGAAGCTAATGACCCTAATATTCTAATTTAATTTGGCTGTGTATTTACTTTGTAAGCACCATTGGAATTGGTACTTTGTAGATGAGCTCTTCTGGTCGAGTGGGTAAAATCTGTGAGCCCTTGAATATGTAGGTCAAATTTTATATAAAGATTCACTTTTTTTCTGGGAGAAGTTTCATTGCTTTTTATTCAAAGATGTGTGTATATATATTCACCTACAATAGAATAATCTTAAAACTTAAATAATTAATTTTGTCAATAAACTCAGAGTCAAAATCTTTAGATAACATCAGTGAAGACTGAATAGAGGTTTTAGTGATCTTGTAAACTTTATCACAATCTTTTATAGAAACATAACTTTGAAGAAGAATTATTTAATGGGATACTAAATGTAAGTTTCAGCTGGGAGAGGGAAAAAAAGGAAAAAAAAGAGGGCTTTAAAAGGCCTTATAGTCCAATTGGTCAAATTTTGTGACTTGAATATTAGCAATGTTAAATAAGACATTTATGAATATCTCTAATATAAGCAGTAAAACGATCTTCCTTTAACCTCCCCCAAATCTTCAAAGAAACTGATAGATTTTTTTCTCTTTTGTATAACTAGAATCTGAGAAGATATTTAAAAATGGAAAGGCAATAGTATATTTTAGGTTGAATACCATAAATTTAGGCATGTTTACTTCATGAAGATTTATATTGTAAAATTAATTTTTCTACTAAAGAAGATATAGAATTAGAATAAAAATATTAAGGTTAATATTCTGGGATAGATATATCTTTTCTAAGATTTAAATACTATATTTTTTAAATTTAGAATTTACCATATATTTTTGTCAACTTCAAATCATTTTAAATATCTGTATTTTTGTCTGTGTTGCAGAATTCACTGGCATATTGATTCAAAAAATACTTTAGCAGCTTAAATGGAAACTTTATATTTATATACACACAGACATTACATTTACTTCATTATTGTTAACCTAAATATCACATAAATAGGTTAAGAATAATTACTAAACAGAACAATCCCGATTAAACGCAAATGTTACCAGTCGACGTCTGTACGTTGTTCACAGTACATAATCCGAAAGTATTGAGCATAGCCG
>JAQQAC010016209.1:95563649-95593532 GCA_029783875.1 Phataginus tricuspis | reverse complement strand
TGCCTGTTGGCCATCTGAATTTCTTCTTTAGAGAAGTGTCTATTCATCTCCTGTGTCCATTTCTTCATTGGGTTATTTGCTTTTTGTTTGTTAAGGTGCGTGAGTTCTTTGTATATTTTGGATGTCAACCCCTTATCAGATACATCATTTATTAATATATTTTCCCATATTGTAGGATGTCTTTTTGTTCTACTGATGGTGTCCTTTGTTGTACAGAAACTTTTCAACTTGATATAGTCCCATTTGTTCATGTTTGCTTTTGTTTCCCTTGCCCAGGGGGATATGTTCATGAAGAAGTCACTCATGTTTATGTCCAAGAGATTTTTGCCTATGTTTTTTTCTAAGAGTTTTATGGTTTCATGACTTACATTCAGGTCTTTGATCCACCTTGAGTTTACCTTTGTGTATGGGGTTAGACAGTAGTCCAGTTTCATTCTCTTACATGTAGCTGTCCAGTTTTTCCAACACCAGCTGCTGAAGAGGCTGTCATCTCCCCATTGTATATCCAAGGCTCCTTTATCAAATATTAATTGACTGTAGGTGTTTGGGTTAATGTTTGGATTTTCTATTCTGTTCCACTGGTCTGTGGGTCTATTTTTGTGCCAGTACCAAATTGTCTTGATTACTGTGGCTTTGTAGTAGACCTTGAAGTCAGGGAGTGTTATTCCCCCTGTTTGATTCCTCCTTCTCAGGATTGCTTTGGCTATTCGGGGTCTTTTGTGGCTCCATATGAATTTTAGAATTATTTGTTCCAGTTCATTGAAGAAAGCTGTTGGTAGTTTGATAGGGATTGCATTGAATCTGTAGATTGCTTTAGGTACTATAGCCATTTTGACAATAATTATTCTTCCTAGCCAAGAGCATGGGATGCATTTCCATTTGTTAGTGTCCTCTTTAATTTCTCCTAGGAGTGTCTTCTAGTTTTCAGAGTACAGGTCTTTCACTTCCTTCGTTAGGTTTATTCCTAGGTATTTTATTCTTTTAGGTGCAATTGTGAATGGAATTGTTTTTCGGATTTCTCTTTCTGTTAGCTCATCATTAGTGTATAGGAAAGCAACAGATTTCTGTGTGTTAATTTTATATCCTGCAACTTTGCTGAATTCAGATATTAGTTGTAGTAGTTTTGGAGTGGAGTCTTTAGGGTTTTTTATGTACAGTATCATGTCATCTGCAAATAGTGACAATTTGACTTCTTCTTTACCAATATGGATGCCCCGTATGTCTTTGTTTTCTCTGATTGCCGTGGCTAGGACCTCCAGTACTATGTTGAATAACAGTGGAGAGAGTGGGCACCCCTGTCTTATTCCCGATCTTAGATAAAAGCTTTCAGCTTCTCACTATTAAGTATGATGTTAGCTGTGGGTTTGTCATATATAGCCTTTATGATGTTGAGGTACTTGCCATCTATACCCATTCTGTTGAGAGTTTTAATCATAAATGGATGCTGAATTTTGTCAAATGCTTTTTTAGCATCTATGGAGATGATCATGTGGTTTTTGTTCTTCTTTTTATTGATGTGATGGATGATGTTTATAGATTTTCGAATGTTGTACCATCCTTGCATCCCTGGGATGAATCCCACTTGATCATGGTGTATGATCCTCTTGATGTATTTTTGAATTCTGTTTGCTTATATTTTGTTGAGTATTTTTGCATCTACGTTCATCAGGGATAATGGTCTGTAATTTTCTTTTTTAGTGAGGTCTTTGCCCCGTTTTGGTATTAGAGTGATGCTGGCTTCATAGAAAGAGTTTGGAAGTATTCCCTCGTCTTCTATTTTCATTATATTCTTTTTAAATCCTTTTAATTTCTCTAAGTTCAGTAATAATGCCTCCCTTTCATTTACAATTTAAATAATTTCTGTTTTCTCTCTTTTTTCTTAATCAATCTACCTGAAAGTTTATCAGCTTTGTTGACTTCTTAAAGAACCAACTTTTAGTCTTTTTAATTGTTTTTTTTTAAAGAAATTCTCTCTTTTATTTCCATTTTAATTTTAATTTTTTCCTTTCTTTTGCTATTTGGGTTATTTTTTCTTCTTTCCTAGTTCCTTTAGATCTAAAGTTGAATTACTAATTTTGGATCTTCTTTTTAAATGTCGACATTTACAGCTATAAATTTCTCTCTGAGCACTAATTTGTGGCATCCCATAAGTATTGGTATGTTAGTTCTTCATTTCACTCTTCACAGAATATTTTCTAATTTAATTTTTAATTTCTTTTGTCCATTAGTTGTTTAATAGTGAATGTGGTATTTAATTCCCACATATTTGTGAATTTGTCAGTTTTCTTCTGCTTTGATTTCTAGTTTCATTCCATTATAGAAAACACACCTTGAATGATAATAATATTTTTAAAATTTTTTATGCTTGTTTTGAGGCCTGATATATGGTCTATCTCAGAGACCATTCCATGTGTACTTGAAAAAAATGCCTTTTCTGCTGTTCTTGGATGAGGTGTTCTTTATATGCCTGTTAGGATTAGTTGCTTTATAGTATTGACCAAGTCCCCTATTTCCTTTTTTGTTGTTGTTTTTCAGATTTCTTTTTTTGACATATTTTTAAATTGAAGTATAGTTTATACACAATATTATATTGGTTTCAAGTATACAACATAGTGATTCAACTGTTATCTACATTATTAAAAGCTCACACCAAGTAGTGTCATTACTATCAACCTAGAATGATGTGACAGAACTATTGACTATATTCTCTATGCTCTACTTTCATCATCATGATTAATTTATATATGATTGAGATTTTGTATTTCTTTATCCCCTTTACCTATTTTACCTCCCAACCTCAGTCCCTCCCCCATGGTAACCACCAGTCATTTTCCAGTGTCTTTGAATTTATTGCTGTTTTGTTTATTTTGTTTTGTTTTTAGATTTCACATATCTGTGAAATAGTATGGTATTTGTCTTTCTCTGCCTGGCTTTTTTCACTTAGCATAATACCCTCTAGGTCCAGCCATGTTGGCCCCCATGGCAAGATTTTTCTTTTTCATGGCTGAATAATATTCCATTGTGCATATTTATCATGTCTTCTTTATCCATTCATCTATTGATAGAAACTTCGGTTGCTTCCATATTTTGGCTATTATAAATAATGCAGCAATAAGCAGGGATGTATGTATTTTTTAAATCAGGGATTTTGTTTTTGGTGGGAAAATTTCTAGAAGTGGAATTACTGGATCGAATGGCATTCCTATTTTTAGTTTTCTGAGGAACCTCCCTACTGCTGTCCACAGTGCCTGCACCAATTTACATTCCTACAGTGTAGTAGTGTTCCCTTTTCTCCACATCCTCACCAACATTGTTATTACTTGTCTTATGGATAGTAACCATTGTGAGGGGTGTGAGGTATATCTCATTATGGTTTTGATTTGCATTTCCCTGATGATTAGTAAAGTAGAGCATCTTTTCATGTGCCTGTTCGCCATCTGTTTGTCTTCTTTGGAAATATGTCAGTTCACGTCTTCTGTCAATTTTTTGATTGGGTTATCTGTTTTTTTCGCATTGAGTCATATGTGTTATTTATATATTTTGGATGTTAAACTTTTATGAGATATATAATTTATGAATATATTCTTCCATACTGTAGGTTGCCTTTTTATTTTGTTGATGGTTTCCTTTGCTATACAGAAGCTTTTTTGTTTGATGTAGTCCCACTTGTTCATTTTTGTTTCCCTTGCCTGGGGAGATGTATCCAGAAAAAATAACTCATATTTATGTTCAAGAGATTTTGCCTATGTTTTCTTCTAAGAGTTTTATGGTTTCATGTCTTATATGTAGGTCTTCAATCCATTTCATGTTTACTTTTGTGCATTGACTTAGACAATGATCCAGTTTCATTCTTTTGCATGTAGCTCTTCAGTTTTCCCAATACCATTTATTGAGGAGATTGTCTTTTCCCCAATGTATATTCTTGCTTCCCTTTGTTATATATTAATGGATCATATATACATGGGTTTATTTCTGGGCTCTTTATTCTGTTCCAACAATCTATGGGGTTGTTCTTTTGCCAGTACCATACTGTTTGATTACTGTAGCTTTGTAGTGTAGCTAGAAGTCAGGGAGTATGACACCATATATTTTTTCCTTCTTTCCCAAGATTTCTTTGGTTATTGAGGGTCTTTTGTAGTTCCATATACATTTTAGCATTATTTGCTCTGATTCATTGAAAAATGCCATTGGTATTTTGATAGATTGCACAGTATCTGTTACTTGCTTAGGGAAAGATGGCCATTTTAACTATATTAATTCTTCGTATCCACAAGCATGGAATAGATTTCCATTTACTTGTGTCTTCTTCGATTTCTTTAATAGGTGTCATAGTTTTGAGAGTACAGGTCTTTTACCTTCTTGGTTAGATTTAGTCCTAGATTTATTTATTAATTTATTTATTTTCAAGTTATCTATATCATTTTTTCTTCTTTATTTTTAAATAATTTATTTTGGTGTCATTAAGTTACAATTACATGTGCAATATTATGGTTATTAAACTACCCCCTTCATCAGGTCCCCCCCACCAACCCCATTACAGTCACTGCTCATCAGTGAAGTGAGATGCTATAGAATCACTACTTGTCTTCTCTGAGTTGTACAGCCCTCCCCATGCCGCCCTAACATTACATCTGCTAATCATAATGCCCCTTTTTCCCTCTTATCCCTCCCTTCCCACTCATCTTCCCCAGTCCCTTTTCCTTTGGTAACTATTAGTCCGTTCTTGGGATCTGTGAGTCTGCTGCTGTTTTGTTCCTTCAGTTTTTTCTTTCTTCTTATACTCCACATATGAGTGAAACCATTTGATACTTGTCTTTTTTGGCTTGGCTTATTTCACTTAGCATAATACCCTCTAGCTCCATCCATGTTGTTGCAAATGGTAGGATTTGTTTTCTTCTTATGGCTGAATAATATTCCATTGTGTATATGTACCACCTCTTCTTTATACATTCATCTACTGATGGACACTTAGGTTGCTTTCATTTCTTGGCTATTGTAAATAGTGCTGCGATAAACATAGGGGTGCATCTGTCTTTTTCAAACTGGGCTACTGCAGTCTTAGGGTAAATTCCTAGGACTGGAATTCCTGGGTCAAATGGTATTCCTATTTTGAGTTTTTTGAGGAACCTCCATACTGCTTTCCACAATGGTTGAACTAATTTGCATTCCCACCAGCAGTGTAGGAGGGTTCCCTTTTCTCCACATCCTCACCAACATTTGTTGTTGTTTGTGTTTTGGATGTTGGCCATCCTCACTGGTGTGAGGTGATATCTCATTGTGGTTTTAATCTGCATTTCTCTGGTGATTAGCGATGTGGAGCATCTTTTCATGTGCCTGTTGGCCATCTGAATTTCTTCATTGGAGAAGTGTCTATTCATGCCCTCTTACCATTTCTTAATTGGATTACTTGCTTTTTGTTTGTTGAAGTATGTGAGTTCTTTATATATTTTGGATGTCAACCACTTATCTGACATGTCATTTATGAATATATTCTCCCATACTGTAGGATCTCTTTTTGTTCTACTGATGATGTCCTTTGCTGTACAGAAGCTTTTCAGCTTGATATAGTCCCACTTGTACATTTTGCTTTGATTTCCCTTGCACGGGGAGATATGTTCATGAAGAAGTTGCTCATGTTTATGTCCAAGAGATTTTTGCCTATGTTTTTTTCTAAGAGTTTTATGGTTTCATGACTTACATTCAGGTCTTTGATCCACCTTGAGTTTACCTTTGTGTATGGGGCTAGACAGTAGTCCAGTTTCATTCTCTTACATGTAGCTGTCCAGTTTTTCCAACATCAGCTGTTGAAGAGGCTGTGATCTCCCCACTGTATATCCAAGGCTCCTTAATCAAATATTAATTGACTGTATATGTTTGGGTTAATGTTTCAATTTTCTATTCTGTTCCACTGGTCTGTGGGTCTGCTGTTGTGCCAATACCAAATTGTATTGATTACTGTGGCTTTATAGTGGAGCTTGAAGTCAGGGATCGTAATTCTCCGTTTTACTCCTCCTTCTCAGGATTGCTTTGGCTATTCGGGGTCTTTTCTGGTTCCATATGAATTTTAGAATTATTTATTCCAGTTCATTGAAGAAAGCTGTTGGTAGTTTGATAGGGATTGCATTGAATCTGTAGATTGCTTTAGGTAGTATAGCCATTTTGACAATATTTATTCTTCCTAGCCAAGAGCATGGGATGCATTTCCATTTGTTAGTGTCTTCTTTAATTTCTCCTAGGAGTGTCTTGTAGTTTTCAGAGTACAGGTCTTTCATTTCCTTCGTTAGGTTTATTCCTAGGTATTTTATTCTTTTTGATGCAATTGTGAATGGAATTGTTTTTCTGATTTCTCTTTCTGTTAGTTCATCGTTAGTGTATAGGAAAGCAACAGATTTCTGCATGTTAATTTTGTATCCTGCACCTTTGCTGAATTCAGATATTAGTTCTAGTAGTTTTGGAGTGGAGTCTTTAGGGTTTTTTACGTACAGTATCATGTCATCTGCAAAGAGTGACAATTTGACTTCTTCTTTACCAATCTGGATGCCTTGTATGTCTTTGTTTTGTCTGATTGCCGTGGCTAGGACCTCCAGTACTATGTTGAATAACAATGGAGAGAGTGGGCATCCCTGTCTTGTTCCCGATCTTAGATAAAAGCTTTCACCTTCTCGCTGTTAAGTATGATGTTAGCTGTGGGTTGTCATTATAGCCTTTATAATGTTGAGGTACATGCCGCCTATACCAATTTTGTTGAGAGTTTTAATCATGAATGGATGCTGAATTTTGTCAAATGCTTTTTCAGCATCTATGGAGATGATCATGTGGTTTTTGTTCTTCTTTTTGTTGATGTGGTGGATGATGTTGATGGATTTTCAAATGTTGTACCATCCTTGCATCCCTGTGATGAATCCCACTTGATCATGGTGTATGATCCTCTTGATGTATTTTTGAATTTGGTTTGCTAATATTTTGTTGAGTATTTTGGCATCTACATTCATCAGGGATATTGGTCTGTAATTTTCTTTTTTGGTGAGGTCTTTTCCCGGTTTTGGTATTAGAGTGATGCTGGCCTCATAGAATGAGTTTGGAAGTATTCCCTCCTTTTCTATTTTTTGGAAAACTTTAAGGAGAATGGGTGTTATTTCTTCTCTATATGTCTGGTAGAATTCAGAGGTGAATCTGTCAGGTCCGGCGTTTTTTGTTCTTGGGTAGTTTTTTGATTACCGATTCAATTTCGTTGCTGGTGATTGGTCTGTTTAGTTTTTCTGTTTCTTGCCTGGTCAGTCTTGGAAGGTTGTATTTTTCTAAGAAGTTGTCCATTTCTTCTAGGGTTTCCAGCTTGTTAGCATATAGACTTTCATAGTATTCTCTTATAATTCTTTGTATTTCTGTGGGGTCCATCGTTATTTTTCCTTTCTCATTTCTGATTCTGTTAATGTGTGTAGATTCTCTTTTTCTCTTAATGAGTCTGGGTAGGGGTGTATCTATTTTGTTTATTTTTTCAAAGAACCAGCTCTTGGTTTCATTGATTTTTTCTATTGTTTTATTCTTCTCCATTTTATTTATTTCTTCTCTGATCTTTACTATGTCCCTCCTTCTTGTGACTTTGGGCCTCATTTGTTCTTCTTTTTCCAATTTCAGTAATTGTGTCTTTAGACTATTCATTTGGGAATGTTCTTCCTTCTTTAAATAGGCCTGGATTGCAATATACTTTCCTCTTAGAACTGCGTTTCCTGCATCCCACAGAAGTTGTGGCTTTGTGTTGTTGTTGTCATTAGTCTCCATATATTCTTTGATTTCTGTTTTGATTTGATCATTAACACATTGATTAATTAGGAGAATGTTGTTAAGTCTCCATCCATGTATTTGTGAGCATTTTTGATTTCTTTCTAAAATTTATTTCTTGTTTTATACCTTTGTGATCTGAGAAGTTGGTTGGTAGTATTTGAATATTTTTGAATTTACTTAGGTTCTTTCTGTGGCCTAGTATGTGGTCTATCCTGGAAAATGTTCCATGTGCACTTGAGAAGAATGTGTATCCTGCTGCTTTTGGGTGAGAGTTCTGTAGATGTCTGTTAGGTCCACCTGTTCTAGTGTGTTGTTCAGTGCCTCTGTGTCTTTACTTATTCTCTGTCTGGTTGATTTGTCCTTTGGAGTGAGTGGTGTGTTAAAGTCTCTTAAAGTGAATACATTGCTCTGTATTTCCTCCTTCAATTCTGTTAGTATTTGTTTCACATATGCTGGTGCTCCTGTGTTGGGTGCATATATATTTATAATGGTTATATCTTCTTGTTGGACTGACCCCTTTATCATTATGGTATGTCCTTCTTTATCTCTTGCTACTTTCTTTGTTTTGAAATCTATTTTGTCTGATACAAGTACTGCAACACCTGTTTTCTCTTTTTAGTTTGCATATAATATCTTTTTCCATCCCTTCACTTTTAGTCTGTGTATATGTTTGGGTTTGAGGTGAGTCTCTTATATGCAGCATATAGATGGGTCTTACTTTTTTATCCATTCTGTTACTCTGTGTCTTTTGATTGGTGCATTCAGTCCATTTACATTTAGGTTAATTATTGATAGATATGTACTTTTTGCCATTGGTGACTTTAGATTCGTGGTTACCAAAGGTTCAACGGTTGCTTCTTTACTTTCTAATTTAACTTTCTTGTTATTATAAACACTGTCTGATGTTTCTTTATTTCTCTCCCTTCTTGTTCTTCCTCCTCCATTCTTTATATAGTAGGTGTTTTATTTTTTGCCTTTAATTAGTATTTGGATGGTCTGCTTTCTTTGCTATGATTTTATTTTCTCTGGTGACATCTTTTTAGCTTTAGGGGTGCTTCCCTGTAGAGCAGTCCATTTAAGATATCCCATAGTGGTGGTTTATGAGAGGCAAACTCTTTCAACTTTCGTTTGTCTGGAAATTGTTTAATCCCTGTGTCATATTTAAATGATAATCGTGCTGGATACAATATTCTTGGTTCGAGGTCCTTCTGTTTCATTACATTAAATATATCATGCCATTCTCTTCTGGCCTGTAATGTTTCTGTTGAGAAGTCTGATGATAGTCTGTTGGGTTTTCCTTTGTAGGTGATCGTTTTTCTCTCTCTAGCTCCATTTAATACTCTGTCTTTATCGTTGATCTTTGCCATTTTAATTATTATGTGTCTTGGTGTTGTCGTCCTTGGGTTCCTTGTGTTGGGAGATCTGTGGTCTTCCATGGACTGCGAGACTATTTACTTCCCCAGTGTGGGAAAGTTTTCAGCAATTATTTCTTCAAAGACACTTTCTATCCCTTTTTCTCTCTCTTCTTCCTCTGGTGCTCCTGTAATGTGAATATTGTTCCATTTGGATTGGTCACACAGTTCTCTTAATATTCTTTCATTCCTAGAGATCCTTTTATCTCTCTCTGCCTCAGCTTCTCTGTATTCCGGTTCTCTGATTTCTATTCCATTAACAGTCTCTTGCATCTCATCCAGTCTGCTGTTAAGTCTATCGATCGCTTGTCTGATTTCTGCGTTATCTTTCCTCACTTCCCTACTTCCTCCCTCAGCTCTTGCACATTTCTCTGTAGGTCCATCAAAATGGTTATGATTTTTATTCTGAATTCTTTTTCAGGAAGACTGTGCATTTCCATCCCTTCTGGCTCCCTCTCTGGGGTTGTCTCGTTGATCTTATTCTGGACCATATTCCACTGTCTTGTCATGGCTATAGAAGTGGTCACTGGTAGTTTTCACTTATGTCAGCTGGGCTCTTTAAGACTTTAAAAAGAAAAAAAAGAAAAAATAGAAAAGAAAGAAAGAAAGAAAGAAAAGAATAGAAAAAAGAAAGAGGAGAAAAAACAAAAACAAAAAACAAAACAACAACAAAAAAACAAAACAAAACAACAACAAAAAAGAAGAAAAAAAACACACCCACCGGGAGTATTCTGTGGGGATGCTGTAGGTGGCGCTGTTGCTCCACTATTCCCCAGCCTTGGGTGCGTTGCTCCACAGGGCCCTTTATATCTCTGGCTCGGGTGGGAACAAATGGGAGGCTGTTGATCTGTGTGGAAAGTCTAAGTGCGGACACCCTTTCCCAGTCGCCAGCTAAGGCATCTGAAACTCCCCAGGACTCCCAGCCTGCTGGGCTGAGTGTGCCGGGGCGATCTGGCTCCTCTGCTGGGCTCTTGTCTCTTTAAGACCGCTGAAAAAAAGTGCACACTTTTCTTTTTTTCTTTCCTTCTCGGGAGCCAGCTGCAAGCACCCTGGCCCATTCCCCGCTCAGATCCTGCACCCTCTGCCTCTCCAATCTCCGCTACACCACGCGATGTGTGTCAGTGCTCCCCATGCAGATCACCGGGGCTGGTTATTTCATGGGCCTGTACTTCCACTCCCTCCTGGCTCTGAATCCTCTCCTCCCGCCAGCGCGCTGGGATGGGTGAGTGCTCAGGTCCCGCTGGATCGCGGCTCCATATCTCACCCGCCTCACGTGGTCCAAGTCCTTTCAGGTGTAGCTGTACGCTGTGCACTTTCCTATGTATTCTGGTCTCTCTTTTAGGAATAGTTGTATTTGCTGCATTTTCAGAGATATATATAGTTTTGGGAGGAGATTTCTGCCACCCTGCTCATGCCACCATCTTCCCAGAAGTCTCCCTACATTTATTTTTGATGTAGTTGTAAATGGAGTTGCTTTCTTGATTTCTCTTTCTGCTTCTTTGTTATTAGTATATAGGAAAGGAACAGATTTCTGTATACTGATTTTGTATCCTGCACAAGCCCTCTATTTTCTTTATGATCCGTTGTCTAGTTCTATTCATTATTGAAAATGGGGTGTTAATATCTCCAAGTATTATTTTAGATTTGTTTTTTTCTCCATTTCTGTCAGTGTTGCTTCCTGTAATTTTTGGTCTGTATTATTAGGTGTGTATTTTATATTTTGGTCTGTATTATATATTTATGATTGTTATAGCTGCTTGATGATTTGACCCTTTTATCAATATATAATGTCCTTTGTTTCATAACAATTTTTATCTTAAGTTCTATTTTGTCTGATACCAGCATAGGAATCTAGCTCTTTTTTATTAGTATTTGTCTGGAATAACTTTTCCATCCTTTTACTTTTAGCCTATTTGTGACTTTGGATTTAAAGTGAGTCTTTTATTGATAGTACATAGAGAAGGTAGGGTTTTTTAAAAATCCATTCTTACATCATGTATTTTAAACCATTCTCCCAATCTCTTCCTTTTAATGGAGAGTTTAATCCAGTAATATTTAAAATAATTACAGTTAAGAAAGGATTTGCATTTGTTTTCTATATGATACATGCCATCTTCCTTATCAATTCCTGTTATTGCCTTCATTTATGATTAATTGATTTTTATAGGGTACCTTTTGATTTTCTTCTTGTTTCTTTTGCTGTATATTATTTTAAGGTTTTTGTTAACTTGGGAATTAAAGTTGTTACCTCAACATTATAAAAATGAAGCTTGAATTAAGACCAACTTGGTTTGAATAGTATACAAAATTTTTGTTTTTATATCTGCTCTTTATTTGTTATTGTCACAAATTATATCTTTATCTATTGTTGGCCTTTTAACACAGATTTATGACTGCTGTTTTATGTATTTGTCTTTTAAATAAGTATAGGAAACTAAAAGAGGACCAACAAACAATAATACAATTATACTAGATTTATATTTACCTATGTAGCTACCTTTATTATTATTGTTTATTTCTTAATAAACCTTTGAGTTCCTGTGTAATATCCTTTCATTGTTATCCTGATGGACTCCCTTTAGCATTTCTTATGGGGCAGGACTACTAGTGATGAGCCTTCTCAATTTTTGTTTACCAAGGTGTTTTATTTAATGTAAATATATTTGATATATGTTCCAGATATTCATGTTAACTGGGCACATTTATATATTATAACATGTTGCTATTGTAGTGATAATTTGCACCTCTATCATGTTATATAATTGTCACTTTTTTAGTAGTTGGAATAATTAAGTCCTAGTGCCTTTGAAAGTTTGATGATTATAACAATATTACTGTTTATATTCACTATATTTTGCATTACATCTTCATTTCTCCATTTTTTCGAGGATAGTTTTGACCAATATATTATTTTTGGTTGACAGATTTTGTTGTTGATAAAGCATTTTAGACATGTCATCTCATTGCCTTCTAGCCTTTGTGGTTTCTAAAAAGAAATTCCTTGTAAATCTTGTTAAAGATCCCTTCTAATTTTGACTATGGCTTGGTGTGGATCTCTTGGAGTAATTTATACTTGCAGTACATTGAAATTCTTAAGTGTATCTTTAGATGTGTAGATTCATGTATTTCCTCAACATTGGGAGAACTTATTTCTTTAAATACTCTTTCTTCCATTTCTCTCCTTTCCTTCTGGAGTTCCCATAATGTGTACGTTAGCAAACTTGATAGTATTATCTCATGTGTTTCTCAGGTGCTTTCATTTTTCTTTATTCTTTTCTCTTTCTGCTACTCAGACTTGAGAATCTCAATTGATCTATCTTCAGGTTCCTTGATTCTTCCTTCTGTCTGCTCTCTTCTGCTGTTGAATTGATCTAGTGAATTTTTCATTTCAGTTATTGTACTTTTCAAGGCCCAAAATTCCTATTTGATTTCTTTTCATAATATCTATCCCTTTAGCAATATTCTCTATTTGTTGAGATATTCTGGTTTCCTTTAGTTCTTTTTCTATGTTTTCCTTTGGCTCCTTCAACATATTTGAGAGAATTGATTTAAAGCCTTTTTCTAGTTAAGTCTGATGCCTGGATTTCCTCAGGAACATTTATTATTATTTTTTTCCTGTGAATGGGCCATTGTGACTCCTGAAGGAACAGAGTTCCCCACTTGGGATGTGTTCTCTATATATCTGATGAGACCAAAGGAAAAGAAGGGTGAGAGGTTCGTTGAAAGGTTTTTTCTTTATTGCTCACAGCTCAGCCTCTCTCTCTCAGTGCACTTCCATGTCCTCCCTCTACAACCACAGCATGCTCTCCCTAAACCTCACCTTCTCGGCTCTCTCCCCAAGATCTGTCCCCCTGCCTGTGGCTCACACTCCACTTCTCCCTGCCTCTCCTCTGGGAGAAACTCCATGGGCAGGTCCCTGATGACTGGTGAGTGCCTGAACCAATTATGTACCAAGAATGGAGGGGAGGAGAGAATGGCTGCTACACTCCACTCCTTACCCTGGATCAGACTGGTGGCTCTGCCATGGTAAACATCCCATTGATATGCAAACAGATCCTTGTATGCATATCACTGTCAGGGCCAGGCAAGAAATTCTGGTTGAAAACTTTCATTTGACCAACAGCCATACTTTCTAATTTCTTTGTATCCTCTTAACGTTGAGGAAACCTGAACATTTTGAATATTATAATGTGACAAACAAGATCAGATTTCCCCCATTTTTACTGTTTGTTGTGGGTTAATTTTTTTTTTTTGCCTGTTTAATGATTTTTCTAAACTACTTTTGTAAAGTCTGTTTTCTTTGTCTGTGTGGGCACTGACATGAGTGTTCTCTTAGTTTAGTGATTATCTAGTATTTTGACAGAGGTTCCTTAAACACCTATAGGCAAAGAAAGAAAAAACACTCATTCTTTGCAGATTGGCTCTTTGGGGACCCTCCATCAATGATTAGTGAGGCTGTTTATACCTTTGTATTAGCCTTCAGCTTAGTCTTGAAAAGAAGCTCAGAGGCTGAAGGTCAGCTCAAGTGCAGGTGAAAGAACAGTGTTTTCTCAGGTTTTTATAAGCATGCATCAAGCCCTAGGCATGTGTGTGGTTTTCCCCATTCTCTGGCATATATAGGATGCCTTAAATATAAAGTCTTATTTCCCAACACATCTCCTTTCCCAACTTATTCCTTCCAAGGTCAGTCTGTCTCTTGCTTGTCTTGTCTGTTGTTTCTTGTCCTAGTCTGCTTCAGATAATCCTTATACCTTAACATTTTTCAGGCAAACTCCACCCAGAACATCACTTCAGGTCTAGGAATGCTCTGTCAAGTAAAACAAAGGCATGTCCTTGTGTATGTACTTCAGGGATCTACTAAAGAACTCTAAAAACACAAGCAGAATTTCTGGACAATAACATCTCTATTATTTCCTCTGGCACTAACAACCTGTACCAGGAGTACAGACTGTCATCCTCCAATCAGCTGTTGATCTGGGGGTATGATAGACAAGCAACTTACAATGCTGCAGTGTTTTCTTACAAGAAAACAGTTGCTTCTTCCTTCACCAAGCCTTTCTTTGTTTTAAAATTTTGCAGTTTTCAGGTTTCTGTAAAAGTTGTAAAAGATTGTGACCATTTTTGCTAGGTTACTTGTTGCTCTTGTAGAAAAACAAACACCAGGGTTCCATCTTGCATAAATTTATTCCTTAATTTACTGTATGTAATCAATTTGCTTACTATGTGCTAAACATTTTGTTAGGTGCTGGAAATAAGGGCTAATAAATGTTTAATGATTTTTAACAAACATAAGGGCTAATAAATGTTTAATGATTTTTAACAAACTCTTGTTCCTATATTTCTAGTTACCAGCCTAATTCCTGCTTCTATGTAGATGATGATCTTTTGTACGGCATTATTTCTGAATCTGAGTTGGCATAAAGATTGACAGAATACTCCAAGTAAGTTGCTTTAATATTGGTGTTCTT
This sequence comes from Phataginus tricuspis, assembly GCA_029783875.1. Classification (NCBI taxonomy): domain Eukaryota; kingdom Metazoa; phylum Chordata; class Mammalia; order Pholidota; family Manidae; genus Phataginus; species Phataginus tricuspis. The sequence continues at coordinate 95,578,870 of JAQQAC010016209.1, read as the reverse complement.
AATGAATGAGTTGAGATACGTGTGGTGTTCCATAGTACTAAAGTTTTCACACTAGACAATTAGTCCGGGTCTAAAGTTTCTGAATGACATTGGCATCCAATGTCTAGCAACTAAATCAGGCAAAAAAGTCAACTAATTTTCATCTGCTCTTTCCTGAATTGTTTTGTGATGTGTTGAATTCTAGTTTGTTGTAGTTGTTAGTGAGAACTATTTTAGATCCTGGCCTGTGCTTCCATGCAGACTTGGTAGGCACTGCTACTTTACAGAATAACCAATGTAGAATATTATTTTACTGGAGAAATAAGAGAAAGGAAGTAGATATCTGGCTGTGGAAGTATTTGGGATGAGCAACATCCTTCTTTTGGATACTTTTGGTTTGTTCAGGAGAGGGCTAAAGGATACATCAAAATACAGACTGATCAATTCATGCTTGTTGATTTAATAGACTTTCTTGATAATGAAGTAGCACTGATCAAACCATGCTACTTTAAAATGAGTGTTACTACAAATTAGTAAGAGATCTTGTATAACTGCTTATTCTTTCATTTTGGGGTCCTATTGCTTCAGTAATACTCTTTTTTTGGTTGGCTGTATCCCCAGCCTTTACCAGGATATAATGTATCCTTAGATGTCGACCCCAGATGTAGTCAAATTTTCACTTTTTCATCTTTACAGTTGGTGCTATTTCAATCTCTTGGATGGGTTATCCATATTTATTGGATGAGGGAATTTTCTTAAGTAAATCACTAGAATTCATATGTATACTGCTTTTTATTTGGCTTCGTGAATCCATAAATTCATGGCTTTCACCAAAATGAGGAACTTTCAGGCTTTTTTTAACTCTTTTTAATTGAAGTATCATTGATATACAATATTATATTGGTTTCAAGTAAACAACACAGTGGTTCAACAGTTACCCATATTACTAAATCCTCACCCCTCTAGTGTGATTATTATCTATCAGTGTAGTAAGATGTTATAGAATCACTGACTATATTCTCCATGTTGTGCTGTCTGCATGACCAACTTATATTATGATTGAGAATTTTTGTGCCCCTTTATCCCCCTCACCCTCTCCACCCCAACACCTCTATGGTAACCACCAGTCACTTCTCAGTATGTATGAGACTACTGTTATTTTGTTCATCTTGTTTTCTTTTGTTTTTACATTCCAGAAATAAGTGAAATCATATGGTATTTGTCTTTCTCTGCTTATTTCACTTAGCAAAATGATTAAATAATTAACTGCTTATTTCACTTAGCATAATACCCTCTAGGTCCAACCATGTTGTTTCAAATGGTAGGATTTCTATTTTTTAATGGCTGAATAATATTCCATTGTGTATATGTACCACATCTTCTTTATCCATTCATCTATTGATGGACACTTTGGTTGCTTCCATATCTTGATAGCCCTTTTTATCAAATAGTTTTTGGATCCATTCTTCATCATTTCCCTTTTGCATCTCCAATTTCCCTATGTCCATTATTCTTCAGCATCCAGGGAATTATTAAATTTCTTATTTTATTTTTCAGCTCTTAAATTTCCATTCAATTATTTTTGTTGTTTTTATTTATCTTCTGAGGTTTCCCACTTCAATCATTATGAACATATTTTCCTTTACACCATTGGATATAAACATAATAATAGCAGCAATAAAATCTATGCGAATCTCAATATCTATATTTTGTATTCTCAGGATAGGTCTCTGTTGAAAGGTATTTGTGTGTGTGCATGTGTGTGCACACATGTATGTGAATGGATTACATTTTCCTGTTTCATTTTATGTAGAAATTTTGGATTATAACATAAATATTATAGATGTTATATTATTGAAATGTTGGAACCTGTTATATTTCTTTAGAGTAGTGGTGTTTTGTTTTCCCTGGCCATTAGGTTGGTTGAACTCAAACAGCAATCTCTCAGATTAAACCTCAAAAGTCAGTTCAGGTAATTTATCTTTTCTTAGGCTACTTGAAGTATTCCTTAGACATTACAGTTCAGAGGTCAGATAGAGCTTAAGGCAGACCTTATGGTTCTTCAGAGAATTTGTGGTTTCTTCCATCTATGTCTACATTTTCCTAGATGGTCTCTCAACTTTCAGTTTTGAGATTTCTTCAAACTTTGTCCTTACTTTTTTTAGATTACAAAAACTGCAGTTTTTACCTCCAAGTTGTAGCCACTTCACACGACACAGACTCCATCTTCCTCTTAGTCTATAAGTCATGAAAGTTGGAAACTAAGCCAGTGTTGTTCATTCCTCCAAGTCTTGAGACTCTTCAGAATCTGTTTTTCTTTTTTCCTCCAGTACCTTCAAATGGTTGTTTTTATATTTTGTTTAGAGTTAATAGTTTTTAAACTGCTGGAAGGCTGGTTCAACAGAAATTTATTTGGCCATAACAAAGTAGAAGTACTAATTACTAGAACTCAAACAGTGCGCTAAAGAAATCAAAGATAATAGATATTCCTCTAAACATGAATATTTATGAATGTCATTTTCTTGTCACCTCTTAAGGTTTTACCCACCATGGATTTTAATTGCATTTAGGATTGGGTTATTCTTCTTTTTTAATTTTTTTTTTATTTTGGTATCATTAATGTACAATTACATGAGCAACATTATGTTTACTAGACTCTCCCCATTATCAAGTCCCCGCCACATACCCCATTACAGCCACTGTCTATCAGTGTAGTGAGATGCTATAGAATCACTGCTTGGCTTCTCTGTGTTATACTGCCTTCCCTGTGCCCCACACTCCTACATTATGTGTGCTAATCATAATGCCCCTTTTTGCCCTTATCCTTTCCTTCTCCCCAATTCTCCCTAGACCCTTTCCCTTTGGTAACTGTTAGTTCATTCTTGGGTTCTGTGAGTCTGCTGCTGTTTTGTTCTTTCAGATTTTTCTTTGTTCTTATACTCCACAGATGAGTGAAATCATTTGATACTTGTCTTTCTCTGCCTAGCTTATTTCACTGAGCATAATACCCTCTAGCTCCATCCATGTTGTTGCAAATGGTAGGATTTGTTTTCTTCTTATGACGGAATAATATTCCACTGTGTATATGTACCACCTCTTCTTTATACATTCATCTACTGATGGACACTTAGGTTGCTTCCATTTCTTAGCTATTGTAAAGAGTGCTGTGATAAACATAGGGGTGTGTATGTGTTCTTCAAACTGGACTGCAGCATTCCTAGGGTAAATTCCTAGGAGTGGGATTCCTGGGTCAAATGGTATTTCTATTTTGAGTTTTCTGAGGAACCTCCATACTGCTTTCCACAATGGTTGAACTAATTTGCATTCCCACCAGCAGTGTAGGAGGGTTCCCTTTTCTCCACATCCTCGCCAACATTTGTTGTTGTTTGTGTTTTGGATGTTGCCCATCCTTACTGGTGTGAGGTGATATCTCATTGTGGTTTTAATTTGCATTTCTCTGATGATTAGCAATGTATAGCATGTTTTCATGTGCCTGTTGGCCATCTGAATTTCTTCTCTGGAGAAGTGTCTGTTCAGGTCCTCCACACATTTTTTAATTGGCTTATTTGCTTTTTGTTTGTTGAGTTGTGTGAGTTCTTTATATATTTTGGATGTCAACCCCTTATCGGATATGTCATTTATGAACATATTCTCCCATACTGTAGGATGTCTTTTTGTTCTACTGATGGTGTCCATTGCTGTACAGAAGACTTTTAGTTTGATATAGTCCCACTTGTTCATTTTTGCATTTGTTTTCCTTGCCCAGGGAGATATGTTCATGAAGAAGTTGCTCATGGTTATGCCCAAGAGATTTTTGCCTATGCTTTTTTCTAAGAGTTTTATGGTTTCATGACTTACATTCAGGTCTTTGATCCATTTCGGATTTACTTTTGTGTATGGAGTTAGACAATGATGCAGTTTCATTCTCTTACATGTAGCTGTCCAGTTTTGCCGACATCAGCTGTTGAAGAGGCTGTCATTTCCCCATTGTATACCCATGGCTCCTTTATCGTATATTAATTGACCATATATGCTTGAGTTAATATCTGGACTCTCTATTCTGTTCCACTGGTCTATGGGTCTGTTCTTGTGCCATTACCAAATTGTCTTAATGACTGGCCTTGTAATAGAGCTTGAAGTTGGGAAGCAAGATGCCCCCTGCTTTATTCTTCCCTCTTAGGATTGCTTTGGCTCTTCGTGGTCTTTTGTCGTTCCATATGAACTTAGAATTATTTGTTTCAGTTTATTGAAGAATGCTGTTAGTATTTTGATAAGGATTGCATTGAATCTGTATATAGATTTAGGCAGGTTGGCCATTTTGACAATATTAATTCTTCCTACCCAAGATCATGGGATAAATTTCCAGTTCTTAGTGTCCTCTTTAATTTTTCTTAAGAGTGTGTTGTAGTTTTCAGGGTATAGGTATTTCATTTTCTTGGTTAGGTTTATTCTTAGGTATTTTATGCTTTTTGATGCAATTGTGAATGGAATTGTTTTCCTGATTTCTCTTTTTTGTAGTTCATTGTTAGTGTATAGGAATACAACAGATTTCTGGGTATTAATTTTGTACCCTGTAACTTTGCTGAATTCAGATATTAGTTCTAGTAATTTTGGAGTGGATTCTTTAGGGTTTATTATGTATAATATCATGTCATCTGCAAACAATGAAAATTTGACTTCTGCCTTACCAATCTGGATGCCTTGTATTTCTTTGTGTTGTCTGGTTGCTGTGGCTAGGAGCTCCAGTACTATGTTGAATAAAAGCGGGGAGAGTGGGCATCCTTGTCTTTTCCTGATGTTAGGGGAAAAACTTTCAGCTTCTCGCTGTTAAGTATGATGTTGGCTGTGGGTTTGTCGTATATGACCTTTATTATGTTGAGGTACTTGCCCTCTATACCTATTTTGTTGAGAGATTTATCATTAATGGATGTTGAATTTTGTTGAATGTTTTTTCAGTATCTAAGGAGATGATCATGTAGTTTTTGTCCTTCTTTTTGTTGATGTGGTGGATGATGTTGATGGATTTTCAAATGTTGTACCATCCTTGCATCTCTGAGATGAATCCCACCTGATCATGGTGTATGATCCTCTTGATGTATTTTTGAATTTGGTTTGCAATATTTTGTTGAGTATTTTTGCATCTGTGTTCATCAGGGATATTGGTCTCTAGTTTTCTTTTTTTGTGGTGTCTTTGCCTGGTTTTGGTACTAGAGTGATGCTAGCTTCACAGAATGAGTTTTGAAGTACACCCTCATTTTCTATTTTTTGGAAAACCTTAAGGAGAATGGGTATTATGTCTTCTCTAAATGTCTGATAAAATTCAGTGGTGAATCCATCTTGTAATGGAGTTTTGTTTTTGGTAGTTTTTAGGTTACCGGTTCAATTTCATTACTGGTAATTGGTCTGTTTAGATTTTCTGTTTCTTCCTTGGTCAGTCTTGGAAGGTTGTATTATTCTAGAAAGTTGTGCATTTCTTCTATGTTATCCAGTTTGTTAGCATGTAGATTTTCATAGTATTCTCTACTAATTCTTTGTATTTCTGTGGGGTCCATCATTATTTTTCCTTTCTCATTTCTGATTCTGTTTATGTGTGTATATTCTCTTTTTCTCTTTAAAAGTCTGGCTAGGGGTTTATTTATTTTGTTTATTTTCTCAAAGAACCATCTCTTGGTTTCATTAATTTTTTCTATTGTTTTATTCTTTTCAATTTTATTTATTTCTTCTCTGATCTTTATTATGTCCCTCCTTCTGCTGACTTTGGGCCTCATTTGTTCTTCTTTTTCCAATTTCAATAATTGTGAATTTAGAATATTCATTTGGGAATGTTTTTCCTTCTATAAATAAGCCTGGATTGCTACATACTTTCCTGTTAGAATTGCCTTCACTGTGTCCTACAGAAGTTGGGGCATTGTGCTGTTGTTGTCCTTTGTCTCCATATATTGCTTTATCTCTATTTTAATTTGGTCATTGATCCATTGATTATTTAGGAGCATGTTGTTAAGCCCCCATGTGTTTGTGAGCTGTTTTGTTTTCTTTGTACAATTTATTTCTAGTTTTATACCTTTGTGATCTGAGAAGTTGGTTGGTACAATTTCAGTTTTTTGAATTTACTGAGGCTCTTTTTGTGGCCTAGTATTTTGGTCTATTCTGGAAAATGTTCCGTGTGAACTTGAGAAGAATGTGTATCCTGCTGTTTTTGGGTGTGGTGTTCTGTATATGTCTGTTAGGTCCATCTGTTCTGGTGTGTTGTTCAGTGCCTCTGTGTCCTTACTTATTTTCTGTCTGGTTGATCTGTCCTTTGTAGCGAGTGGTGTGTTGAAGTCTAAAATGAATGCATTGCATTCTATTTCCTCCTTTAATTCTGTTAGTATGTGTTTCACAAATGTAGGTGTTCCCTTGGTGGGTGCGTAGATATTTATAATGGTTAAATCTCTTGTTGGACTGATCCCTTTATCATTATGTAATGTCCTTCTTTGTCTCTTGTTACTTTCTTTGTTTTGAAGTCTATTTTGTCTGATACAAGTACTGCAACTCCTACTTTTTTCTCCCTGTTGTTTGCATGAAATACCTTTTTCCGTTCCTTCACTTTTAGTCTGTGTATGTTTTTGGGTTTGAGGTGAGTCTCTTGTAAGCAGCATATAGATGGGTCTTGCTTTTTTATCCATTCTATTATTCTGTGTCTTTTGATCGGTGCATTCAGTCCATTTACATTTAGGGTGATTATCCATAGATATGTACTTATTGCAATGGCAGGCTTTTGGTTTGTGGTTACGAAAGGTTCAAGGGTAGCATCTTTACTATCTAACTATCTAACTTAAGTCACTTATTATGCTATTATAAACACAGTCTGATTACTCTTTATTTCTCTCCCTTCTTTTTCTTCCACCTCTACTCTTTATATATTAGGTGTTTTATTATGTACTCCTTTGTGTTTCCCTTGACTGATTTTGTGGATAGCTGATTTTATTTTGCATTTAATTAGTATTAAGTTGGTCTAATTTCTTTGCTGTGGTTTTAGTTTCTCTGGTGACATCTATTTAGCCTTAGGAGCACTTCCATCTAGAGCAGTCCCTTTAAAATACACTGTACATATGGTTTGTGGGAGGTAAATTCCCTCAACTTTTGTTTATCTGGAAATTGTTTAATCCTTCCTTCAAATTTAAATGATAGTCTTTCCAGATACAGTATTCTTGGTTCAAGACCCTTCTGTTTCATTTCATTGAATATATCATGCCATTCCCTTCTGGCTTGTAAGGTTTCTGCTAGGAGGTCTGGTGATAGCCTGATGGATTTTCCTTTTTAGGTGACTTTTTTCTCTCTGGATGTTTTTTAACACTCTGTTCTTTTCTTTGATCTTTGCCATTTTAATTATTATATGTCCTGGTGTTGTCCTGCTTGGATCCCTTGTGTTGGGAGATCTGTGGGCTTCCACAGTCTGAGAGACAATTTCCTTCCACACCTTGGGGAAATTTTCAACAATTATTTCTTCAAAGACACTTTCTATCCCTTTTTCTCTTCCTTTTTCTTCTGGTACCACTATAATGGGAATATTGTTCTGTTTGGAGTGGTCACACAGTTCTCTTAACATTCTTTCATTCCTAGAGATCCTTTTATCTCTCTGTGCCTCTACTTCTCTGTATTCTTGTTCTCTGATTTCTATTCCATTAACAGTTGCTTGAACCTCATCCAGTCTGCTCTTAAATCCTTCCATTGTTTGTGTCATTTCTGTTATCTCCTTCCAGAATTCATTCCTTAGCTCTTGCATATTTCTCGTAGCTCCATCAGCATGCTCATGACTTTTATTTTGAATTCTTTTAGAGGAAGATTGGTGATTTCAGTCTCACCAGGTCCTCTCTCTGGTGTTTGAGGCATTTTGGACTGAACAGGGCTCTTCTGCCTTTTCATGGTAATGAAAATGATTGCCAGCGAGTGGCATATGTGTCAGCTGGGAGAACAAAGTCCCTTTCTGCTTGCTGGTCACCTTGCCCAGCTCCGCTGACTGTGCCTGTCAACTACACAGGGAGTAGCCTCTGGGTTAATCCCCTGAGCTGTCATGGGCGGGGTGGTCCTCAGGATGTACTAGGGCACTAGCGGTGATCACAGGAGAGAGGTGTGTGTTCTCCCAGTAGAACTGTGCCCCTTCATGCTTTCAGGACTCCTCGCTGGTCTCTGCTGCCTGTGACCCCCAACCACAACAGGGAATAGCCTCTGGTTTGATCCCCTGAGCTGCTGTGAATGAGGTGGCCCTTGGGTTAGCCCAAGGCACTGGCGGTGGTTGCAGGCTATCAGCGTGTGTTTGCCACAAGAACAGAGCCCCTACGTGCTTTGAAGACTCCGCGCCAGTTTCCTCTGCCTGTGCCAGTCAGGCTGGTGCAGGGGGCAACCTCTGGGTTAATCCCCTGAGCTACCATGGGCAGGGAAGCCCTTGGGATGGCCTAGGACACTGATGTGGGCTGCAGGCAAGCAGTGCATTTTTGCTGTGAGAATAAAGCCCCTTTGTGCTTTCCGGATTCTGCACCAGTCTCCACTGTCTGTGTTGGTCAACTGCAGGCAGTTGGCAGCCTCTGGGTCTGGCCTGGTTAGTTGCCCACTGGGAGAAGTCTCTGTGTGGTTGCTGTGAGAAGGGCTGCTCCCAGTTGCTCCACAGCAATGGCGGATCAGCCGGTTCGCTGGCAGTGCCAGCGGGGGGAATCAACAGTAGGCTGCTTATCACCATGAGGGGCTTCAGTGCTGTGTTGCCACCCAGGGGTTAGGGCGCCTGAAGTTTCTTAAAGTTCCCAGCCTGCTGGGCTGAATGTGTCATGGCGAGTTTGTCCCCCTGTTAACCCCTTGTCCCTTTAAGGCTTTTAAAGTATCTGCTTTTCTTTTGTCCCAGGGCATCTGGCTGTGGGAACCTGTTCGTAGTCTTAGTCTTGGATTTTTCTTTTCAGTTCCTCTAATATCCAGTACACCATGCAATGTGTGTTTGTGCTCCTGGTGCAGATTACTAGGGCTGGTTATTTAGCAGTCCTGTGCTTCCACTCCCTCCCCGCTCTGATATTTTTCCTCATACTGGTGAGCTGGAGTGGGGGGAATGCTCGGGTCCCGCTGGGTCACGGCTTTGTATCTTCTTTTCATGAGATGCTGAGTTCTCACAGATGTAGGTGTAGCCTGGCTGTTGTACTGTATCTTCTGGTCTCTCTTTTAGGAATAGTTGTATTTGTTGTATTTTCAAAAATATATAGTTTTGGGAGGAGATTTCCACTGCCTTACTCATGCTGCCATCTTGAGAATCTCTGGGTATTCTTCTTGATTTATTTCACTTGCAGAAATTACTTTCCCAAGTATGTACCAATGCACAAATATCACCTGACTGCCATTATGTGTAGAATTATGTTACTATAACTGGTAGAATATAAGATCCATTGGATCAGTAATTATTGTCTGTCTTATTTTTTTACTATTTTATCCATAATGCTTAAATCAATGCATGGAACAAAGTAAGCACTCAATAAATATTTGTTAAATGTATAAAAGAATACCCCATGGGTGGGGAGGGAGGGAGAAGAGAATTAAGGGGCATTATGATTGACACACATGGTGTGTGTGTGGTGTCACAGGGAAGACAGTGTAGCACAGAGAAGACAAGTAGTGACTCTGTGGCATCTTACTACACTGATGGACAGTGACTGTGGTGGGGTGTGTGGGGGGACTTGATAATATGGATGAATGTAGTAACTACAATGTTGCTCATGTCAAACCTTCATAAGACTGTATATAAATAATACTTTAATATAAATAAATAAGAATAAATAAATAAACAAATAAAAGAATATCCCCACCCAACAGATCATAACCTCACCCTACACCCAACTTCAACATATGTCAATGTATATTCTTATTAGTGCACCTATCTGCCCTGGAAATTCGCTATCCTATGTAGTCAGTTCTCAGCAGTTACATGTTTACTAATGGCAAAAATGGCAATAGTTATTCTGCAGTGTCTATCATGAAACAAGCACAATGTTAGATATTTCAGTTTTTATTCTATTCTACACAACAAAAAATTCTGCAATGTTGGTTTTATTGTCCTACAGTGAGAAAAATTTGTCTTAGAAAGTTTTAGACATGTTCAAGTCCACAGTGTGAATAAAAAAGTCTTGGTAGAAACCTGACCCTTTTTTACTGGACACTAAAGTACCTCCTGTCACCATACACCATTTCTTATTGGATAATGAATACATCTGCTTTTACAGTAGAAGACAATGTACCTTGTACAAGTTTTCTCAAGAGTCTACTTCCAAAAACAAGATAGCACAATCTAAAGACTAGTTTCTTTACTATCTAGCAGTCTAACTTCACTTTCTTGTTAAGTTATTGTAAACACAGTCTGATGATTCTTTATTTCTCTCCCTTCTTAATCTTCCTTCTCCATTCTTTATATACTGGGTGTTTTATTCTTTGCCTTTAGTTAGTATTTGGATGGTCTGCTTTCCTTGGTATGATTTTATTTTCTCTCATGACATCTTTTTAGCCTTAGGAGTGCTTTCATCTAGAGAAGTCCCTTTAAGATATCGTGTAGAGGTGGTTTATGGGAGGCAAACTCCCTCAGCTTTTGCTTGTGAGGGAATTGTTTAATCCATCCCTAAAATTTAAATGATAATCATGCTGGATACAATATTCTTGGCTCAAGGCCCTTCTGTTTCGTTATGTTAAATATATCATGCCATTCTCTTCTGGCCTATAAGGTTTCTGTTGAGAAGTCTGATGATAGTCTGTAGGGTTTTCCTGTGTAGGTGATCTTTTTTCTCTCTCTAGCTGCCTTTAATACTCTGTCCTTATCTTTGATCTTTGCCATTTTAATTATTATGTATCTTGGTGTTGTCTTCCTTGGGTCCCTTGTGTTGGGAGATCTGTGGGCTTCCATGGACTGCGAGACTATTTCCTTCCCCAGCATGAGGAAGTTTTCAGCAATTATTTCTTCAAAGACACTTTCTATCCCTTTTTCTCCCTCTTGTTCTTCTGGTACTCCTATAATGCGAATATTGTTCCTTTTGGATTGGTCACACAGTTCTCTTAAAATTCTTTCATTCCTAGAGATCCTTTTACCTCTCTCTGCCTCAGCTTCTCTGTATACTTTTTCTCTGATTTCTATTCCATTAACAGTCTCTTGTATCTCATCCAGTCTGCTGCTAAGCCCATCAATCACCTGTCTCATTTCTGCATTTTCTTTCCTCACTTCCCTCACTTCCTCCCTCAGCTCTTGCATATTTCTCTGTAGATCCATCAGTATGGTTATGACTTTCATTCTGAATTCTTTTTCAGGAAGATTGTGCATTTCCATCCCTTCAGACTCCCTCTCTGGTGTCTGGGTCTGGATAAGCTTTGTTTGTACCATATGCCTTTGTCTTTTCATGGCAATAGAAGTGGTCGCTGGTAGGTGCCAAGTATGTCAGCTGGGCTCTTTAAAAGTTTAAAAAAATAAAAGAAAGAAGAGAAAGAGAAGTGAAAGAGAAGAAAGAAAGAAAAGAAAGAAAAGAAAAGATAAAAAAGAAAAAAACAAAACAAAAGGACGTCCGCTGGGAGTAGATTCTGTGAGGATGCTGTAGGTGGTGCTGTTGCTCCACTATTCTGCAGCTGCAGCTGCTCCACTCTGCAGGGCCCTTTGTAGCTCTTGCAAGGGTGGGAACGAATGGGATGCTTCTGATCTGTGTGGGATGTTTCAGTAGGGCTACTTTTTCCCAGTCACCAGCCAAGGGTTCCGAAATTCCCCTGGACTCCCAGCCTGCTGGGCCGAGTGTGCTGGAACGATCCTGTTCCTCCATTGAGGGGGCCCCTATATCTTTAAGACTGCTAAAAAAAAAGCACGCGCTTTTCTTTTGTCCCAGGGAGCCGGCTGCAGGGACCCAGAGTGTTCCCAGGCTCAGATCCTGCACTGTCTGTCTCTCCAATCTCCAATACACTGCGCGATGTGTGTCAGTGCTCCCGACGTAGATCACCAGGGCTGGTAATTTTGCAGGCCTGTACTTCCACTCCCTCCCGGCTCTGAATCCTCTCCTCCCACCGGTGAGCTGGGGTGGGGGAGTGCTTGGGTGCTGCCAGGTCACGGCTCTGTATCTTACACACCTCGCAGGGTGCCGAGTCCTCTCAGGTGTAGATGCAGGCTGAGTGCTGTCCTGTATCTTCTGGTCCCTCTTTTAGGAATAGTTGTATTTTCATAAATATATATGGTTTTGGGAGGAGATTTCCGCTGCCCTGCTCATGCCACCATCTTCCCGGGACTCCTCTGCTTTGTATTTTTTATCTCTTTCTCTACACATCAAGGGTAGGGATCATGTGTCTCTTGTGTCTAGACACCTAAACATTTGAAGGGGAGAAGAATAGGATAATAGGGATTTCTCTCATTGTTTTTTTAATAGCAAGGTAATAGTAAGAATTGGTAGGGTCAAAGTTTAAGTAAAATTTAGACTATATAGATAATAGTAAAATTTAGAATGGACAGGTAATTTTAAATCTAGTTACTTCAATGCTACATAGTACTGAAGACAAGCAACACTCTCCTTTTGTTGGGTATATATATTATTATATTATTATATGTACATGCTCTGGGCTATTTAACTTTATGGGAATAACTATCAAAGTAGTTTAGTCAATAATTAACTACTTAACTGATAGGAGATGTTTCTTAATGTTTTAGGAGCCAAGGACCTAGAATAAGGAAGATTTCTACAGAGTGAGAAAGTTTTTTTTTCCAGTGTTACTACATTGTCTTTACTATGACCAATAACAGCACATTATGGTTAAGTAGTGTTTTTATGTGGGAACTAACACCATGACATATTTAACTTAGTTTGGAAAATATGTTAGATTTTCACTTGATTGTAATCTGGAGAATATAAGCACAATCTGAAATTCCTTTTCACATAGGTAATATACCACTGGCCTGATACATCAGTCAAGCCCTTGAATCATGCATCCTTCTGTTCACATTAAAAAATTACTATGTATAACTGAAGAGTTTAATCACTGAAGGCCCATGTTGAAATACACAGAAACAAGAAAAAATTAAGAATTAGGTCATTTCCTGACATTAAAACTCAAGCACTTTGGATTGGGCAAATTAATCAGTTCCTGGCAGAATCAAGGCTAGGAATGCTTGGGAAGCCCTAAGGCCTTGATTTTAAAGGACTCTAGTCTACTGCAGTGGTCATATCCTAGATATAGACTCCATGCCTTGCTCTCATGTGACTTACCTTTGTGCTACCGATAGAGAAAAATTTACAAGGATGGCAATCTAGTCTAGATGGCTCCCTTCTGCTTGTCCTCTTAGCAAAGACACCAGAAACTCCCCCGCCCCTTAACTTCCCACTCAGCCAGGCACTCACTCCCTAAACTTACTCCCCTTTGCTTGCTCATTTGCTGTGCACGTAGAAATGTTGCAGATACAGAAGCAGAAAGATATATATTGCTCCCCTTGCCTTTGTTCAGGGCTCAGACCCTGGCAGATTATTCTCCTCTGAGCCCACCTGTGTAAAATAAAATCTCAACACTCCAAGACCTCCGAGTGCTGCTTGGTTCTTCCATCAGCGATCCAGTCCAAGTTTTTCAGTTTTTTTTTCTGTAACATTTGGTTCCCTGACCAGGAAACCCAACCACGCTGGGCCTCTGTTGCCACTGGTTTGGGGCAACAGAGGGGCAGTGACGGAACAGGAGATTGCAATGGAGAAGGCGCACCCTGCCTGATCTTTTGGCAGTCTCCTGCCCAGTCATCCTGGACTGGCCCCACTCCACTGTTCCTGCTGGACTCAGGGAGGCTTGGCAGGTGAGGACCTGGTTCCAATATTGGATTACGGTAAGGCCCAGGGGCCTATGACACAGCCAGTTTCCACCCATTGGGGTGGAAGGGGAGCCTGGTCACCTCCTGGAGACTTCTTACAAGTCTCACAGGTAGACATTCCCAGGTGGGAATGTTTAAACTCTGGTCTGAGTGTGTGAGTGAGTGTGCACAGTGGCTGAAGCCATTCAGTCTGCACTGAACCTGTGATTCCATGGCCTGCCCTATGGAATCTGAGTTGGCCCGTTGCCATTTTGGTGGTCAGCTGCCATGACATAACAGTGACTCAGCTTCGGCTGACCTGGCCCAGGACTTATACAGGTGTACCTTAGTCAAGGCTGATCAAAGTCTCTGAGAGGAAGTAAAGGGATGGGCATCTGATTGGTCTTCTCCTAGAGGAGGCACCCCTCCCTTGTCTGTTGTCATGGCACCATTACATGGACATGTCATGGTGTCAGGGCATAGCAAACCCACAGTTCTTGACACCATGATCAAAAATTTGAGGAAGGGATTTTCAGAAGCTACAGAGTAAAATTAACTCCCAGTAGGTTAAAAACCATGTGTGAATCTGAATGGCCCACCTTTAGTGTAGGATGGCCTCCAGAAGGGGCCCTAGATGTCCCAAAAGTCCGCCATGTCTGGTGGGTCATCACTGGAGACCCAGGTCATCCTGACGAGTTCCCATATATTGACTCCTGGTTAGGAATCACCCAGACCCTTCCGCCTTGGTTGTGATTTGCTTGCAATAGGCAGGGACAGGGTAGGGTCTTAATTCACCTCAAGAAAGAAGCCTATAAAGAATCAATAGAAGCCTGAGCCTGCACAGATTCTTGCTGCTGACCCAGAGGAAGAGCTAATATTGCCACCACCTTATGTGACCCCCGGCCATCAGCACCCAGCACCCAGTCCTGGACACCTTGCCACCATCAGCCTCCACTGCCAACTCCAGAACCAGTGAACCCACTCTCCCCCAGACCAACAGCCAGACTGCACCCTCAGCCTGGAGTAGATGCCCTTCAGATGCTGGTGCAAGAGACGCAAGAGCCTGAAAGATGTAATAAAGAGGGGACCATCGATCCTGGCTGGTTCATGTGTTACTATTAACCCATCTTCACGACTGACCTCCTGACCGAAGTTTCTTCAGTCACTCAACAACCACGAGAGTCTCCTGGGGACATATATGAAAGACTGTGTGAAGCTTATCGCATCTATACCCCTTTGGATCCTGAGGCACAAGAAAGCCAACAGATGGTCAACACCTCATTCATGGCCCAAGCTGCCCCAGATATCAGATGAAAGCTCCAAAAACATGAAGGCTTTGCCAAGATGAATATCACTCAGCTGATTAAAATTGCCAACAAAGTATCTAAACAGAGAAGGTCAGGCAGACAAGGAGGCTAAAAGAAAAATGAAAAAAAAAAAAAAAAAA
>JAQQAC010016209.1:95542091-95563149 GCA_029783875.1 Phataginus tricuspis | reverse complement strand
GGGGGGGGAGGCGGGGGGGGCAGACCAAAAGCCCCTGTCTGCACAAAAGAGGCAAAAGCCACCTTCCTGGAAATAAAGGCTGCTCCATAACAAGCACCAGCCCTAGGCCTGCCAGATATAAAAAAAAGCCCTTTAATCTCTTTGTACATAAACAAGTAGCAATTCTGCATTGCAAAAAACACCAAAAAGAAAAAAACCTTATTACAGGGGAACCAGCTAGCAGATAAAGCAGCCAAAAAAAAAGATAAAGATCCTTCCCTCACTATGGCCCTAACACCCCCAGTGGAGGCCCCTCCACCCAAGTACACTAAAAAAAGAGAAGGACTGGGCCATGGCTGAAGGAGCCACCCAAACTAAAAAAGAATGATAGATGCTGCCTGACAAACACATCTTTGTCCCAACTGCAATCAGAAGGCATCTAGTCAGCAAATACAATCAGCTCATCCACCTAGGAAAAACTACACTGAAAGCCCTCCTCAAAAAGCAATACTACATCAGCCAGTTGTCAGCATTATGTGGAGCAGTAAGTGAGCAGTGCAGGACTTGTGCCAAAAATAATGCTCAATCTGCATCTTGACCCCTGCCAGGTGTCCAAGGGGCAGGAGTTGCCCTCATTGAAGACCTTGAGATAAACTTCACAGATATCTAGCCAAGCAGAGGACTCAGATACCTTCTAGTAATAGTGTGTACATACTCTGGGTGGGTCAAAGCCTTCCCAACCAGGACAGAGTGAAGCTGGGAGGTAGCCAAAATCCTCCTGAGAAATATTGTGCCCCAGTTTTGCCTACTGTCTACAATTCACAGTGACCATGGAACTGCCTTTGTAACAGATGCAGTACAGATTTTAACAAAATCTCTCAACATTACCTGAAAACTCTACACTGCATACAGGCCACAAAGTTCAGGGAAAGTGGAATGAATGAATTGCACTCTCAAAGGAACCCTAGCTAAGTTTTGCGAAGAAACTGGCCTCCTGTGGCTGGACCTACAGCCCCTGCCTCTCCTGTGTGCTCGTTGCACATCTGGGGCTCAAGGATTTTCCCCTTTCGAACTAGTGTATGGACTCCTTCCAGGGAACCTACACCAGATAGAAGATAAGGGAGCAAGAAAACAGCTCTTAGCCTTGGGAGCCACCAAATAACCTGTAACAATGTACCATAGAAAGCCCCAATCTCCTTAGGGACCCCAGTACATTCCTTCCAGGCTGGGGACTCAGTCTAGGTCAAAGATTGAAAAAGGGACACCCTCAAATCTCAGTGGACTGGCCCCCGCATTGTTGTTCTAACCACTCCTACTACCCTCAAAGTTGCAGGCATCACTCCGTGGGTCCATCATTCCAGAGTGAAAAAGGCCCATAATCCAGATGAAAAAATACATCAGTGGGAGGCCCAGTCAGACCTCCAGAATCCTCTCCCCCTTCACATCCAACGATTACCCTATGACTAATGAACACCTGCATGCCATGGATCCTGGCCTCCGCCGGAGTGTTATCTTTCATCCTGGGTATTGAACTCTCTGCTGTTGCCCCCCTGGACTGGAGTATTCCTCAAAAAGTTGCCCTTTATATTGTCTATTTGGTAATTGTAGGTTGTTTTGCTGTGCTTACCTGTTTCTCCTAAACTATACTCAAGTCTCTGCCTGCATCTCCCCACTACCACTCTAATGTTATTTTTATACCTTCTTTCCCTTCCCTTCCTCCCCCTAATTCCTGGTGAACCTCAGTGTGGTTGCATAAAGTCACACAAATGGGGGACCAGGTTCAGTGCCTACACCTACATGCCTGCTAAATGTTATGGTAAGAACAGGGCCACCCTTTGCCTTAAAGACAGGAAAAGGTGCTGGACTAAAACAATAAATAAATGAGACTCAGACTGTGCAATTAGGGGAAGAAAGGGATCCATTGTCTGCTGGACCTCCCTCACCTACATTGGAATGTCTGATGGGGGGAGTCCAGAATTAACCAAGAAGGGACAGGGATGAAAAGGTCAAGCAGGCCCTAAAGACACTGAGTAAAGAGCCAGCTTACTGCAATACTGACCTCTCAGGTTTTTCCATAACAGATTAAGCAGTTTAGTATTACTACGAGGTCTGCCTTCAGTCTCTTGAGTGTCCTCAGCAACCACTGCAGAAAGTTGGTGCAGGGCTGTGCTAAGGAGGTGCACCAAGGAGGACTGAGGGGTGGTGGGCATGTGCCCCTCCTGCTTCTTTCTAATTTTAATTGGGCCTTGAAATAGGTGCCCATCTCCTGCAGTTGTGCAACCCCCCTCTGACATTTGCGCCTTCTGAGCTTCAAATGTTAAAATGGAATCCATGGCTAGCAACTCTTTTAACTGGCCTTGCTGGGCCAGCGGTTCTGTTGCTCCTGGAACTATTAGTGGGACCCTGCATCTTTAACTGGTTCATTAATTTTATCAAGGAACACATTTCCTCTGTACAGCTCATGTGTATTCAGAGCCATTATGACCCTACCATAAACCAAGGAGATGATGCCTCCTAAAACAAACTGTTACAAGGTCAGCAATCTAGTCCACGTGGCTCCCTTCTGCTTCTCTTCTTAGCAAAGACAACAGAAACTCCCTCACCACTTAACTTCTGGTTCTGCCAGGCACTCACTCCCTAAGCTTACTCCTCCTTGCTAGCTCATTTGCTGTGCACATAGAAATGTTACAGATACGGACTTAGAAAGATATATTGCTCCCTTTGGGGCTCAGGCCTTGGGAGATTACTCCCCTCTGAGCCCACCAGTGTAAAAATAAGACTTCAACACTCCAAGACCCCCGAGTGCCACTTGGTTCTTCCATCAGCAATCTAGTTGAGGGTTTTCCGTTTTTTTTCCATAACACTACTAGAGTTTCCAAGTCTAAAATGAGGGAGCTGACCTATTTGAAGTTTAAGGTCTCTTCTAGCTCTCAGACTCTGGGTATATACTTGTAATTGCCTTCCTAATTATCTGAAGAATATAGAGATATCTGAACCATTCTTTCAGTTTCATTGAAAGTATATTTATAGGGCAATGTTAATACTAATATTAATTTACAGCAAGACTGACACCCAAACCTGTTTGAAATCACATGAAGGATTTCAAAATAAATAATATTAGCAAAATCTAGCTAACCATTTCAAAGACCTGATTTCCTAAGATCCCTATTTTAGTGCATGCATACCATAACATCTGGTACAGGTGGCAAGTTCAAAGTTAATTTTATGAGTGTGTCTCAATGGGACATTGCTTGTCCCCTTTCCTTAATTGATGATGGCTCAGTCATCATATCCTAGGAATTATCCTTTTTCATATACACTGTTATGTGCTACAGCCAGGTGCTCTATTTATGAGAACAGACCTCATTCCAGTCTGCCTAGGGGTATTTCAGTCTGCCTTAGCAAAAATTTTAAAGCTTGATTAATACTTACTGCCAACTTCCCAAGTGAGAACATTTACAGAACAATGTGCTCTTTTATAGCCACTAACCCTATTTAATCATGATTAATTTATTCTTTAATTAAGGGCAAGAAGAAAAATCTGTGGGCACTTTTGTCCCGTGGATGTTTAATCTATATACACCATGGCTTTGGTTGGAAACTCAAAATGTAGTGTTGCCTAACCATTGAAACTGAACTCTTAATAATTAGACTTTTGTGGGATTCACTTATAATTCAAGTATAAAAATCAAATGAATAATCATAGTTGACTTGATTGATTATAGAAACCAGATCAGTTTCTGTGATCTGACTGTCCTTGCATTGTTCACCCTGTGGGAGCTCGCTCACTGTATTGGAACTTGTACGTTAAGCTCCAGAAAGTTGATAAGTGATCAAAGACAGAACAAACAAGAACAAAACAGTTTCTTGGACCTAAGTGCCCTTGCTATTGTTTCAATACCACGTAAGATGTCGCGCCCCAGGAGACTGGAGACTGCCGAGGATTAAGTTTAGAGTTAGTTAATGGTTGTCTATTAAGTCCCCCACTCAGAATTCTATTGTTGTTAACTTGTATTTGCTCAATAAATACGAAGGGTGCCCTTTCAGCACCACTCGAGCTGTTATGCCTTGAGTCCCCTGGCTGGTCCTTTCAGGTCTTCAATATCTCATTGTGTAGCTTCCTCAATCTGCGGGTCAGAGGCAGGGAGGGGACCGACAACTTTATATTAAATGGTCTTCACCAGAATTTACCTTAGGCCAACTACAGGTAGATTGGAGTTAAGAGGGTCACAATTTGGCGGAAAGAATGTATAGTGGGAAGAAGACAGGGTCAAGGGTGACTGACACATGATTTCTGGTTTCAGTGTTAACAATTAGTTTTTCTATCATAAGCATATCACCCTCTCTGGTTGTCAAGGGGATGGAAGGAAAAAAGGAACATTCGTTGCAGATGTTACATCCAATTCCCCACTATATCCTGATACATGGAATAATGATACTACTTCTGTTATCTAACTCTTCATGTCACTGTGAATATTCAGTGGCATAAAGAGCTCACAGTTTGAAGTCAGAGCTGTACTCTAAACTCTACCACTCCTGAGCTGGGACAGTTTTTTAATCCTGTGATCCTCAGTTTCCTCACTTTAACAATGGATCTAATCATACCCAATATGACATTCATTAATTGGTACAAACAATAATAATAGTTAAATGAGATGCCACATGTGAAAGTGCTTTTAAAATGTAAAGGTATCTGACATATAAGAGTGTTAAGTAGTATGTTTATATTATAGAATTTCCAATTTCTTATTTATAAAATGATATTATTACATCTTTAGAATTGCCAATCCTTGGTTTTTCTACTTCTCTACTTTTATTATCCTTTTGTGATACTTAACTCATATCTCCTTCTTCTGAAACATTTAACAAAGAATGAAAAGAAATGGAGAAGTAAGGGTTGAGTATGTATATTTGGATTTAGGGAAGAGATAGACAGTGAAGGCCTTCAGAATTCTTGGCCATAGGTGAAATAATACTGTTCTTTTTGATAAATCTATTTAAGTAGTCCTTAGAGGCATCAAAATTCAAGATATAGGGAGAAAAATATATAACCATATGGGTTTAAAATGACAATATACTGGTCTTACCAAAACAGGATAGTGTTTTAAACAATCTGCTTAACTGAAGTCTCATAAATTGCAGCAAGAATACCCAGGAATAGAATAATAATGAAAGGAAGCTAAAGGAAGCCAACGAACTTTGGCCTGTGCATCAATAAGATAGTCTTCTTGCCAGATGGGCCATTTCATCACAACCCTTTTCTGGCTGCAGACTTGCAAAAACGGACATATTGGAGCCAGATTCAATGAAACTTACCTTATTCATATGAGTTGCTTTAGGGACAGCTCACATTTATCTTAGGAGTATTTTCAATTACAATGGACATTCTCCTAAACAATTTAACATATACTGCTACCAGGTGATAGGCATTTTGTTGGAACATTCCTCTGGGAGACAAGGTACATCTAACTAAAGACATTGTCCTCAGTGAGGTGAGGGGGTATTCCATCCTCAGATTACAGTAGTTTTGCCCTTGCATATCATCATTGGGTGCTGAAGGGTGTACACAAAAGGTTAACAAGTCAAGAAAGTTATGTCTTGGGATGGTAAAGAGAAGAATATAAGATTGTTTGTCTGGATGGGAGTCCTTTGGCATAATAAAGAGCAATGTACATGTGTACACACACACGCACACACACACACACACACACACACACACACATTCTCCCTATTCCCTCTCATCATTTTATTTCACTTCATAGCACTTAATTACCATCTAAATCTATATTTTACTCATTTATTTTATTTATTGTCTATCTCCTCTCATGAATATAAGCATCATGTCTGCTATTTTTACTGCCCCAGCCACAGCGATTAGAAGAGTGTCTGACACAAAGTAGGTGCTTATTGTGTATTGGTTGAATGAATGGATGGATAGACAAATGAATAAAGAAAAAGTAAGGTCTAGGGAGTTGTTTACTGATTTGCCTGTATTTATGCATCATTCAGTACTATAGCCAGACCTAGAACTCAGATCTTTTTATTACACCATACTTGCAGCTGATCAATGGAAGAGAAAGGTAACTAGGAAAATCCATAATAATTTTCCCCTATAGGAAGATGGGAATAGGGTAATACAGGTAATCCATGTAATGAAAAGATTATTCTTTGAAGCTTGTTTAAAGACTATTGATTTATATAGTAATTCCTATCAAAAGTTAACTGTCCTAAGTCCAAGGGACAGTGAGCAGCCAGTGATGCAGGGCTTTAGAAATTGGAAGTATAGAGATTAGATCAGTTAAACATCCATATCATTCTAAGGGCCTCACTGTTACATAATTTTTGAAAAAGGATTGTGCAAATATTCACTCTCCCTCTAAACTGGCTTAGATGAATATATTAGTGTATGAGGTTTTGGCCAAGAAAGTAATAAGGCAGAAAGGCCCTTAGAAAGTTACTGCGCTGCTGTTGTCATATGTCTGGATAATAATGGGTGGACCTTAGGGTTTTGTAGTAGAAGCTGTCTTTCTAAAAGAAAGGTTATGATATATTGACAGTGAGTCTTGAATGTTAGGGTATATCATAATCATCTGAGTAGCTTGTTAAAATGCTGATTCAAACACCAAGTAATTCTGAAGCAGATGGTCATGTTCCAAGAATTGTGGCTACAATGAAAGAGAATTAACATCTAAAAAGCATGGGTCAAATTCAGGTATGGGAAATATGTGGAAAATATGAACTGGTAAACGTCAGTCTCCAAAATCTGTTAGCCATTCACAATTATTTGTTTAAACCCACTATCTGTAATTGTTTGTCTGCTTGCGCGTCTATTGTCAGGGGTCAGGGGTTGTCTACAAGATTATAAGCTCCTTAAAGGTGAGGACAATGCTAGCTGTGTTTAACACTATAAACCCAGCACCTAATTTAGATACTCAGTAAACAATTTGAATGAATAAATGAACTCGCCACCTATCTCTAAGTGGCAAATACTGGAAAGAAGTTGATTCAAGCTATCCCATTTTCTTACTTATTATTTGGACATGAAATTGATATAAATTTAGGGGTAGGAGGGAACTTTCCTGTTTTCTCCCTCCCTCATATCAATTAAATGGACTAATTCTATTTTGACTTTCTGTGGAGTAAAGAAGGGACTGAGGAAATTTTTGTACACTGTGTCAATTTTTGAGGTGCTCATGTTTGTATAAGTATGCATTCCCACACTCATGCTTATAATCCTGCATAAATATTCTGAGCATATTCATATTAATGTACTAGGACATGATAAATGTGTTTGGCCACTTAATTTTTCTGCCAATCATATCATCACACCTGCAATGGGATTGAATTATTATATAATATGTAATCCCATTTGTGGGTTTGGTTGATGTGCTTGGGGTGCTGTTCATTGTTGTGATCAGAAAAGCCAAGTCTGTTCAGAATTTCAAATGGTCTTGATAATTTCCCTTTACTGCTACTGCTAGAAAATGATATTAAACATTTTCTTTGTTTATTTTAAAATTTCTAAATGTTCTAGGGATGAACTGAGTAATTTAGATCAATAATATTTATATTATATTATTTCCATAATAAAACTTGTAATTGAGAAGAAATGTACAAAATACTCTATTTTGAAATTAAAGCTTCATGTAGTTCACTTAAATGCAGACAAAACAAGGGTCATAGTCTATTCAGTATATTTCTGGGAAGGTAAGCAGTGCTATATTTTAAATGGAGGAGAGAAAGGTTATCATTTTCTACTCTGTACCCCTAATATACACGTATATTAGTTTGAGGGCTTATTTTTCAACTTAATGTCCAAAATGAATTTTTTATATAGGTAGAGTGAAATTATCTATCATCTATGTAATGATCTATCATTTATATATTATCTGTTTTATATCCTATTATAATGAATTCCCATATAATAGCAAGTTATTTTTTCTCTGATGAAGTGGATAAACTCAAATATGGCCTAAACCTAAGTGATTCAGGGCTGGGATTTATAAATCTTTTTATTTTTGGAAAACATATCAATGTAATGGTACATTTGGGCTTTATTTCCTGCATACTTAATTCAATAGTTATGGAGAGCCATACCACTAAACATGTCTATATGATAGGGACTCAATTGCATTTCAAATTCATTATTAAGACAATAGAACAGAGAGAAGGAATGAGGCTTTGGAGGGACATGGAAGTAAATATTCACATTTAGAATTATTGTAGAATTTTTGAATACACAAGACCTTTGATTATCCTGAAAAAGAATAGTGGAATCTTTGTTCCCAGATATCTTGAAGAATGGGACAGACATCTAACTACATGTACTATACAGATATTTTTTAGGTTTTAACATGACTAAAGAACAACAACAAAAAAAAAGTAATGGCCCTCACAGGCCATTCAAAAACTTACTATCAAGAATAAGCAAAGCAATTATTTTATGCAAAATGGAGCCAAAATATAAGTACTTAGAGGCATAAACATAACTCAGCATTGTTCAAAAGACACCTTTCAGGGCCTGCCAATAAATATGAAAACTTTATAAGAAACAAAATCTTTAGAATACTAAGCATATTATTTTACTATGGTAGTTGGTAATATATGTTGCTTACTATGCATGAGACACTATTATAGGTGCTTTATTTATTACATTGCTTGGTCCTCAAACCATGTGAGGTACATACTACTATCATTCCTATTTTAAAGAAGGAATCTGGAGCGTATCTCAGCCATTTTATCATCCTCCAAACTCTTACCTAAACACAACAGAAGAGGTTCTTACTTGCTCTCTTCTTATCTGTATTGTCCCTTGTTGTGTGTGTTGTAGAATCATTTCCCATTTTTGTAGCTTCCATGCTTTGCAATTTTTAACCTCAAAGCTAATTTTTCAAGTTCTTAGAGCTTAGCAATTTTCTTTACCTCACCACTTAAGATAACCTCCACTTAAGATCACTAGTAATTATAATTACTAGTTATTACTTTCTTTCTGAGAAAGTCCTGTAACAAGTTAGCCTCCTTTCAGGAATCTACTGAGAAAGAATTAATGACTTTTGCAAAGGCTATAATTTCCAATGAGAAGCTGCAGCACAGGGAGGATCTGACCAACAATGTATAGCATGCATACCTGCAGTTACTGAGAAGCCTTGGGATTTTCATTTCCTTTTAAGTATAAAGTATGATAAAGCATGAATCAAAAGTCCCTTGTACACTAACAAAATAAAAACTACATGATAATATTTGGCATTGTGGAGCACAATAAAATCTCAAGTAGTCTTCCGTTTTATTTATCACAAAAGGGTAATTAAACTGTTTTAAAATCTTTCCTACAAAACTCTCCCTGGGCCAAAAGTCTAAAGCAAACAATTTTCTTCTTGACAACGTGTTACTAAGGGGGAGATCTCAGTTTCTTAAGAACTATAATTTCTCTAATGGTTCTTCTAAGAATTGACCATGGCAAGTGTACTTTCTGAAGGCTGACATTAATAAAGTCATTTCCTCCCCAGACGTAAGTTAAACTAGGAAGCTGAAAACTTGAATTTGAGATATAACAAATTTCCACAACTGACCTTGAGTTTGTCCTAATCTATACCTAATTGCATCTGAATTGGGAAGGTTATATTGATGAAGCATAAAATGTCATTAAACATCTGGGAAGATGGCGGTGTGAGCAGGGCGGTGGAAATCTCCTCCCAAAACCATATATATTTGTGAAAATACAACAAATAAAACTATTCCTAAAAGAGAGACCAGAAGATACAGTACAACAGTGAGGCTACAGCTACATCTGTGAGAACTAAGCGCCTCACAAAGCGGGTAAGATACAAAGCCGGGACCCGGCGGGACCCGAGCACTCCCCAACCCCAGCACACCGGCAGGAGGAAAAGAATAAGAGTGGGGAAGGAGTAGAAGCACAGGCTGGCTAAATAACCAGCCCTGGTGATCTGCACAGGGAGCACAGACACACATCGCGTGGTGTATCGGAGATCAGAGAAACAGAAGGGCAGGATCCAAGATGGAGACTGCAATCAGGTCCCTTCAGTCGGCTCCCCAGGACAAAAGAAAAGCGGGTGCTTTCTTAAAAGTCTTAATGAGACAAGGGCCCAACAACGGAACAAAATCGTCCCAGCACACTCAGCCCAGCAGGCTGGGAGTCTTGGGGAATTTTGGATACCCTGGATGGTGGCCAGGCAAAACAGCCACGCCAGGTCTTCCCACAGAGATCAGCAGCCTGCCTTTTGTTCCCCCTAACCGGTGCCAAAAAGGGTCTGGCGGATCCGCCACAGCTGTGGAACAGGGGGAGAGCGGCCTGGCCTGCAGCAACCTCACAGAATCTCCTCTCAGCTGGCGTGCACCTAAGCAGGAAGAGCCCCAGAACCAGGTCTGGAAGGCACCAAGGGGACCAGAATGCACTCAGCAAGATTGCAAACCCCTGCAGGGCTATAGGCTAGGCTGAGGGTGACCCCGCACACAGGCAGCTCAGGGGATTATCCCAGAGACTGCTTCCCAGTGTGTGGTAAAACAGCTCAGGCCCTGGAGAAGGGGAAGGAGAACAAGAAGCAGGAAGGGACTTAGTTCTCGCAGCTGACACACATGGCGCCTACCAGCGACCACTTCTATTGCCATGAAAAGACAGAGGAATATGGTAAAGACAAAAATCAGCCAGATAATCCCAGGGAGGGGGCCTGATGGGATAGACATACACAATTTTCCTGAAAAAGAATTCAGAATAAAAGTCATAACCATACTGATGGATCTACAGAGAAATATGCAAGAGCTAAGGGAGGAACTGAGGAAAGAAAATGCAGAAATGAGACAAGTGATCAACGGGCTCAGGAGCAGACTGGACGAGATGCAAGAGACTGTTAATGGAATAGAAATCAGAGAACAGGAATACAGAGAAGCTGAGGCAGAGAGAGATAAAAGGATCTCTAGGAATGAAAGAATATTCAGAGAACTGTGTGACCAATTCAAACAGAACAATATTCACATTATAGGAGTACCAGAAGAAGAAGAGAGATAAAAAGGGATAGAAAGTGTCTTTGAAGAAATAATTGCTGAAAACATCCCAAGCTTGAGAAGGAAATAGTTTCTCAGACCATGGAAGCCCACAGATGTCCCAACACAAGGGACCCAAGGAAGACAACAAGACACATAATAATTAAAATGGCCAAGATCAAAGATAAGGACAGAATATTAAAGGCAGTGAGGGAGAGAAAAAAGGTCACCTACAAAGGAAAACCCATCAGACTATCATCAGACTTCTCAACAGAAACCTTAAAGACTAGAAGAGAATGCCATGATATATTTAATGCAATGAAACAAAAGGCCTTGAACCAAGAATATTGTATCCAGCACGATTATCATCTAAGTTTGACGGAGGGATTAAAAATTCCCAGACAAGTGAAAGCTGAGAGAGTTTCCCTCCCATAAACCACCTCTACAGGATATCTTAAAGGGACTGCTCTAGATGGAAGCACTCATAAGGCTAAAAAGATGTCACCAGAGAAAATAAAATCATAGCAAAGAGAGCAGACCATCCAAATACTAACTAAAAGCAAAAAGTAAAATCAACTATCCATAAAAACAGTCCAAGGAAATGTAAAAGAGTACAGAATAAAACACCTCATATATAAAGAATGGAGGAGGAAGAATAAGAAGGGAGAGAAATAAAGAATCATCAGACTGTGTTTAAAATAACTTAAGAAGAGAGTTAAGTTAGACTGTAAGATAGCAAAGAAGCTACCCTTGAACCTTTGGTAACCACTAATATAAAGCCAGCAATGGCAATAAGTACATATCTATCGATAATCACCCTCAATTTAAATGGACTGAATGCACCAATCAAAACACCCGGAGTAATAGAATGGATAAAAAAGAAAGACCCATGTCTATGCTGCTTACAAGAGACTCACCTCAAACACAAAGATATACACAGACTAAAGGTGAAGGGATGGAAAAAGATATTTCATGCAAACAACAGGGAGAAAAAAGCAGGTGTTGCAGTACTTGTATCAGACAAAATAGACTTCAAAATAAAGAAAGTAGCAAGAGATAAAGAAGGACATACCATAATGATAAAGGGATATAACAAGGGGATATAACTATTATAAATATCTATGCACCCAACACAGGAGTGCCGACATATGTGAAACAAATACTAACAGAATTAAAGGAGGAAACAGAAAGCAATGCATTCACTTAAGGAGACTTCAACACACCACTCACTCCAAAGGACAGATCAACCAGACAGAAAATAAGTAAAGACACAGAGGCACTGAACAACACACTAGAACAGATGGACGTAACAGACATCTACAGAACTCTACACCCAAAAGCAGCAGGATACATATTCTTCTCAAGTGCACATGGAACATTTTCCAGAATAGACCACATACTAGGCCACAAAAAGAACCTCAGTAAATTCAAAAATATTGAAATTATACCAATCAACTTCTCAGATCACGAGGTATAAAACTAGAAATGTACAAAGAAAACAAAAAGGCTCACAAATACATGGAGGCTTAACAACATGCTCCTAAATAATCAATGGATAAATGACCAAATTAAAACAGAGATCAAACAATATATCGAGACAAATTACAACAACAACAAAAAACCACAACTTCTGTGGAACACAGCAAAGGTAGTTCTAAGAGGAAAGTATATTGCAATCCAGGCCTATTTAAAGAAATAAGAACATTCCCAAATAAATAGTCTAAAGACAGAATTATTGAAATCGGAAAAAGAAGAACAAATGAGGCCCAAAGTCACCAGAAGGAGGGACATAATAAAGATCAGAGAAGAAATAAATAAAATTGAGAAGAATAAAACAATAGAAAACATCAATGAAACCAAGAGCTGGTTCTTTGAAAAAATAAACAAAATAGATAAACTCCTAGCCAGACTTAAGAGAAAAAGAGAATCTACACACATAAACAGAATCCGAAATGAAAAAGGAAAAATCACAACAGACCTCAAGAAATACAAAGAATTATAAGACAATACTATGAAAATCTACATGCTAACAAGCTGGAAAACCTAGAAGAAATGGACAACGTCCTAGAAAAATATACCCTTCCAAGACTGACCAAGCAAGAAACAGAAAACCTAAACAGAGCAATCCCCAGCAACGAAATTAAATCAGTAATCAAAAAACTACCCAAGCACAAAATTCCTGGGCCAGATGGATTCACCTCTGAATTCTACCAGACATATAGAGAAGAAATAACACCCATTCTCCTTAAAGTTCTCCAAAAAATAGAAGAGGAAGGAGTACTTCCAAACTCATTGTATTAAGCCAGCATCACTCTAATACCAAAACCGGGAAAAGACCTCACCAAAAAAAAATTACAGACCAATATCCCTGTTGAACATCGATGCAAAAATGCTCAACAAAATATTAGCAAACCGAATTTAAAAGTACATCAAGAGGATCATATACCATGATCAAGTGGGATTCATCTCAGGGATGCAAGGATGGTACAACGTTCGAAAATCCATGAACATCATCCACCACATCAACAAAAAGAAGAACAAAAACCACATTATCATTTCCATAGATGATGAAAAAGCATTTGACAAAATTCAACGTCCATTCATGATAAAAACTCTCAACAAAATGGGTGTAGAAGGCAAGTACCTCAACAACATAAAGGCCATATGACAAACCCACAGCTAGCATCATACTTAACAGCGAGAAGCTGAATGCTTTTCATCTAAGATCAGGAACAAGACAGGGATGCCCACTCTCTCCAGTGTTATTCAACATAGTACTGGAGGTCCTAGCCACAGCAATCAGACAACACAAAGAAATACAAGGCATCCAGAATGGTAAAGAAGAAGTCAAATTGTCACTATTTGCAGACGACATGATACTGTACATAAAAAACCCTAAAGACTCCACTCCAAAACTACTAGAACTAATATCTGAATTCAGCAAAGGCGCAGGATACAAAATTAACGCATCAAAAAGAATAAAATACCTAGGAATAAACCTAATGAAGGAAGTGAAAGACCTATACTCTGAAAAATACAAGACACTCCTAAGAGAAATTAAAGAGGACACTAACAAATGGAAATCCATCCCATGCTCTTGGCTAGGAAGAATAAATATTGTCAAAGTGGCTCTACCACCTAAAGCAATCTACAAATTCAATGCAATCCCTATCAAAATACCACCAGGTTTCTTCAATGAACTGGAACAAATAGTTCTAAAATTCATATGGAACCACAAAAGACCCTGAATAGCCAAAGCAATCCTGAGAAGGAAGAATAAAATGGGGAAGTTCAATCCCAGACTTCTAGCGCTACTACTAAGCCACAGTAATCAAGACAATTTGGTATTGGTACAAGAACAGAGCCACAGACCAGTGGAACAGAATAGAAAATCCAGACATTAACCCAAACATATGCGGTCAATTAATATATGATATAGGAGCCTTGGATATACAATGGGGAGATGACAACCGCTTCAGCATGTGGTGTTGGCAATACTGGACAGCTACATGTGAGGGAATGAAACTGGACTAGTGTCTAACACCATACACAAAAGTAAACTCAAAATGGATCAAAGTCCTGAATATAAGTCATGAAACCATAAAATTCTTAGAAAAAAACATAGGCAAAAATCTCTTGGACATAAACATGAGTGACTTCTTCATGAACATATCTCCCCGGGCAAGGGAAACAAAAGCAAAAATGAACAAATGGGACTATATCAAGTTGAAAAGCTTCTGTACAGCAAAGGACACCATTAGTAGAACAAAAAGACATCCTACAATATGGGAAAATATATTCATAAATGATGTATCTGATAAGGGGTTGACATCCAAAATATACAAAGAACTCACGCACCTTAACAAACAAAAAGCAAATAACTCAATTAAGAAATGGGCACAGGACATGAATAGACACTTCTCTAAAGAAGAAATTCAGATGGCCAACAGGCACATGAAAAAATGCTCCACATCTCTAATCATCAGAGAAATGCAAATTAAAACCACAATGAGATATCACCTCACACCAGTGAGGATGGCTAACATCCAAAACACAAACAACAACAAATGTTGGCAAGGATGTGGAGAGAGGGGAACTCTCCTACATTGCTGGTGGGAATTCAAATTAGTTCAACCATTGTGGAAAGCAGTATGGAGGTTCCTCAAAAAACTCAAAATAGAAATACCATTTGACCCAGGAATCCCACTCCTAGGAATTTACCCCAAGAATGCAGCAGCCCAGTTTGAGAAAGACAGATGCACCCCTATGTTTATTGCAGCACTATTTACAATAGCCAAGAAATGGAAGCAACCTAAGTGTCCATCAGTAGATGAATGGATTAAGAAGATGTGGTACATATACACAATGGAATATTACGCAGCAATAAGAAAAAAACAAATCCTACCATTTGCAACAACATGGATGGAGCTGGAGGGTATTATGCTCAGTGAAATAAGCCAGGCCGAAAAAGACAAGTACCAAATGATCTCACTCATATGTGGAGTATAAGAATAAAGAAAAAAAAAAATGAAGGAACAAAACAGCAGCAGACGCACAGAACCCACGAATGGACTAACAGTTACCAAAGGGAAAGGGACTGGGGAGATGGGTGGGAAGGGAGGGATAAGAGGGTAAACGGGGCATTACGATTGGCAGACATAGGGTGGGGGGGCACGGGGGGGACTGTACAGGTCAGAGAAGACAAGTAGTGATTCTCATCTCACTACACTGATGGACAGTGACTGTAATAGGGTTGGTGGGGGGGACCTGATGAAGGGGGTAGTTTAATCATCACAATATTGCTCATGTAATTGTAGGTTAATGATACTAAAATAAAATAAAGTGTAAAAAAAAAAAAAAGTAGAGGAGGGAATACTTTCAAACTCATTCTATGAGGCCAGCATCACTCTAATACCAAAACCAGACAAAGATACCACAAAAAAGAAAACTACAGACCAATATCCCTGATGAACATAGAAGCAAAAATACTCAAGAAAATATTAGCAAACCGAATTCAAAAATACATAAAAAGATCATCCATCATGACCAAGTGGGATATATTCCAGGGATGCAAGGATGGTACACCATTCGAAAATCTATCAACATCATCCACCACATCAACAAAAAGAAGAACCACATGATCATCTCCATAGATGCTGAAAAAGCATTTGACAAAATCCAACATCCATTTATAATAAAAACTCTGAACAAAATGGGTGCAAGAGGGTATGTATCTCAACATAATAAAGGCCATATATGACAAACCCACAGTCAACATCATACCAAATAGAGAAAAGCTGAAACCTTTTCCTCTAAGATCAGGAGCAAGACAGGGATGTCCACTCTTACCACTTTTATTCAACATAGTACAGGAAGCCCTAGCCACAGCAGTCAGACAAAACAAAGAGATAAATGGCATCCAAATTTGTAAGGAAGAAGTTAAACTGTCACTACTTGCAGAAGACATGTTATTAAACAGAAAATTCTGAAGGCTCCACCAAAAAACTATTAGAACTAATAACTGAATTCAGCAAAATTGCAGTATATAAAATTAATATACAGAAATCTGTTGCATTCCTATCTACTAACAATGAACTAGCTGAAAGAGAAATCAAGAAAATGACTCCATTTACAATTGCATCAAAAAGAATAAAATATGTAGGAATAAACCTAACCAAGATTGTGGATAGGAAGAATTAATATTGTCAAAATGGCCATCCTGCCTAAAGCAATTTACCAATTCAATTCAGTCCCTATCAAATACCAACAGCACTCTTCAATGAACTAGAACAAATAGTGCTAAAATTTAAATGGAACCACAAAAGGTCCCAAATAGCCAAAGTAATCCTGAGAAAGAAGAACAAAGCTGGGGGATTATGCTCTCTGACTTCAAAGTCTACTACAAAGCTACAATAATCAAATTAGTATGGTACTGGCACAAGAATAGACCCATAGATCAATGGAACAGAATACAGAGCCCATGTATAAACACATGCAGATATGGTCAATTATTATATGGTAAAGGATCGATGAATATACAGTGGGGAAAAGACAGTCTCTTCAGTAACTGGTGTTGGGAAAACTGGACAGCTACGTGCAAGAGAATGAAACTGGATTATTGTTTAACTCCATACACAAAAATAAACTTGAAGTGGATCAAAGACCTGAATATAAGTCATGAAATCATAAAACTCTTAGAAGAAAACATAGGCAAAATCTCTTGAATGTAAGCATGAGCAATTTTTTTTTTTCGTGGACACATCTCCTGGGCAAGGGAACCAAAATAAAAAATGAACAAGTGGAATGTCATCAAACTATAAAACTTCTGTACAGCAATGGACACCATCAGCAAAACAAAAAGGCATCCTACAGTATGGGAGAATATATTTGTAAACAACTCATCTCATAAAGTGTTAACATCCAAAACATACAAAGAATGTATACACCTCAACATCCAAAAAACAACCTGATTAAAAAATGGGCCGAGGACCTGAACAGGCACTTCTCCAAGGAAGAAATTCAGATGGCCAACAGGCACATGAAAAAATGCTTCACATAGCTAATCATCAGGGAAATGCAAATCAAAACCACAATGAGCTGTCACCGCACACAAGTTAGAATGGCCACTATCCAAAAGATAAGAAATAACAAATGTTGGCAAGGATGTGGAGAAAAGAGAATACTCCTACACTGTTGGTGGGAATGTAAATTGGTGCAACTGCTGTGGAAAGCAGTATGAAGGTTCCTCAAAAAACTAAAAATAGAAATACCATTCAATCAAGTAATTCTGCCTCTGGGAATATACCTGAAGAAAACAGTATCCCTGATTTGAAAAGATATATGCACCCCTATGTTTATTGGTACACTATTTTCAACAGCCGAGATATGGAAGCAAACTAAGTGTCCATCAATAGATGAATGGATAAAGAAGATGTTGTACATATACACAGTAGAATATTATTCAGCTGTAAAAAGAAATCCTTCCATTTGCAATAACATGGATGTACCTAGAGGGTATTGTGCTTAGTGAAATAAGCCAGGAGGAGAAAAAGATATACCACATGATTTCACTTATTTGTGGAATATAAAAGCAAAGCAAAAGAGAAGGAGCAGAACAGCAGTAGACTCACAGACACGGAAAACTGACTAGTTGCTACCAAGGGGGAGGGACTGGGTGGGGAACATGAAGAGTATAAAGGAGCACCATAATTTGCAATCAAAACACAAGTTGGTAATGGGTACAGTACTACAGTATAGAGAATATAGTCAACAATTCTGTAATATCTCTCTATGTTGATAGATAGTAATTGCACTAGGGGCATGGGGATTTAATAATATAAGTAACTGTTGAACCACTGTGCTGTACACTTGAAACCAATATAAGATTGTACATCAATGATAGTTTAATAAAAAAAATGAAAGAATGGCTATAAACTTTCCTAACTTGGGGGACTTAACAGACATCCAGATCCAGGAAGCTCAGAGAGTTCCAAACAAGATGAATCTAAAGAGACCAACACTCAGACACATTATAATTAAACTTTCAGAAGTTAAGCATAAAGAGAGAATCTTAAAAGAAGCAAGAGTAAAACAACTTGTTATGTATAAGGGAACTGCTATTAGGTTATCAACAGATTTCTCTGTAGAAACTTGCAGGCTACATATATTCAAAGTGCTGAAAGGAAAAACACTTACAACCAAGAATACTCTCCACAGCAAGATTATCATTCAGAATTGAAGGAGTAATAAAGAGCTTTCCTGATAAATAAATGTTAATGGAGTTCATTAACACTAAACTAGGCTCACAAGGAATGTTTAAAGGGGCTTCTTTAAGCTGAAAAGAAATGGTGCTTATTAGTGATAAGAAAAAATATGAAAGGAAAAATCTCACTGGAAAAGGTAAATATATAATAAAGGTAGTGGATTAATCACTTATAAACCTAGTATGAAGGTTAAAAAAAGTAATAAAAATATAACTACAATAATTAGTTAAGGAATACACAAAAATAAAAAGAAGTAAAATGTGAATTCAGAAACATAAGATGTGTTGATATGAGGGGGGTAAATATATAGAATTTTAAAATGCACTCAAACTTAACCTGTGACCAACCTAAAATAGGTTGTTTTATATATAGGCTATTATATATGAACCTCATTGTAACCAGAAATCAAAAACCCATAGTAGCTACACTGAGATAATGAGTAAGAATCTAAGCATAACATTAAAGAAAGTCATTAAACTGCAAGGGAAAGACATCAAGAGAAGAAAGAAGAACTACAAAACAGACAAAAAATCCAATGAAGAAAATGACACTAAGTACAATTACTCTAAATGTAAGTGGAATAAGTGCTCCAATCAAAAAACAGAGTGGCTGACTGAATAAATACATAAACAGAACAAATCTATATGCTGCCTACAAGAGATTCACTTCAAATGTAAGGACATACACAGACTGAAGGTGAAGGGATGGAAAAAGATGTTTCCTGCAAATGGAAACCAAAGGTAGTGGTAGCTATACAATAGAATGTTACACAAGTTAAAAAAAAAAAGAAATCTTGCCATTTGTAACAACATGGATTGACCTAGAGGTTATTGTGCTAAGTGAAATGAGATGGAGAAAAACAAGTACTATATGATTTCAGTTATATGTGTAATCTAGAAACAAAACAAATGGAGAAACAAAACAGAAACAGGCTTGTAAATGTCGGGGGCCAAGCTACTCGTGCTGCTTGACAAAGTCCAGGTTCGAGGATGCCTTCAGAAGATCTGGAAGCCTCCCAGCTGGCCCTTGTTATTTCCCGCTATATTATTAACTTTCCCACGCGCTTCATTAGTTGGAGCTCTAACAAAAAGTACACCATAATTCTCAGAAATATAACAAGAATTTACCCCTTTTATTTTCAGTTTTACTCCAAATACTTAAGGCAGGTAGCCAAAGCTCAAAAGTTCACCCTACCTTTCCTGCTTACTCAGAAGAAACTCCCTCTTTGGAACCTATATAAGGTTGCCCCCTTTCTGCCCTAATATTACAGCAGAGGAGTTTTATAAGAAATTACAGCATAAAGAGATATGGGAACCAGGACTGTGGGGGAGGACCCCCTACTGACTCACCAATTGCCCAGAAAAGAATTAGTAATAAGCTTCCTTTTCCCACTATAGGAGGACCCCCTAATGTAGCTGTAGAGATTTTGGGTAGAAAATGGTACTTTTCTAAAGGTAAACGTAGCATGGGAAAAATTAATTGATGGACTCTGTTTCCCAGTCCTATTTCATATACTAGAGTTCATGATCTATACATGAATAGGTGGTTTTTGATTAATAGAACAATGGTTAGTGCAGTTCAAGTTTTTTTTTTTTTATATATAGAAAAGAATTAAAAGAAATAGGCCCAGCTGGTGTTTGTTAAGTGAGAAACAAAAGGAAAGGTGCGTTAATCAGTAGAGTGCTTACTGGAGTAGAAATGGCTAGGGGAAGTTGATAAGGAATCAAGGACAGAACAAAGAAGACCAAGACAGCCTTTAGGACCTAATTGCCCTTCCTATTGTTTCAATACCATGTAAGACACAGCACCCCAGGAGACTGGAGACCTCCGGAAATTGATTTTAGAGTTAATTAATAGTTGTCTGTTAAGTTTCCCACTCAGAATTCTATTGATTGTTAACTTGTATAAAATAAACGACTACTAGCCTTATGCTAGGAGATGCTTGCACCTTAGCCAGTGTGGGTGTCTTCTCATTCGCCGACGCCATCTCACTCCCCTTCGATACCTCACCCCAGCTGGAGCTGGACTCCGGCATGTAAATACAGAGAACAAACTGGTGGTTGCCAGGGTTGGTAGTGTGTGTGAAATAGACAAAAGTGATTAAGAGGTATGAACTTCCAGTTATAAAATAAACAAGTCATAGGGATGTAAAGTACTGCATAGGGAATAAAGTCAATAAAGTTGTAATAACTGTACTGTGACAGATATTAACTACACTTACTGTGGTTATCATTTCATATGTATATAAATGTCAAATCACCATGTTGTATACCTGAAAATAAAATAATATTGTATGACAACTGTACTTCAAAAAAAAA
>JAQQAC010016209.1:95525435-95538262 GCA_029783875.1 Phataginus tricuspis | reverse complement strand
CTGAGCATTTTCAACTTTCCTTGTAATATAACAAAGACTAGCTCAGTACAGAAATGCTGCACTTAAAAAAAACTTAGATTTTTAAAAACACAAACTGTGAACTTTACCGACTGAATCACATTACCTATTAAGTGCCAACAATGTTATTTTTTCATGCTGGTTTTGATGCTACTTCTTAAAAAGGGAATATATCAACAATTATAATACAAAAGATTTGCAAATACACAAAGAGATACAGGATTTTCTTAACAATTTAAGAAGTAACAGGGACAAAACTAAAATTACAAAAGTTCACTTTTTATTCAATAACTCAGCATGTGCCTTGGCTGCCAACAAATTCCACAGTTCTTTCTCTTTCTTAATTTAAAAACGCTAAGTTTGTCAAGGTGTCTTGGAGGAATTCTGTGTTGTATTTGGGTCCTCCAGTTCTCAAAGTAGAGTGCTCAACTTCACCTAAGCGTTTTGGTCACTCTTTTTAAGTGTCTCCATCATCTTGAGTTGCATTTTAAACTGTTATGTCTTCCTATATTTTCATGGAGTCAGTTTTAATTCTTGTAAAATACACAGTTTAAAGGATACACAGCTTTTAAGAAGCCAAGATTATATCAAAACTTACTATAGAACCACAAACAAACTGGTTGAACTAGAAAAGTACAAAAAAGAACAGCTAGAGGTATACAGACACAGGACCATTAATCTGGGGAAAAAAAGACTCTCCACTCTGCTAATTTTCTCCCAATCTTCTTAACAGCCCTTTTAGCAATATTTTTTTAAAATGTACCAAATAAAGAAAAAGACTTAATTTCCTTCTTACACAGAAGTAGCAATTTGTTATAAGTATTTCTATTGCACTCTGTAGAAATTAGACAATCTTTTTAAAAACAATTTTTCTAAACAGGCCATTAAATTTTCCCCCTCTTCTCTTAGCAAACTTGTAACATACTTTTATGTCCTTTCTTAACTGAAGGAATTTAAACAAAAGAACCAGTCTTGTTTGTGTTCCCCAACTCCAACTTCTTAACTTTATTTTTTGAATTACCCTATATAGCTAGTTAACGGGGTGCTGGACAGTAACATATTCTGGATAAGGTTTTTAATGGGGATTTTACCTACCAAATGAATGAAGAACAAATTCTCGATGACTGAGGATGAGACCGTGCGGAGGGAAGGAAGGCAAAGCAAAATCTTTCCAAATCGCATTGGCTGAAGGGGATACTGATTTTTAATGTATACTTCCAAAGCACACTGGGACTTTTCCTGCAATCTTTCCACATAGGCGGCATCAGAGAGACCTCCAGCATCTGAGGTGAAGAGAACCATGGCCTTGAGGCAGCTGAACTCAACAGAATCGACTTGCAGTGCTTTGAGCTTCTGCACTTGCTCTTGGTAGATTCGTATGTGCTCTATAAAGGTGACCACCTGGCCATCAGACATGGGCGAGACTTGTAGGGTGGTGTTGACCAGAAGCGGTATGATGTCAAGTGGAAGGGAAAACTGCGCCGAGTTCAGAATGAACAGCTCGCTCCACGTGAGGCGAAGCAGGGCCACCTGGTCGTTGATCAATAGGTCGGGGAAGAAAGGTATCTTCCGGGCCCACTCGATGGCACTGAAGAGCATCCTGGAGGCTAGTTCGCAGATGTTGTCAATATCCTGGACATTGATGGACTGTGTGCTCTCGTTGAATTGCACCTTGGTAAACGGCTCGGCATGCAGCAGCAGAGTGATATATTTGGCCCATTCCAAGCGGGTGTTGAGGGAGTTCCCTTTGGTTGGCTGGGTGAGCATCATCCTGTTACTCTGACTCATCTCCCGTCTCATGCCCACACTGAGGCATTTTTTGAGGCGGCAGTACTGGCACTGCTTGCGGCGGTGCTGGTCAATGGGACAGTTCTTGTTGCCGCGGCACGTGTAGTTCACATTCTCCTTAATTCGCTTGAAGAAACTCCTGCAGCTCTCGCATGTAAACTGGCCATAGTTCCTACCACTTGACTTGTCCCCGCACACCACGCACTTGGTGTGCTGCTTCTGCTGCTGTTCATCACCATCCAGGACGCCAGGGTAGTTCTGGCCGCCAGCCGCCATTTGCGTGGGAGAGCGGCTAGGCCCCTTTGGCCAGGCACCTGTGTTCTGTGTGCACTGCCAGCTGGCGGGCCGTGCGCTGGTGGCGTCTGTGACCCTGGCCACCCTACAAGCTCGGCACGGCGTTTTGTGGGTCGCACCACCTACTGACGAGCGCTGCTATAATTCTCAGGGCAGCTTCCGGATTTGAAGGCAACTCTCTGGTACTGGAGTTTCCGTTTAGCTGCCTTTTGTGCATGCGAGAGTGTGGAAGAGCGCCCCCAGTGGGTTTGGAGGGCTGATTGATTGGCGGTTATTTTTTCCTATTTCATTTCTGTCTTTGCCTGTGTGTGTTTTGTTTCCCTCCACTTAGCTTTGTTGGTTTGGGGAGTTTTCTACACAGGAGAGAGGAATGGTCCAGGGGAGGGAAAGTGGGAGCCGAACATGGAGAGAGAAGGAGCGGGGAGAGAACTGCAATAGGAGGCAAAAAAAAAAAAAGCCTCTCCAAAGATTTTGTTCACTCACCCTCTCTCCCTCCCTTTTTCATTCACTCTCCCAGAAAAAGATTCTTATGGGTTTTTTCATAAAGGAAGCCTCTGTTGCCCAGAAGTCAGTGACTAGTACAACTGTATGCCAAAGACTGTATTTCTTGGCAGATGACAACAGTGTAATTGCTTTCATCATTTCCACTCCCCATGGCTAGTCAGACTGTTTTGCACCATAGTCACTTAATAAAATGGAAACCAGAATAATGAAGCAACCAAGGCCCTTTAGCAATGATGGCTTTTAGAGGAAAAGAGTAAAGGAAACTTTTTCAACAATAAAAGACAACAGAAAAAGTCATTTTAAGTGAGAAAACTAGGGAGTAGTAGGCTGATACACTGAGCAAGGTGATTTCAGACAATTGTGCTTAGAAGTTAAGAGAGCTATTATGTTGAACCATATGAATTTGCTAGTATTCAACTCTCTTGACTTACAGAAATGGAAAATTCATATAGTTCAGCCCAATACTGTTAATTTTCTGCAAAAAAAAATTAGGAGAGGCAGCAAAATAGCTAAAGACTTCATGATTAGTTTGTTTGGAGGCAAACTCCACCTCTGTCACTTAAACTCTATGGGATTTTGGGTAATCAGTGGCACCTCTTTGGCCTTAGCTTCCTCATTGTTTGGTATTTGTCTGTATTATTAAAGGCAGCAATTTAAGTTTCCATTTTACTGTAGCTTGTACAATTTAGTTGCTTCCATTTTGGGGTGATTACAAGCAATACTACTACAAATAATCCTTCTACACATATCTTAGTGCTTAGGAATAAGCCTCTCACTAGCCTATATACCCAGCAATGGAACTCCTGGATTATATGGTACACGCTTTTCTAATATTGCTATATAATGCATATTGCTATGTAATGCCATATGATTTCTCAATGTAGTTATATCAATTTACATTCCCACTACAGTTGTATGAGTTCCTATTTTTTCACACATTTGCCAACACAAGTATGGTCACACTTTAATTTTTGCCAATCTGGTGACTATTTACTGTTATTTAATTGTGGTTTTAATTTCTCTGATTATTAATAAGTTTGAGCACCTTTACATATGTTTACTGGCCATTTGGATTTCTTTTGTAAAATGCCTCTTCAATTTTGCATTTTTGTCAATTGGATTGGTCGCTGTTCCCTTATTGATGTATAGGGCATGATATTCCAAGAATATTATCAACTAAATTTGTAGCTTGAATTTTTTGGAGCACTGCAAATTACTTTGAGTTCTCCTTTGTGATTAAAAATTATCAGGGACAGGTTTTCCACCCCTCAACTCCAAGGCACTTTTCCTTGCAGCCCTTAGAGTGTCGTTCAGATTTACCTTTGGTTCACCTTTATATCAGAGCATAGTTCTTTAGGGTGTGTGGGTAAAATTGTAACATTTCCAGATTATCTTGCCTGGCTTTGGTGCATTTGCATATCCTCAACGGTGGAGAGAAGTTCATCTCCATGTCAGTGGGTAATTACCGGGGTAACCAAGGGTGTATCTGAACCTGAGAGGTTAAGGGCTTGCTGTTTTGCTTGCATCTTCGGAAGCAGGGGAGAGGGACGGTGCTGGACTGCAGTTTGTAAGCAATAAACAGGTTTTAAACTTTTTTTCTCCCTTTGACTGATTTTGGTTTTTAGAGATATTTTGCCCCAGGATTTCCTCTCCCTGGACTTACAGGGTGCCAGCTTAAAGTGGAGATGATCTTTTATTTTGGTTCTTTGCTGTATACTTCAAACTCCCTTGTTAAGCAGATTTCTGCAGGGCAAAAGGTGCTTCAGTCCTGAGCCTCTATCTGGGTTTCACCCTTGACTAAACTTTTGCCCTCATAATTCCTTACCTTACTGTCAACTCTTTGATACGTACATGCACACACATGCATTTCCAAAATACTTGTTTGGTAGTATTGTTCCAAAAAACCTGGTCTGCCGTACTTCAGAAAACAGAACTCATTGCTAAATAAACCTATAAAATCTCCTGTACCTAATGCCTCCAATTCCCTTACAAGTTAAGTTGACATTCAACAAAGGGAAACCAGGCTCTTTACTGCAGAGATTTTGATCAAAGCTTAGAGTTATGTGAAATAGCTGCTAGTCTTTGGCTATAACCATACCCCCAGTGGCCTTCTCAAGTCATGGTAATGTGTGTCTGAATAAGCTGAGGGCCCCATTGTCCATGTGAAGCAGTTATCTTGCTTGACTTTAAAGGATTGTTACTTAGAATTAGAGATTTTATGTGAGAAACATCAGTACTATTAACAGGTGCTTAACTCAGCTTCTAAACGTCAGGGCATAGGAGAAAACATATTCTATTCTATGATTCTAATGAGTATAGGGAAGGGCAGAAGACTTTTTTTTAGTATCTCCTGTGCCGCATACAATCTGTATAGGTGTATCTACTTTGGGAAATGAAAGCTCAAGGAAACTGCCTGTTTTTTCTACTTTACAAGATTGTTCAAGGATAAATTGAGAAAACATGTATGAATGAGTTAAATATTAGCTATAGTCTTCCACCCAATATAATGCACCTCTACTGCTTGCTTTTCCACTGTCCTTATAAATTCTGCACTGAAATGAACCAGATTCAAGTCTAGGCTCCCTTTTTTACCTCAAAGGCCTATGTAGAAAACTGGAAAATGGTGTTACATCATGAGGCAATTTGATTTTTGCCAAATGTCTTCTGAAATGGAATCCCTAAGAGGCTTGCCAGCCCATGATTAAGGACATAAAATTTATATATAAAACTTTTAATGCTCTCTTTCATGATTTGGCTCTCTCTATATTTTATTCCCCATTTATTTCATTTATGTTGAGTACAAAAAGATAGTGAAGAAAGAAAATCAACATAGGAGCTGGATTGCTAGTATGGAGCTTAAAGATTACATCTCTGACCAGATGTGTATTAAAGATTCCTCACTTTACAACATAACCCTCCATCTAGGTTCCGGAGGATCAGTCACTGCCTCTTACATAGGAAATTTCATAATGACAGACACAGACTTTGTTTTTGATTTTGTTTTTACTTGGAAATGCAACAAAGGTATATATAAATGGGAAAATGAAGTATTTATGGTCATTTCTCTCTCTACCAAGATATATATGTTGCACACAGAAATATTAATGAAATACTATTGACAAGGCTGGGCAGTACTTCCATTCGTGAACTGATTTATGAGATACTGTGTTCTTTTTTTCCTGTTTTTAATCTCATTCTAATACCTTATCATTCATCTGGGACAATTTTCAGAAGTTTCTAGCATGTGAACTCAAATACAATTTGCCTTATTGCTTTTCTTCAGGGCTTCCAAAATAAGATTCTACTAAAATCAATTCCTAAGAGTAATCTTATTAACAATAATTAAATTATAACACACATACTAAGCACCAGATATATACACATGACGTCTAACCCTCAGTGCCATTCTGGTTAAGCATTTATTTCTGTTTAATAGATGAAGAAATTGTTATTTAGAAATAAAAGGTGAGAGAGGGCTAAAGATGGTGGCGTGAGAGGTGAGACAGAGGCTTCCTCCTAAAACCACATATAATACAAAACTGTAATTAACATGACTAATCCTGAAAGAGCAACAGGAAAGAGGGCTGTGCAAAACTGCATACACCTGGAGAAAAGAATAAACCTCAAGGAACAGGGTAACATACCAAAGCCGTGGCCCGGCGGGACCTAAGCCCTTCCCCCACCCCAGTTCACAGGCAGGAGGAAGAGAAACAGAGTGGGGAGGGAGTGGAGGCCTCAGACTGCTGAATACCTAACTCTGGAGATCTGCTCTGGGAGCACAAACCTACATTTCATGGTGCTTTCATGGTACTCTCATGATCAGGGGGTTGGAAAGGTAAGACAGGCAGAATACCTGGACAGACTGAGATTCCAGCTGCTTCTGGAAAGCAGGGATCCATATCCAGCTGCTCTGGGACAAAAGAAAGGCGGGCAGACTGAGAGACTTCTTAACAGCAAGAGGGCTGCTAAAGGAGCAAGGATTGTACAGAGCTTACTGTTCAGGAGAAAGGACAGGTAGACAAAATTGTCTGGGTGCACTCTGCCCAGCAGGTTGGGAACTTTCTCAATTTTCAGGCGCTCCAGCTTCCTGGATGGTTACACAACTTGAAGAACCCCCTCCGTGATACACAGCCTAATGAACCTTTCTCCCGGCCAGCCCCACCTGGCTCGCAAACCAGAAAACCCTACCCTGGTGTTAGGCCAGCCAGAGGGAAGCCCCATCAACAGCAACTACAAACTC
Source organism: Phataginus tricuspis (assembly GCA_029783875.1). Classification (NCBI taxonomy): domain Eukaryota; kingdom Metazoa; phylum Chordata; class Mammalia; order Pholidota; family Manidae; genus Phataginus; species Phataginus tricuspis. The sequence goes on along the minus strand of JAQQAC010016209.1, from coordinate 95,531,418 downwards.
AAAGCATAGAGGATTGTACCTGTGTGCTTGGCCCACTGGTTCTGGAGTGGAGGCAGGCATAGCAGCCAGGAAGCAGGAAACAGCTCTTTCTTCCCCCAAGGCACCAATACCACTCCCCTGCGACCCCCAACATTGCTTCAGGGGCTCAGAAGCTCCAGAGAGTAGAGCTTCTGGGCACTAGAGGGCACCATATACAAATATGAAATGCCAAAGAAACCTGGTTCAAAGTAAAATTATGAATACACCACCTGAGAAAGATTCAAATCAAATTGACCTCATGAATTTTCCTGAAAGGGATTTCGAAATAAAAATCATTAACATGTTCACTGAGGTACAGAAAAATATTCACGAACTCAGGAATGAATTCTGGTCGGAAAACCAATCATTGAAGAGCGCAATGGAGGGTATTAAAATCATATTAGATATGGTGGAGGAGATGATAAATGAAAAAGAAATTAGAGAAGAGGAATACAAAGAAGCTGAGGCAAAGAGAGACAAAAAGATCTCTAAGAATGAAAGAATATTGAGAGAATTGTGTGACCAATCCACATTGAACAATATTCGCATTATAGGGGTACCAGAAGAAGAAGAGAGAGATAAAGGGATAGAAAGTGTCTTTGAGGACGTAATTGCTGAAAACTTTCACAATCTGGAGAAGCAGATAGTCTCTCAGGCCATGGAGGTACACAGATCTCCCAACACAAGGGACCCAAGGAAGACAACACCAAGACATATGGTAATTAAAATGGCAAAGATCAAGGATAAGGACAGACTATTAAAGCAGCCAGAGAGAGAAATAAGATCACATACAAAGGAAAGCCCATCAGACTATCATCAGACTTCTCAGCAGATACCTTACAGGCCAGAAAGGAGTGGCATGATGTATTTAATGCAATAAAGCACAAGGGTCTGGAACCAAGAATACTTTATCCGGTAAAATTATCATTTAAATTTGAAGAAGGGATTAAACAATTTCCAGATAAGCAAAAGCTGAGAGAATTTACCTCCCACAAACCATCTCTACAGTGTATTTTGGAGGAACTGCTATAGATGTAAGTGTTCCTAAGGTTTAATATCTGTCACCAGAGGTAATAAAATCACAGTAAAGAAAGTAGAATAGTTAATTACTAAGCAAATGCAAAATTATATCAACTATCCCCAATGTCAATCAGGGGATAGGCAAAGAGTACAGAATATGATACCTAATATATAAAGAATGGTGGAGGAAGAAAAAGGAGTAGAAAAAAGAACCTTTAGATTGTGTTTGTAATAGCATACTAAGTGAGTTAAGTTAGACTCTTAGATAGTAAGGAAGTTAACCTTGAACCTTTGGTAATGATGAATCTAAAGCCTGCAGTGCCAATAAGCACATACCTATCACTAATCACCCTAGATGTAAATGGGCTGAATGCACCAATCAAAAGACATAGAGTCACTGAATGGATAAAAAAACAAGACGCATCTATATGCTGCCTACAAGAGACTCACTTTAAACCCAAAGACATAAACAGATTAAAAGTGAAGGGATGGAAAAAGGTATTTCATGGAACTAATAGGGAGAAAAAACCAGGAGTTGTAGTACTTGTTTCAGACAAAGAAAGTCACAAGGGACAAAGAAGGACATTACATAATGATTAAGGGGTCAATCCAAAAAGAAGATGTAACCATTATAAATATCTATGTGCCCAACACAGGAGCACCTACATATGTGAAACAAATACTAACAGAATTAAAAGGAGAAAATGAATGCAATGCATTCATTCTAGGAGACTTCAACACTCCACTCACTCTGAAAGACAGATCAATCAGACAAAATAAGTAAGGAGACAGAAGCACTGTACAACACATTAGAACAGATGGACCTAACAGACATCTACAGAACTCTACACCCAAAATAAGCAGAATACACATTCTTCTCAAGTGCACATGGAACATTTTCAAGAATACATCATATACTAGGCCACAAAAAGAGTCTCAGTAAATTCAAAAAGATTGAAATTGTACCAAACAGTTTCTGAGACCACAGAGGTATGAAACTAGAAATAAGTTACACAAAGAAAATGAAAAATCCCACAAACACATGGAGGCTATGCAACATGCTCCTAAATAACCAATGGATCAATGACCAAATAAAAGCAGAGATCAAGCAACATATGGAGACAAATGACAACAATAATTCAACACTACAAAATGTTTGGACGCACTGAGGACCATGCTAAGAGGAAAGTATACTGCAATACAGGCTTACCTCAGGAAAGAAGAAATATCCCATATGAACAGTCTAAACTAATAATTAACGAAACTAGAAAAAGAAGAACAAATGAGGCCCAAAGTCAGTAGAAGGAGGGACATAATAAAGATTAGAGCATAAATAAATAAAATCAAGAAGACTAAAACAATAGAAAGAATCAATGAAAGCAAGAGCTGGTTCTTTGAGAAAATAAACAAAGTAGATAAACCCCTAGCCAGACTTACCACGAACAAAAGAGAGTCTACACACATAAATGGAATCAGAAATGAGAAAGGAAAAATCACTACGGACACCACAGAAATACAAAGAACTATTAGAGAATACTATGAAAAATTATATGGTAACAAAGTCAATAACCTAGAAGAAATGGACAACTTTCTAGAAAAATACAACCTTCCAAGGCTGAACCAGAAAGAAACAGAAAATCTGAACAGACAAATTACCTGCAATGAAATTGAACTGTTAATCAAAAATCTATCTAAGAACAAAACACCAAAACCAGATGGCTTCACCGCTGAATTTTATCAAACATTTAGTGAAGACCTAATACCCATCCTTGTTAAAGTTTTCCAAAACGTAGAAGAGGGAATACTTCCAAACTCATTCTGTGAGGCCAGTATCACTCTAATACCAAAGCAAAGCAAAGAAACCACAAAAAAAGAAAATTACAGACCAATATCCCTGATGAACATAGATGCAAAAATACTCAACAAAATATTAGCAAACCAAATTCAAAAATACATTAAAAGGATCATCCATCATGATCAAGTAGGATTTATTCCAGGGATGCAAGGATGGTAAAACATTTGAAAATCTGTCAACATCATCCACCACATCAACAAAAAGGACAAAAATCACTTGATCATCTCCATAGATGCTGAGAAAGCATTTGACAAAATTCAATACCCATTCATGATAAAAAACTCTAAACAAAATGGGTGGAGAGTGCAAGTACCTCAACATAATAAAGGCCATATATGACAAACCCACAGCCAACATTATACTTAATAGCAAGAGACTGAAAGCTTTTCCTTTAAGATCGGGAACAAGACAAGGATGCCCACTGTCCCACTTCTATTCAACATAGTACTGGAGGTCCTAGCCTCAGCAATCAGACAACACAAAGAAATACAAGGCATCCAGATTGGTAAAGAAGAAGTTAAACTGTCCCTGTTTGCAGATGACATGATAGTGTACATAAAAAAACCCTAAAGACTCCACTCCAAAACTACTAGAACTAATATCTGAATTCAGCAAAGTTGCAGGATACAAAATTAACACACAGAAATCTGTTGCATTCCTATACAGTAATGATGAATTAGCAGAAAGAGAAATCAGGAAAACAATTCCATTCACAATTGTATCAAAAAGAATAAAATACCTAGGAATAAACCTAACCAAGGAAGTGAAAGACCTATACTCTGGAAACTACAAGACACTCATGAGAGAAATTAAAGAAGATACCAATAAATGGAAATACATCCCGTGCTCATGGACAGGAAGAATTAATATTGTTAAAATGAGCATCCTGCCTAAAGCAATCTACAGATTCAATGCAATTCCTATCAAAATTCCCACAGCATTCTTCAATGAACTAGAGCAAAGCATTCTAAATTTCATATAGAACCACAAAAGACCCCAAATAGACAAAGCAATCCTGAGAAGGAAGAATAAAGCCTGGGGGATTATGCTCCCCAACTTGAAGCTCTACTACAAAGTTACAGTACTCAAGACAATTTGGTACTGGCACACGAACACACCCATAGATCAATGGAACAGACTAGACAGCCCTGATATAAACCCAACCATATATGGTCAATTAATATACGATAAAGGAGCCATGGAAATACAATGGGGAAATGACAGCCTCTTCAACAACTGGTGTTTGCAAAACTGGACAGCTACATGCAAGAGAATGAAACTGGATTATTGTTTAACCCCATACACAAAAGCAAACTAGAAATGGATCAAAGACCCTAATGTAAGTCATGAAACCATAAAACTCTTAGAAGACAACATAGGCAAAAATCTCCTGAATAGATGCGTGAGCAACTTCTTCCTGAATGCATCTCCGTGAGCAAGGGAAACAAAATAAAAACTGAACACATGGGACAAGATCAAACTAAAAAGTTTCTGTACAGCAAAGGATACCATCAACAGAACAAAAAGGCATCCTACAATATGGGAGAATATATTTGTAAATGATATATCTGACAAGGGGTTAACATCCAAAATATATAAAAAACTCACACGCCTGAACACCCAAAAAGCAAATAACCAGATTAAAAAATGGGCAGGGGATATGAATGGACAATTCTCCAAAGAAGAAATTCAGATGGCCAACAGACACATGAAAAGATGCTCCACATCACTAATCATCAGGGAAATGCAAATTAAAACCACAATGAGATATCACCTCCCACCAGTTAGGATAGCCAACATAGAAAAGACTAGGAACTACAAATGCTGAGGAGGATACGCAGAGAGGGGAACCCTCCTACACTCCTGGTGGGAATGTAAGCTAGTTCAACCATTGTCTGAAGTAATATGGAAGTTCCTCCAAAAACTAAAAATAGAAATACCATTTGACCCGGGAATCCAACATCTTGGAATTTACCCAAAGAATACAACTTCTCAGACTCAAAAAGACATATGTACTCCTATGTTTATCGCAGCACTATTTACAATAGCCAGGATATGGAAGCAACTTAAGTGTCCATCAGTAGATGAATGAAGAAAGAAGAGATGGTACATATACACAATGGAATACTATTCCAGCCATAAGAAAGAAACAAATCCTACCATTTGCAACAACATGGATGGAGCTGGAGGATATTATGCTCAGTGAAATAAGTCAAGTGGAGAAAGACAAGTGCCAGATGATTTCCCTCATTTGTGGAGTATAACAACGAAGCGAAACTGTAGGAACAAAATAGCATCAGACTCAGAGACTCCAAGAAGGGACTAGTGGTTACCAAATGGGAGGGGTTTGAGAGGGCGGGTCGGGAGGGAGGGAGATGGAGATTGAGGAGTATTATGTTTAGTACACATGGTGAGGGTTGTCATGGGGAAATCAGTGTAGCACAGAGAAGGCAAACAGTGAATCTGTGGCATCTTACTACACTGATGGACAGTGACTGTATTAGGGTATGGGCGGGGACTTGATAATAAGGGTAAATGTAGTAAGCACATTGCTTTTTCATGTGAAACCTTCATAAGATTATATATCAATAATACCTTAAGAAAAAATTTAAAAAAAAAAGAAACAAAAGGTGACTTGCCCAAGGTAAGAAGACAGTGATGTGACCCATGTCCATCAGCTACCAAAGCCCACTTTGTACTGCACAACACTGCAAAAAATACCACTGTTAGTGGTATTTCATGCATATTGACATACACATCGACAGATGGGCTGACATGGCACCTCCAATACATTCAACTTGCATTATGAAAAAATATCTTCAGAAAATGAATGATACTAATTCCCACACTCACAGTACCTCCCACAAATGCTGCAATGCTTTATTTCCTGCCAAATATTTATCACTTAGACAGAAACACTATACATTTCAACAGGAATTCATCATATCTTCTAAGGAATGTAGTAAAACCACCATTTGTCTCAGTAATCTTAATTAGAACTGGGTATTTCAGCTCTCCATTAGTTACCCTTAGTCAGAGACACTGAATTTAGTCACTGCAGATTTTGGAAATTCTCCAGAAATTATTCAG
>JAQQAC010016209.1:95461524-95507148 GCA_029783875.1 Phataginus tricuspis | reverse complement strand
TTTCTCCAAAGATGGTGTACAAATGGGCAATAAGCATAGGAATAGATGTTCAGCATCACTAATCATCAGAGAAATGCAGATCAAAACCACAATGATATATCACTTCACACCTGACTGGAAGGCCATTATCAAAAAGACAAAAATAACTAGTGTTGTCAAGAATGTGGAGAAAATGTAACCCTTGTGCACTGCTGGTGGGAATACAATATGGTGCAGCTGCTATGGAAAGCAGTATAGAGGGTCCTCAAAAATTAAAAATAGAACTATCATATGATCCAGCAATCTCACTTCTCGGTATTTTTCAAAAGAACTGAAATCAATATCTTGAAGAGATATTAGCAATTCCTTTATTCATTGCACGACTATTCACAACAGCTAAAACTTGAAAGCTACTTATGTCCACTGACAGATGAATGGAAAAAGGAAATGTGATATATGTATAAAATGGAATACTATTTAGCTTTAAAACATAAGGAAATTCTATAATATGTATTAAATATTGATGAAATATGAGGACATTATGCTAAGTGAAATAAGCCAGTCACAGAAAGACAAATACTGCATGATTCCACTTATATGAGATATTTGACATAGTCAAATTCATAGAATCAAAGAGTAGAAGGGTGGTTCCCAGGAGGAGGGGAAAATAACTAAGTTACTTATCAAGTGGCGTAAAGTTTCAGTTAAGCAAAATGAACAAGCTCTAGAGATCTGCTGTACAACATTGTATCTATAATTAATAATAACTACACTTAAGAATTTGTTAAGAAGGTAGATATCATGTTATAAATGTTTTTATAACAAAATTTAAGAACTTAAGAACCTTATTTTTATTGAGATGACTTGATAAATTAACATAGAAAAAACCTTTTATTGCTCTCGAGTTGTCTTATCAAAGAAATTACAATATTTTTTCATTTGTTCAAATTTACTTTTATATCATTTGGGAATATTTTAAAGTTTCCTCATATGTGCTGTGTATACTTATTACTCAGTACATTATTTTTTCTATTTTAAATGGAGGTTTCCACAATTGATTATTTGTTTATGTTAATGCTATTGAATTTTTCATGTTAATGTTTATACTGCTATCTTATTGAATATCTTATATTTTTTAGTAGTTTTATCCTTGTTTCTTTAGGATTTTTGAGATATCAAGGGAAAAGAGAGTTTTCCTTTTTTGGTTTTTATACTATTAATTAGTTTCTCTTATTGAATTGTATATTGGTTAATTACTACATTAAGTGTTAAATATGAGTGGAAGTACAAGACATACACATTTTTTCATCTCAGTACACGTGCCTTAAGTGTTTTCCCATTAAGTACAATGTTGGCTGTAGGACTAAATTATTTATATTTTAGAATATTAAGAAAGTACTACCACTTTCTATTTTTTTAAGGTATTATTGATATACTATCTTATGTTCAGGTTTCACATGAGCAACATTATGGTTACTACATTCCCCCAATTATCAAGTCCCCACCACATATCCCATAACAGTCACTATCCATGAACATAGTAAGATGTTATAGAATCACTACTTGTCTTCTCTGTGCTATACTGACTTCCCCTTCATCCCTCCCATATTATGTGTGCTAATCATAATGTCCCTTAATACCCTTATCCCTCCCTTCCCAACCACCCTCCCGAACCCCTTTCCCTTTGGAAACCACTAGCCCATTCCAGATTTCTGTGAGTCGGCTGCAGTTTTGTTCCTTCAGTTTTTGCTTTGTTATACTCCACAGATGAGTGAAATCATTTGGTACTTATCTTTCTCCACCTGGCTTATTTCACTGAGCATAATGCCCTCTAGCTCCATCCATGTTGTTGCAAATGGTAGGATTTGTTTTCTTCTTGTGGGTGAATAATATTTCATTGTATATGTGTACCATATCTTCTTTATCCATTCATCTACTGATGGACACTTAGGTTGCTTCTATTTCTTGGCTATTGTAAATAGTTCTGCAATAAACATAGGGGTACCTCTGTCTTTTTGAAACTGGGCTGCTGCATTCTTAGGGTAAATTCCTAGGAGTGGGATTCCTAGGTCAAATGGTATTTCTATTTTGAGTTTTTTGAGGAACCTCCATACTGCTTTCCACAATGGTTGAACTAATTTGCATTCCCACCAGCAGTGTAGGAGGGTTCTCCTTTCTCCACATCCTCGCCAACATTTGTTGTTGTTTGTGTTTTGGCTGTTGGCCATCCTCATTGGTGTGAGTGATATCTCATTGTGGTTTTAATTTGCATTTCTCTGATGATTAGCGATGTGGAGCATCTTTTCATGTGCCTATTGGCCATCTGAATTTCTTCTTTGGAGAAGTGTCTGTTCATGGCCTCTGCCCATTTCTTAACTGGATTATTTGTTTTTTGTTTGTTGAGGTGTGTGAGTTCTTTATATATTTTGGATGTCAACCCCTTATCAGATACGTCATTTATGAATATATTCTCCCATACTGTAGGATGTCTTTTTGTTCTACTGATGGTGTCCTTTGCTGTACAGAAGGTTTTCAGCTTGATATAGTCCCACTTGTTCACATTTGCTTTTGTTTCCCTTGCCTGGAAAGACATGTTCATGAAGAAGTTGCTCATGTTTATGTCCAAGAGATTTTTGCCTATGTTTTTTTCTATGACTTTTATGGTTTCATGACTTACATTCAGGTCTTTGATCCACCTTGAGTTTACCTTTGTGTGTGGGGCTAGACAGTAGTCCAGTTTCATTCTCTTACATGTAGCTGTCCAGTTTTTCCAACACCAGCTGCTGAAGAGGCTGTCATCTCCCCATTGTATATCCTAGGCCTCCTTTATCATATGTTAATTGGCCATATATGTGTGGGTTTATATATGGACTCTCTGTTGTGTTCCATTGATCTATGGCTCTGTTCTTGTGCCAGTACCAAATTGTCTTGATTACTGTGGCTTTGTAGTAGAGTTTGAAGTGGGGGAGCATTATCCCCCTATTTTATTCTTCCTTCTAAGGATTGTTTTGGCTATTCAGGGTCTTTTGTGGTTCCATATAAATTTTAGAACTATTTGTTCTAGTTCACTGAAGAATGCTGTCGGTATTTTGATAGGGATTGCACTGTATCTGTATATTGCTTAAAGCAGGATGGCCATTTGGACAATATTAATTCTTCCTACCCACGAGCATGGGATGTATTTCCATTTATTCATGTTTTCTTTGATTTCCCTCTAGTGTCTTATAGTTTTCAGGGTATAAGTCTTTAACTTCCTTGGTTAGATTTATTCCTAGGTATTTTATTCTTTTTGATGCAATTGTGAATGGAATTATTTCCCTGATTTCTCTTTCTGCTAGTTCATTGTTAGTATATAGGAATACACCAGATTTATGTGTATTAATTTTGAATCCTGCAACTGTGCTGAATTCAGATATTAGTTCTAGCACATTTGGAGACGATTCTTTAGGGCTGTTTATGTACAATATGATGTCATTTGCAAACAGTGACAGTTTAACTTCTTCTTTGACAATCTGAATGCCTTTTATTTCTTTGTGTTGTCTGATTGCCATGGCTAGGACCTCCAGAACTATGCTGAATAAAAGTGTGGAGAGTGGGTATCCTTGTCTTGTTCCCAATCTTAGAGGAAAAGCTTTCAGTTTTTCACTGTTAAGTATGATGTTGGCTATGGGTTTGTCGTATATCACCTTTATTATGTTGAGGTACTTGTCCACTATACCCATTTTTTGAGGGTTTTTATCATGAATGGATGTTTAATTTTGTCAAATGATTTTTGAACATCTATTGAGATGATCTTGTGGTTTTTGACTTTTTGTTGGTGTGGTCTATGATGCTGATGGATTTTCAAATATTGTGCCATCCTTGCACCCCTGGAATAAATTCCACTTGAACATGATATATGATCTTTTTGATATATTTTTGAATTTGGTTTGCTCTCATTTTGTTGAGTAATTTTGCATCTATGTTCATCAGTGATATTGGTATGTAATTTTCTTTTTTTGTGGTGTCTCTGCCTGTTTGGTATTAGAGTAATGCTGGCTTCATAGAATGAATTTGGAAGCATTCCCTCCTCTTCTACTTTTTGGAAATCTTTAAGGAGGATGGGTATTAGGTCTTCTCTAAATGTCTGATAAAATTCAGCGGTGAAGCCATCCTGTCCGGGGTTTTCGCTTTTGGGTAGATTTTTGATTACTGATTCAATTTTATTGCTGGTAGTTGTTCTGCTCAGATTTTCTTTTTCTTCCTAGGTCAGACTTGGAAGGTCCTATTTTTCTAGAAAGTTGTCCATTTCTTCTATATTATCTAATTTGCTAGCATATAATTTTTCATAGTATTCTCTAATAATTATTTGTATTTCTGTGGTGTTCGTAGTGATTTTTCCTTTCTCATTTATGATTCTGTTTATGTGTGTAGACTCTCTTTTTTTTTTGATAAATCTGGCTAGGGAATTATCTATTTTGTTTATTTTCTCAAAGAACCAGCTCTTGGTTTCATTAATTCTTTCTATTGTTTTATTCTTCTCTGATCTTTATTATGTCCTTCCTTCTACTGACTTTGGGCCTCATTTGTCCTTCTTTTTCCAGTTTCATTAATTGTTAATTTAGACTGTTCACTTGGGATTGTTCTTCTTTAAATAGGTCTGAATTGCAATGTACTTTCCTCTTAGAACTGTCTTCACTGTGTCCCATAGAAGTTGGGGTGTTGAACTGTTGTTTTCATTTGTCTCCATATATAGCTTGATCTCTGTTTTAATTTGGTCATTGGTCCATTGATTATTTAGGAGCATGTTGCAAAGACTCCATGTGTTTGTGGGCTTTTTCATTTTCTTTTTGTAGTTTATTTCTAGTTTCACACCTTTGTGGTCTGAGAAGCTGGTTGGTACAATTTCAATCTTTTTGAATTTATTGAAGCTCTTTTTTTGGCCTAGTATATGATCTGTTCTTGAAAATATTCCATGTACCCTTGAGAAGAATGTGTATCCTGCTGCTTTTAGGTGGAGTGTTCTGTAGATGTCTGTTAGGTCCATCTGTTCTAATGTGTTGTTCAGTGCCTCTGTCTCCTTACTTATTTTTTGTCTGGTTGATCTGCCCTTTGGAGTGATTGGTGTGTTGAAGTCTCCTAAAATGAATGCATTGCATTCTATTTAACCCTTTAATTCTGTCCGCATTTGTTTCACATATTTGGATGCTCCTATATTGGGTGCGTAGATATTTATAATGGTCATATCCTCTTGTTGGATTGACCCCTTCATCATTATATAATGTCCTTCTTTGTCTCTTGTACTTTCTATGTTTTGAAGTCTATTTTATCTGATACAAGTATTACAACTCCTGCGTTTTTCTCTCTATTGTTTGCATGAAATATCTTTTTTCATCCCTTCACTTTTATTCTATGTATGTCTTTGGGTTTGAAGTGAGTCTCTTGTAGGCAGCATTTAGATGGGTCTTGCTTTTTTATCCATTCTATTACTCTGTGTCTTTTGATTGGTGCATTCAGTCCATTTACATTTAGGGTTATTATCAATAGATATGTACTTATTGGCATTGCAGGCTTTGGATTCATGGTCACCAAAGGTTGAAGGGCAGCTTCTTTACTATCTTACAGTCTTACTTAACTTGCTTATTTTGCTATTATAAACACAATCTGAAGATTTATTTTTTCTCCCTTCTTTTTCTTCCTTCTCCACTCTTTATATGTTAGGTATCATATTCTATACACTTTGTGTATCCCTTGACTGACTTTTTGGGTAGCTGATTTAATTTTGCATTTGATTAGTAATTCATTAGTCTACTTCCTTTACTGTGGTTTTATTTTCTCTGGTGACAGCTATTTCGTTTTAGGAGCACATCCATCTAGAGGAGTCCCTTCAAAATACACTATAGAGATGGCTTGTGGGAGGTAAATTCCCTCAATTTTTGCTTATCTGGGAATTGTTTAATCCCTCCTTCAAATTTGAATGATAATCTTGCCAGATAGAGTATTCTTGGTTTAAGGGCCTTCTGTTTCATTGTACTGAATACATCATGCCACTCCCTTCTGGCCTGTAAGGTTTCTTTTGCGAAGTCTGGTGATAGCCTGATGGGTTTTCCTTTGTATGTGATCTTATTTCTCTCCCTAGCTGCTTTTAATACTCTGTCCTCATCTTGATCTTTGCCATTTTCATTATTAGATGTCTTGTTGTTGTCTTCCTTGGGTCCCTTGTGTTGGGATATTTGTGTACCCCCATGGCGTGAGAGACTATCTCCTTCCCCAGACTGGGGAAGTTTTCAGCAATTACTTCCTCAGAGACACTTTCTATCCCTTTTTCTCTCTCTTCTTCTTCTGGTACCCCTTTAATGTGAATATTGTTGCATTTGGATTGGTCACACAGTTCTCTCATTATTATTTCATTCCTAGAGATCCTTTCTTCTCTCTGTGCCTCAGCTTCTTTGTAGTCCTCTTCTCTAATTTCCATTCCATTTACTGTCTTTTCTACTACATTTAATCTGCTTTTAAATCCCTCCATTGTATGTTTCATTTCAGCTATTATATTTTTCAAGGTGTCTACCTCCCTTCTGAATTTATCCCTTAGCTCTTGAATATTTTTCTGGAGCTCCGGTATCATATTTATGACTTTTATTTTGAATTATTTTTCAGGAAGATTGGTGATTTCAGTTTCATTGAGCCCTCTTTCTGGTGTTTGAGTCATTTTGGATTGAACAAGTTTCTTCTGCCTTTTTCATAAGCCTATTGGCTAATGAGAAATATTAGGTTTGTGTAGGTGGCACCCTGTAGTGCCCAGAAGCTCTGCTCTTCGTAGCTTCCCAGCTACTGGAGCGATGGTAGTGGTCACAGGAGAGCAGTGCTGGTGCCTACACTATAGAGCGAGCTCTTTTCTGCTTCCCCCTCTGTCAGGGCCAGTGGGTTGCATGCAGGGAGCAGCCTCTGCATTAAGCCTGTGTAGATGCTATAGGTGGGGCTGCCCTCTGGTTGGCTTGGCTCGATTGTGGGAGCAGCAGATTTACGTGCAGGTGCTGGCCAGGAGGAAGGAGTGGCATGCTGCTTATCGTGGTGGGGGATCTCATGGCTGCATTGCTAGCCAGACGGATGGAGCACCTGAAGCTCCTGAAAGTTCCCCACCTGCTGGGCTGAGTATGTGGAGATGATTTTGTTCTCCTGTTCCTTTTCCTGAGCAGCAAATTATGTGTGATCCTTGCCCCTTTAGCAGCCCTCTCACTGTTGGGAAGTCTTTCAAAGTGCCCACCTTTCTTTCATCCGAGAGCAGCTGATTGTGGGAAACTTTTCTCTACAAGCAGCTGGAATCTGTCTCTGACTTTGCTTTTCAACCCCTCTGATCTCCAGAGCACCATGCAATGTGGGTTGTTCTCCTGGAGTAGATTTCTAGGGTTGGGTATATAGCAGTCCTGGCCTTCTACTCTCTCTCTCTGCCATGTTTCTCTTCCTTCCACCAGTAAGCTGGGGTGGGGGAGTCCTTGGTTCCTGCCAGGTCGCAGCTTTGTTATTTTATCTTTTTCCATGATGTAGGTTTTTCATTCTCTTTCCCAGATGTAGACTGGCTGGTGCAATCTTATTTCTGGTCACCCTTTAGGAATAGTTGTATTTGCTGTATTTTTGTATATATGTGGTTTTGGGAGGAGATTTCTGCCTCACTTCTCATGTTGCCATATTTTTTCCCCTCACCTTCCACTTTCTATTTTCTTGAATGATTTTTATCAGAACTAGCTGTGAAGTTTGATCAAGGCTTTTTCATTCAGCATCTTTAGAGATAAATCATATACTTTAAAAATAATAATTTAATGTTAATGTTATAAGTAGAATACTGTGTTAATATTATAATTGCATCAATGTTGATGATAACATTATTTTTAGCATTAATTATTAATATGTATTAACTAGTAATATGTTGATATCACATATTAACATATTTTATTAAGGGATTCTCTAATATTGAGCTAACCATAGTGTTACTAAAATTAATCCCACTTGGTCATGGTGTAATATTTTTTAATGTGGCATTGAATTCTGTTTGCTAATATTTTATAAAGTATTATTGTACTGATAGTCATAAGTGATGTTGGTCTATAATTTTCCTTCTTTGTATTGTCTTTATCTGTTTTATGTGTTAAAGCTATGCTTGTTTCATATCAGAATTGTAAATTCTCTGAAACAATGTATGGAGCATTACAGTTATCTGGTCTTAATGATTTGTATTCCCCAATGAGATTATCTGGATATGGTATTTTTTGTGCAGTAATTCCTTGATAGCCTTATTTATTTTATCTACTGAAATTTTCTGTTCCTTTCTATACCCAACGAGGTCAATTTTCTTAATCTGGTTCCCCCTGGGTAATTACCTAATTTTTTAAATATTCTGAATGGATTTGCATATACATTTACAAACTAATATCATGACAAAAATTTCCTTTGTTTCAATGATATTTTGTCATATCTTATTTTGTATATCTATGCTTTTTTCCTTTTTCCTTCTTTATGTTAGAAAGTGATTTTTTAAAATTCTTTTAAAAAACTAAGATTTTTATTTATTAATTAGGTATATTGTTTTTCTATTCTCTAATCAATTTCTTCATTTACCTTTTCTTTTTTCTCCTTGTGCTTTCTTTTGGTTTACCTTGTATTTCTTTGTCAAGGTTACTTGTTAGGAATATGATTCTTCTGTATATTTTTAATTTTACAATTTTACTGATAAATGTGATTAGGCTATGAATTTTCCTCTGTTCACTGCTTTAAGTATATTCTATCGATTTTGATATACATTGTTTATGCTATCATATTTCTAAAGAAATCTGCAATTTCAGTTTGCATTTATCCTTTTGACCAAGAGTTGTTTAAAGTTTGTTATAACTTCAAGATGAGATGGTCTAAACTTTTGTTGATAATACTTTCTAGTATTTATCAGAAGTACTTATCAGAAAGAATTTTTTGTAATATTTCTATTTTTCTAATATTTTTTTGTGGTCTAATATTTGATTAATTTTTGTGAGTGTTCCATATGCACTTATGAAGAAGGTATATCTATATATAGATACTCTCTATAAGGGTATAAAGTTCAACACACATCCATAAGATCTACATCTTTTTTCTTTTTTATTCAATCTTTCTTGTGCTGTGTTAAAATCTCCCATTAGTAAAATGTATCCACAAATGTAACCTTCCATGTTCTTTATTTTTGCCTTTATAAAGGGCATTGTTATGTTATTGGGGCATAGATATTCCTAGCTGCAATACATTAGTTGTTAATTGTGGCTTTTTTCATAAATAAACATCCTTTTTCACTGTTAGTGATTTTTTCCTTGACATTTACTTTGTTAGATATTAAGATCACAATTTCTGTTTCTTATTGTTTCCATTTGCTTGGATTGTCCTTGCCTATCCCTTTATATATTTAGCCATTATGAATCCCTGGGTTTTAAGAGTTCCTCTTATATATAGCATATAGTTGGGTCTTTATTTTTAAGACAAATTGAAAATATTTTATTTTTAATGGTGAGTTAGGTTTACTCAAGTTTATTGCTATTACTGATATGTTTGTTTCAACTCTGTCATATTACATACATCATGGCATAATGTTGATAGCACTATGCCTTAGTGTGTTTCTTCCTCTATTGATTTTATTTTACTCTTCTGTTAATTACATTTCTTTTAGTGTTTAGGAAGGTTTGTCTTTTTGTTCTAGTGGTTAACTTTATCTCATGTTGATAGCATGTTTCATTTATATCATGTTTAATGCCCTCATATCCCTGTTTTCTTATTAAATTAATGACTTTCTAGTTTGCCAGTTTTTTATGGTATCATTAAACTCCCACCTTTTGTTTATTAAAAAAGCCCATTAAATTATTCTACTTTCCCCTTCCACTTCCCCTTTCTCTTCTCTTACCAATTTTTATTTGCATTGTTTCTAATTTGTTAGAGTAATATAATACATAATATATATCATATAAAATATAACACTATTCTTCTGCCCTTACACCACCTTTATTTTAATGTAGCTCTAATTAAATATATTAAATACTTATCATCAGTCTTTTAGATGAAATTGTCCCAATTATCCTTTTGTTAGATGAATCACATTATTCAGTTTCTTAAGAGGGACTCAGGGGTTTAGAATTCTCTGCTTTAAAAAAAATTAAACTTTTCATAACAAGTTTGGTGGCCAACTTATCTGTATGTAAAATCTTTGTTTCAAACTTTTTTTGAGTTATTTTTTCTATTTTTAAATTTAGCTATAATTTATATACAATAAAAATTCACACTTTTAAAACCACATGAGAATTTACAGTTTTTCAAATTTTTAGAATACATATATTTAAATATTATTATGTATTTCTCCCACCTAACCCCTAGAAAATAATGACCTGTTTTCTGTCTTCATGGATTTTACTTTGAAATAGTATCCTACAAATGGTTGCCTTTTTAAAAAATATTGCTTTACTGTTGCTTTGCTTTTTACATTTTTGTTAATTGTGTAGCCAGTCTAATTATCTTGCTCTTTTAAACTATTCCTTATTTTTGCCTGGAATACCTGAGAATTTTTCTTTATATTTAAAATCTAATGTATGAGATATATCTCAGAGTTGATTGTTCCAGGTCAAATATCTGGTTCTGGGTTAGCCTTACCAACAGGTAAATTCAGACTTATTTTATTTCTGGATTACAATTTTAAATATTAATTCTGTTCTATTTTTTTATCCTTGTGAAGGATTCCTATTATACACACATCTTTCTTGATGGTCTTCCATTTCAAACACTTTCTTTCTGACTCTTTTTACTTCTTTCTTTATTTCGTCTTCATTCTCTTTGTTGTTTCCTTGGTTTTCTTCTGTGCTCCTTATTAAGTTTTCATATGAATTGATTCTTATTCAGGCACTTTTAATTTAATTTTCATTTCTGATATGGTTTTGTCTTATTTTATTGTCCTGGATTCAAGCAACTTTTGCTTCATGTTGACCAATTCAATTTTTTGTCAATTTCTCCTGTTAGTTTTTAGATTTCTACTTCAAGGTATTTTTTCTTATCTTTAAATGCTTGTTTGAGGAATTTTAATTTTGTCTGAAGTATTTTTTTTTATAGTTTTCTTAATCATTTGTGAGAATTTTCATCAAATGTTTTTGATTTTCATATTCTGCTTTCTTTTTATAGTAGCTTGGTGTAGATGAAGTTTGATTGTATTTGTATTTGTATGAACAAGGCTGGCTGTTTGTGGATGGTTTCCCAGATTCCAAGCTCAAGAGCACTATCTTCTCTCCATGTAACCAAGTATGGTTTCTTTACTGGGCGGCTTTTGGGTTATGGTAGGGACAATATGAGGGAGGGTTGTGGGTCCTTACATGTTGACATTTTTTGTCTTGTAATGTGATAAATTTTCTCCTCTTGCTTTTTCACTTCAATGGGCATTTTTTTCAGAAGTTACCTCTCCTTACTTTTTCAAACTTTTTTCTTCCTCAAAAGAGTTCCTTTTCTAAGACTACTTTTTTGTATCCTGTACACACTTCTAAGTCACTTCCCTAAAGGCTGAGCTTCCGGAAAAACTTTTTGGAATCTTCATACTTGGGGTAGACTTTCTCTCTTGTGATGATTTTAGACTAATCTTAGGCTTCCTACTGGTTTTCCTCTTCTCTCCTTCGTGCAGCTTTTCCAGGACCACCCTTCCTCTGCACAATAGCATGTGGTGGGGGTCTAATAGTAGTATATTGTGATCTCCTGTGTATTTCTCTGCTTATAGATAATTTGGAACCTGATGTTCTCCACATTTGTTGGTGGTATTGTGTAGTTTTATTTGTTTTTGTCTTTATTGTTGGGGAGAGGGGAATGGATGTATTATTAGATTTGTATTTAGGCTGATACCATTATCTGACTACCCATATATGTTTTAAGAAAGAAACTGGCAAAATGAAATAGACACAAGATAAAGTATACGTTCTAAAACACATTCATTCCAATAACCTTTTCTTAATAATTTTGGAGCTATATTTTCTTACATAATTTTGGAGCTATAAAGAGGTAAAATGCTCGCTGAGCAAGTAAAATACTTATGCTCTGAGGTTAATGCATCATTGAAACTCAATAGGATAAGAAAAGCATATTTTCTGGGAACACTGTTTATAAAATACCTATTTTTTAAAGATAACCTATTACCACTGTGTATTTAGAAGAGGAAATAATTTTCAAGTTCCATGAGAGATTATTTTCTAAATGCAGTGATCTTCTTTTAGGATTTGAGAACTAGATACACTTTCAGTATTACTCCTTCTAGTCTAATTCCATTATAAACTCCAGGGAACAGGGAGCCTATTTCACTCCTTTGTGAGATGAGCATATGGGAAATTAAATTCAAACTGGGATTGCCAACTTTCTAGTAATGATACTTTATAGTTTTGTGTAACTGATTTTGTTAGGCAGGAAAATAGACATGAACAGGGTGGAGGGAGAATAAGGCCAGTAAAGCACAGTAAAAGGGACTCAAAGAGCTAACCAGATAAAACCAGAGAGCCCGAAAGGACTCACTGAGTTAATGAGTTAATTAGTTGAAGTTCCAAAGGCCAGGAACAACTTGGAATGTCCAGATATTCCCCAGATAAAAAATATCAGCGTACAGCTATGTCTTCATTGTATCAATTAAGTCATGCCATTGTAAAAT
Source organism: Phataginus tricuspis (assembly GCA_029783875.1). NCBI lineage: Eukaryota > Metazoa > Chordata > Mammalia > Pholidota > Manidae > Phataginus > Phataginus tricuspis. The sequence goes on along the minus strand of JAQQAC010016209.1, from coordinate 95,494,514 downwards.
CTACTTAGCCTGAAAAAGCCCAGTTTATGCTTTAACCTAACCTATATGCTGTTTTTTTCCTCTTCTGCCCCTTAATCAAGTACCTTTGTAATCACAGCAGAAGACAGACCCCAGAAGTGTAAATAAACCTATGTGGACAAAGAATGCTGGAATCCTGGACCAACAATCACCTAAATAACTCTATTCTTAAGACAAAACCTCAAAAGAATTATAAATCACCTTTATACATCATGCCTTATGCTGATTCCTACCCTAAAAGCCCTATAAAACCCCAGACCCTTAACCCTTAGGGGTGCCTCTTCTCTGAGGTTGCCCATACTCCCCTTTCTTAGACTGTGCACCTTTTTGCCTTAAATAAACTTCTCACCACTGCTCAACTTACGTTTTGTCTGTCTGCTCTTCCAGTGGTGTCTTTGTTACTTCACTATTTCATTCTATTCTACAGGCATAAGAACAAGTCTTCACTCTGTCTCTGTCCTACTTCAGATATTTAGGGAGGGGCCACTGAGAGCTCTGATTTTGGCTTGCAAGTTCCTGTCACCTGGGTGACCTGGACGGTACTGCAGCTGTGTGATCGTGCTCTTTAGTAGCCTGTCTGATAATCTCCTTTCTTTGCTTTGGGAAATTCTCAGAAGATAATCTCACTTCATGCAGTGCTCTATGGCTCCCCCAAATCCTGGGCTGGTAGGGACTTAATTTCCACACCATGAAGATCTAAGTGGACACTGGACACCAGGTGACACTGGCTTTAGGAGTTGTCAGGGGATGTGCCTCATGCCAATCAGGAGTTCAGTGAATTTCCCTTTTCTCTATGTTTTTCATTACTCTCGACTGCCTTGCAAGGCAGCTGCTGTTCCTGCTACTCTCGCTTTAATGAATTCTTTCCTCACCTTGTACTCTGACTCCCCTGCATCTCTGAACCGAATTCCTCCCCAACAATTTTGACTGTTCATTATAAATATCAGGCAGAAACAAAACCTAGGATAAAATGAATAGGGCAGGCGAGGAGATGGCAGAAAATCAAAAGAAAAATGAAAACCCTTTACAAAATTACAATTAGTTATCCCCTGTCTCCTTGTAAAAAACATGAATTGTTGCCTACATGAAGAAAAGCTACTACTGAGTGTTTGTTATGTGCCAAGCACTTAGTCTGCAAACATTTCAAAAGATTACTTGAAGTTTATTTATTAAAAATGATGAGCCTCTTTTTCCTTCTTTGTATAAGAGATAGTACTAGGTATGTGTACTGTCCAGAACACAGAGAGGGAGCATGTATCTGTCAGTGTCCCATTCTGTACATTGTAAGGCTACTAATAATTGTTAAATTATCTGTGTATGACTTTAATATAAAATATATGCTTTACTTTTTGAAGACTCTGTTACTTATTTAATAAATATGATACACACATCCAATTCCTTCTGTTACACAATTTGCTCTTTTTCTTTACTTTCCAAATGATATAAATAAAATAATTTACTTTATGAGTGTTTACTATGGTACCTGACACAATTTTGTGACATAATCTGATTGAAAAACTAATAAAATTGTACTTACCATAAAGGATTGCAAGCAGAGACAGTGGCATGACAAGTAGTCCCACTAGCATGTCAGCAATAGCAAGGGACATTAAGAAGTAATTGGTGGCATTGTGCAATTTCTTTTCCAAGCTTACTGCCATGATAACAAGAATGTTGCCACCTATTGTCAGGATTATTATTATGACGATGGAAAGTGCTGGCCAGTTTTGTACCCCGTCTGGGAATTTGAAGCGTCCACCATCGGAGGTATTGAAAATGTCAGTTACTACAGCTGTAACTGGGCTCACAGAAATTTCGCATTGCCAAACCAATAGGCCAATTAGGTGCACACTGAAAGTTAAGAAAAAAACGGAATCAGATACATATTATATGGCTTATGCCTAATAAATTACTTATACAAAACAATTACTTTTCCTTCAATGATCATTATCATCATCATCTCTTCTACTGTCTTAATTAAACCTCAGTATTTCTTCTTTCTAGACAAAGAATGCTAACTTTTAGTGTTTATTGTGAGTCACTTAGTTTATGGAAATAGATCTGTAAAATCATTCAATCTCATACAACAGCCTCATGAGGTCAGTACTGATTTATATCCATTATGTAGATGAGGACACTGAGGTTCAGAGAGGTTAGGTAACTTTCTCAAGGCAATACAGCCAGTAAGTGCAGGGGCAGGGTCTATACTCAGGTCCCAGTGATTTCAAAGCCTGTGTTTTAAACTTTTACTCTATACAAGCAATCTGAATTATTCATATAAATGAATATTAATTCTTAATATTCATAATTTCTTAATATCTTATAAATTTTCCTTCTACCTGACACTCTCCCCATTTCTGTCCTATGTTTTCTGGGTCCTGTTCTAGGCTAGAAAATGATTTGTGGTAATGATTAATTCCTGGAGGTTTGCTGCTTTTCCTATGCTGGAAACAAAATCTCTTAAGTTATTTAAAATGTACATTTGTCTTTATGCTACTTGGGTAGATTCTACTAGTAGGAATTTCAGGCCAGGTGGTAGACTAATGCGAGAAAGATAGACATGGTTATGTTTTGCATATTCTAAGTTAATTTCCCCTGATGGTGATATGAGATTTATTCAGGTTATACATATTAAGTACCTTCTCGAAATGTAAGTTCCTAAAGTGTCTTGTAAAATTAATATGTATTTTCATTAATAAAAAAGACAAGACAGACAAGCATATTGAATATTTCCTGATTAAAAGCAAGAGTTATTATCTGTGAATGACTGTCATTTTATGTGTATTTTATGCTCAGTAATAATTATTTAATGACTATGAAGCAGCTGCATGTAGTGGTTGTTAAACCCTGATATTACTTATAGAGGAGAATATTTACTGGTACAATATGTGTTAAACAATTTTCTTTGCAAGACAATTGAAGTAAGATTCTTTTTGGAATTAGCGAGATTGAACACATGACATTTCAACATCCAAGTCTGAGTTCTCCATGTAAGTGTTTTTATTTCATTATCTCATTAACTTGTTCTTTGAGCAAAAAATATTATCTCCATACAGGGAGAATATATGTGTGATTTTATTGATTTATCACTTATTGCCAATCACCAGAGAAATTTATGGTAGTAAAGCTAGATGATTATTATAATCATATCAGATCTTTAATATTATATATATACGCCATAGTTCCTGAAGCAAAACTAGAAACTTAGCCTGAAAAATTATTGGCATTATTTAAACTTAAGTAAAAATATTATAATAATTTTCTAACACAAAAATTATTTCCCTTAATATCTTGTTAATATACTTTTATGTCTTTAAGGTAATGAAGAAGTTATGACAATATTTTGACTTTCTCATTCTACAAGGGACAGAAAACTAGTACTTCAGACATTTAGCTTAAAATTACTTCTTTATTAGTCAAAGCTACCTGATATTCTTAGCCACCTGGAAGGGGGTGACATACGTAGCAACTTCTATCAAAAAAAAAGTAATCAATAAATTCTTTCAAATGCTAGCCATATTATTTTCCTGTAACAGAAAAAATAAGCTAAAGTAATACATCATTCAAAAAATCTATATCACAATTAATCTGTGATTAATGTGAGTGAAAATTATTGAAACAAAAGATCAAATAAATAGAAGCAAGTAATTTGCTTTTGGCTTTGATTGCTCTATCACTGTGTTGCATTTAGCATGAGGCCAATGTCCTGGCTACATGGCCTCAATCTTTTTTTTTTTTTTTTGACCAGTCACCTAAACTCTGAGACCTTCAATTTCCTCATCTGTACAATGAGGATGAGCTCTATCACATGATTCTTGCGAAACTTAAATGCTATATGTAAAGTCCCAAAAATAGTAACTGTTCTAAATGTTGGAGCTTACCTTCTTTCTGTCTTCAAAATTAAACCAAAGTATTTTAAGGTAACTATACCCCAACTCATATATTTCAAAATGGGTCAAGAATTTAAGTCCTGACTTCATACTTATTTATGTAGAACTGGGCTCAGACAGTAATTTTACATCTGGAATCTTTTCTGACTTAGCTGATGAAAAAATGTGTCCTTCTGACATTTAGAAATTTGTTTTTCTGGTTTAAATTAGCTGATGATCATCTCAAGTAGTTGTACAAGACTTTATGGCCACAATAAAATGCTACTTCAGTTGTCAGGTACAGAAGCACAAATGTATTTCTTCTTAAGCCTAGAGATCAAGGTCCTAAGAGAATACGCAGTCCAACTTCAAGTTCTAAGTAAGTATATTGTAGAAACATCTAAGCCCTTTAATATTTCTCTATAAATGGTAGAGATATGCAGGATAAAATTGTATATAACTAAAAAATATGAAACACTATGGCTAATTATGATTTTTATAATTTGAGTATCTTAGAACTTTGGGGTTAAAAAATATTTCGAGTAGTCATCTTGCCTATCTCTACTCGTCAGATATAAATTTATTTTTTATTAAAGAGTACATGGGACAAATTCTGAATTATTGAGGAAGCTTGTGTAATCTAAATATATCTGTTGTAAACCAGAAAGTAAAGTACTGGTACTGGGAAAGATCCTGAAAGAGTATTTACTTCAGTTTTCTGATTTCAATTCAATTTAATAAACTGTTACTGAGTACTATTTATAGGCAAACTTTTATGATTCTCATTGTAGTTCAATCCTATTCTCTGCAGTTTTGTAATCAAGAATTGGCTGTATTATAATTAAACCTAATTTCTAATATTTACATGCTTAGTGAAATATATACAGTAGTTTTACAAAAGAGGAGTAATTCAGGTCTTGCTCCTAAAGCTTATGCTGTTTGCTATTAAACTCAGAGAAGTCTCATAAAATATGTACACACAAAAAAAAGTCACAATTTTTCTCTGAACAATGCAACTAATTTATTCATTGCTACTAAACTTTTAATGAAGATATAATTTTACATTTTTAGTAGATAAATAAAAAGATAATTTGATTCAAAAGTCTGAGTACATTTTCAATCTACTGAATTTCTGCATGGCATATGGCGATAGGCATTAGTAAAAGAGATGAATGGTCCCTTGTTTCTTTTAATAGAATGGAAAAATCAATAGGTATTTCTTAATTTCATACCAGAATTATTCGGCGTTCTTTAAAACAGTCCTATATTTTGGTATATGGACGAATGGTTTACATACTGAGTTGGCACAGGTGCACAGAGTAGGAAATTTGTCCTTTCATTTTCCCATACCTGAATCTTCTTTTCCCTTCTTTATCCCTTCCCTTCACCTGTCCCCTTTCCTGTCTGTTCTAGTTCTCTTGGAATCATGCATCCTTGAGACTATCATCACCACAACATACAATGACATCCAAGGTGGGCTACAGTGGCACATGACAGAGTGTTGATGCACTTTATATCTACACTATTCTCTAAACTTTTTCCTGGGTGAACTCTTTTATAGGAACCAGAGGAGACTGTGTAGGAGCAAGGTGATTCAAGTCTTCTCTATGATCAGTGTTTACAGAGCAATGGATCTTTTTTCATGCCCCATTTGACAAAGCGTAGGTTTAGAAGAAACCAACGCAATATTTTACTAAGTTAAGAAGAACACATATTTGGATTAGATCATATTTAGAATTGCTCAATACTTGAATACAATTCTCTTTTTATCCCTTCATGTTACATTCTATTGACTTTTCTGGGTCACTCTCTCAAGACTTCTGAGGGTGGCACTGTTTTCCTCTGTGCAGCTACATCTCCCAACCCCTGCTTCCTGACTTCTGACCTATATTCCTTTGCAATCTCACCATTGTTCATAAAACCAGAGGCTTACAAAGATATTTTATTCTCTTGACTATTCAGTTCATGCAAGAAGGAAAAGGAAAGAACCTTTCTCATTTCTACATTTTAACCTGTGAAAAGCCACCATGAACATTGGAATTATTTTTGAATTGAGGATATTATTACCATATTACTTGTTTGAATCTATGAGCCCTTGTGTTCAACTGGAGTCCAAATTATTGGGGTCTTTTTACATTTATTATTTTTGAATAGGAAGTACCCATGATATTAGTCTATTGGAATACAAGTCAGGCAGATTGAAGCAAATATAGCTGAATTATCATGTAAAAGTTTTTAACAATTTCAAAAAAGCTAACATAAAAAGCTATTTTTTAAAAATAATAAGTAACATCCTTACAGGAATGAATGCACCACTTTCCTTAGGTTCGCCATGATTGCTTCAGTCTGAAATAACCAAAGTTTAAAATTGACAAGAGGAAATTAACAGACTGGATTCATAATGCCATCTTTTCTAGGGAGAGAAAAAAAAGAAAAAGGAAATTAGTTAGAAGTCCAAATAACTTGCATAACAACCAATTAAATAACTTCGATGTACTTGTTAATGATAAGAAACAATCAATACTAAATTTATCAAACAGGTAAGGACGTTATGTCTACAAGTGATAAAAAATGGCAAAGAGAATATATTTTTCATTTATCAATATACCACCATCATAGCTTTTCTAAAATTTCTTGTATACACTTTATTTATATAGGGTTTCTACTAAATACCTCCCCCACCCATCCCAGTTGGGGTACACATAGCTTTCAAATCATTATTTTGAGAAAGAAATTAAGAATAATTGCTTTTTAATTTGCACACTGTTAAGGGAAATTTTTCGGTCTAATAATTGTGTAGTGTGTATAAGGTAAAAAGGGTTCATCTTATAGGAACCTGGAAAACTAGAAGTTTTAATCATTTCTATAAAGTGAACATATTTTGTACAACATTTCTAGTTTTACTTCCAAGTGGAACAATCTGCATTTACATAGATAACTTTATTTACACTTTTGCATTAACCAACAATATTCTCCAGAGGGCAGCAACAGGTTTATACCAAAATAAATGAGTTGATTAAGTTTACTATATTAAATACAGCAACCACCATATGTACCAGCTAGTTAGTATTCAACAGACAGTATGTTACAGTCAGGGCACATGGAATAATGTTGGAAATTGCAAACAAAAAGTCAGTTACACTAGATGATTGAAACAAAAATCTTTAGTTTCTTGTATTGATTAAGACATGACAATACATTTTCAAAGGTCCTAGGAAAGAAACACAAAAATTGTCCAAAGAACTTACCAAAGAATTTCAGAGTGAATACCTTTGATTTCTGTAGGCTATTTTTCAAGGAGCTATTTGTTACATTAAATATCTCACCAAACATTTACATAGCAGCTATTTACCACTTACCACTCACTGTAATTCAGTATGCTAAAATGTTGGCCAAGAGTAGACTGGATACAAATTTGCTGAGAATATTTGCTGTGCTCCTTGTGGAAATGACATCTTTACAGAGTGGTACATGTCATTATCAATCTTTACATTGACATTGAAGAAGTACTCAGTGTGAATTCTCATGATTAACATGGAGACCCTCTGGTTATTTTGTGTAGATTCTTAACTACGAATAGAGTGAGTAAAGCTTTCTGTTCCCCATCGGGCCTTTCCATTTTATCTCTGCTTTTGGATTTTGATTATAGTCCAGATACCAAACATCCGACTGCATTATTTTCCGGGATCACAAGCTATTACAAGACTCAGGGTAGTGATGTTAAATTTGAATTCAGTGTAGTGTCACTGAGAAAAATTTAGGTGTGTGCATGTGATGGGAGTGGGGGGAGGGAGAAAGGGGTGAGAGAGAGAAAAAAAATAGTTTGAGAACATGGAGTAACATTGAAAGATCATCCATTTTGCCTCATTTATAAATCTTTTCGAGGAGTATAATAAAACTCTGTCAATAGTCTTGTTTTAGTGTTTTCTAGCTTCTTTTAGAAATTTAGAAACAAAATTTGCTAGAATAAATTGCACCTCCCTATGTTTTCCATCTCATTTAATAGACTTATTTTCATTACTCTAGCTACTAATTTAATTTATTCTCTATTCTTATTTCTCAGCTCTTACTGTGAGTGCTATCAGTGCTACCTACACAAAAATCTATCTCAAAATCATCCCCTTAACTATAGTAATACATAAAATACGGCCTCCAGTATCTAGGAACTCAAAATATTCAGTGGGAGAGAGAGTGACATTACTCAGACCATTAGTCAGACTATTTCTAGCCCATAAAATCCTGCCAGACAACACATAAATCCCTTTTTCTGGGTGGTCTGGCAATAAGTGACAGAAAAAATGGCAATGGGAGACAAAAAGTTCTTACTTTGCTTCTTATCCCTCAATAAACATCAAAATCCTTCCCTTCTCCCAGTAATAAAATATAAACATTGTTTTCAATTTTTATTTTTTAACTATCCAAAGATAATATAATTTAAAAGTTTCCAAGTAAAATATGCTTCACTCCAATAGATTATAGCAAGTCAATTGAAATTATGTTGGCCATAGCTTGAACTGATAATTATCTCATTAAACATTATATTATCCATATTTTCAGCTATGGTGGAATCCCACTATTGTTACTCAAAATATTATATTTCTTTAAAAATCAACAACTATGTCATCCTTTTTACATGTATGTTTTCCTGGGAAATATAAACAGAAAATTAACCAATATTTATTTTTCTAAGTTCCAGTTTCACTAATTGAGAAGCACAAATAATAATCACAAAAGTTTATTCTATATATAGAGCTCCAATTTATTAACTAAAATACCTTGAGGGCAAGATAATGTCTCTCTGTGCTGTTAATATTTGCATCCTTTTAAAGCTGACTAAACCTGATAGAAAATGCCCCTGGATGGGAGGTAAAATTTAGAGATGTGATATGACAGACAGGAATAAGTTATACAAATTATGTGAAGTAAATAATGCTACATTACATGTTGCCCCAAAGGCCAAGTCACTGTGATGATATTTGGCAATGAGAAATATTTTGCAAGTAATTGTACAAAAAGGGGAGGAGTTGCAAAGCCTCTTACAGTCTTGGATAAGATAAATTAATAAAAGAAACAAAGAATCCCCAAAACAATGCTAATTAAATGCTCTGATCTGCATACCTCTCAGACTCCACCAGACTTTGATAATGGATTTTCATGGTTGTGTGAACACAATAAGAATAACTGCATTCAAGCATTCAAACTTTCTTATTCTTTCTTTTCCAGACCTGGTCAAACATAATACTGATGAGACTAAGAAGAAAATGCCAGCGTTTCTACCTGATGTTTTAACAAAATTTGGGGGGTATAGATTAGCCCATAAAAGACATTGTTTACATTAGATTTCTGGAAATTCCAAGCATCATGATGAGGCAGCAGATTATTTACTCTCATACTGAAAAGACTAAATCTGACATTGAACGTTTTTAAAAATTATAGAAGTGACAGTCAACAGAGATAATTTTTGTCTGATTTTTTTATAATAAAGCATTTAGAAATTGAATAAATAATAATACATATAGAGGTTTAATTTTTGTCAATTGTCATTGTTCAGAATTTATGGACTCAATTCAAGTCATCCCTCTGGTTACAATAGCCACTGAGCTTTCAGCAGATGGCTAGATCAAAAATGAGTTAGTCACAAATGTTCAGATCAATGCTGAGAAGATTATGTTAATGTGGTACAGATTTATAATATTTTTGGGGAAAATATTTTAATTAAAAAATTATCCTTAAGACTACTGAGTATCATAGGAATTTTCCTTTCAACTTCAAATGTGCTGTAGGGATTTACTAATAAAACATACCATTGTCATACTAAAATTCACCTTTGCCAACTCTCATCAAATCAGATAATAACTATGATTTTAATGGACAGTTATTAAATTATGCAGTTATTATAATAATGCACTTAAAGACTTCTCTTCGACCAGTCAACACAGGTTGATTCTATGAAAAATAAATTTCAATGTTCTATCTTCAAGTATAAGGTCTTAATTTCTTCTACAATTATGAATTCACAGAACTCCCAGGGCTGAAAAGTTGTAATTGATCAAATAAACCAGTCCTTTGCTTTCAGACAGGTCTATATTTAAGCCACTTGAAGAAATTTGATAATTATTCTTTAGAACAGCTGCTGAGAGAGCCAGTTTCATAACCTCCTAATGTTTAGCAATCTGCTCTGCCAGAAAATGTTATTTTATATTAGGCAAAAAGCCTCAAGCTAGAATTCAATGGGAATGATTAGTTGCTTACAAAGTCAAGCATCTATATCACAGGATAACACAATACTAGCAACTTATTTACTGCATCTTTTTTTGGCTTGCTAAGAAGGCAGCCCTTCAGATACAGGACTGAACACTTCCTCATAGTGTGCCGTAGAGAAAGCCAACAGTTCTGCATATGCAATTATATATGTTGGGTAATTTTATAATTTCTTCTCCAAACTGAGTCATTTTTGAAAGTGAAGGCCAGGGGGACATTAACTGGATGAGACTCTGGGTCTCTCCTGGGCATTTCAATTAGATCTGGTAATAAGGGGATTATCCTATTTGAATGCAGGTCTCCTGTCTTTACTGTGATTTCCTTCTCCCACCCCCTCAAGATAATATAAGTGGTTGTCTATTAAACAGATTTAGCTGTCCTTTCTGTGCTTTGAATGAAAATGAAACATGAAACATTTTCTCCTTATTTGTATTTACTCACTGCTTCTGCTTGTGTTTTACATTTTCAGGAGAGTAATCACTGTTATTTTTAGTGAGATTTCACAAAATACTTAACTAGTAAATCTACAGGATCTAAGATTCTGAGTTTTTCACAGCTAGACCTATTCCATTACCTAAAACACGACTTGAAAAACAGAACAGTTTCCAAATTGTTAGAGTTAACATAGCTACAAAAATCATTCCTTGATAGTAGTAACAGACATTAAGAGAATCTGGCTTGGTAGGCAGAGTGTCCAGTGATTTGAAGCTGCTTGCCCCATAGGTAGTAGCAGAACTCTCCCTGAATTATCTCAGCATCAATATCCACATAGTAGAGCAAACCGAAGGCTTTTGAACAGCAGAGCTCATGGAGCAAACCGTATGCTAAATCTTTGTGTTGGAGGCCAACTCCAACTGATTTACAGGACAGAAACCTCTGTATAACAGTACTTCCACGTATTCAGATAGTTATTGCTTGCCTATTATGCGTGAGGCACTCTGAAGTTGCAGGGCTTATAGAAGCAAACAAGGTGGACAGGCCCCTGCTCTCAGGGAGCTTACATTCTAGCAGGAAATGCAGATGATAAGCATTGAAACAAATAATTTCAGAGAGCAAGAATTGCTATGAATAAAATGAAATGGCCCAGTGGGATAAAGAGTGACTGGAGGAAATATTTTACATGGGCCTATGTATGTAGCCATAGCTTGAAGCTAGGTATTTAAAAACTATTTTAATATAGTAATAATATTAGTCAGCATTTGCTATTGCATATTCTCAATCAATCACAATAAAAAATACAGTTCGTTTATACTGGTGAGTTAAGCACATAACAAGTGTCACTGATGGAAACAGTTCCAGATTTTCTGTCAGGTCGACTTTAATTTTGCACACTAGAGGAAAAAATCCTCTACATTTTTTGCTAAGATACTTAAAATTCAACTTAGCTGCAAACCCAAATGGGTTTGCACTTAACATTGTCATTGGCATATCCTCCCCCATAAGCAACTCACACTTTCCATATCTCATAAGATTAAGAGACGACAAACTTTTGGCTATATAGCAGGTCCTTCTGGCTGTAGAGTGTTTCAGTAGAGTCATGAAAAGTGAAAAGTTCAATCAGTTGCCCAGATGTATTTATTGCCAAATAACGGGGTACTTGGATACATCTGGACAGCCGAATGAACTCTTAACTCCTCTCCTTTCCAAAAGCTCTTCATTTCACAGCTTCAGAATCACCTATATAAAGGGAAGAGACACATACAACAAAAATCCACTTTGGAGGGAAAGGATCAGATTATTCCTGGTTCTGTGGTCCCATCTAAAAAATGAAGACACTTACTATGTTTTATAACATAGCATTATACAATGCATGTAAGTCAGCAAAATTCCATAATACCTATAAATAACAGGCTAATAATGTGAAAATAAAATGTATCACAGATACAGAAAATTGAGTCAGAATCAAAAGCAATTGTATAATTAACAATTTATATAATGTATAATTCATTCTAGTATCATTCAGTACTCTAGATGTGAAATATGTGCAGATAGCATAAAGGACACTAGGCTGGAAGGTAGGTGATGTTGGTTCTAGTCCTGACTCTTATCGTTTAGTTGATGTTTGATTTAGTATAAGTCACTGAACCAGTGTGGGCCTCAGTTGTTTCATATATGACATGAAGGGGTTGTAATAGAGGATCTCTACCCCTTCCAGCTCTGAACTGCTGTGATTCAAATTTTCACAAACACTTGACATTATTCTACGCTATTTTACAAATAAGATGCTTCTAAATGGTTATGTTTAGTTACAATTAGATTCTACTTCTTGTTATTGCCAGTGAAATGTAAGACTTATGTTCATCTGAGAAAGTCTCTTTATTTCAAAGAAGTGTGACAGTGACTTTTAACTTGACTATTCTCTTAATGCAGTCTGCAAACCTGCCAATTCATGGGAAAGTATTCTGTCCCACCTCTTCTTTCTACTTCCTTAAATGAATCCTGAGTACATGCCTCATTCTCAAAGAGTAGGAGACTACACAGACTCACAAAATTTAAAGCAAAAGTATTTAACTGCGATTTCTGATTAAAATAAAATTTATGCCTAGAATACTTTACAGAAAAGTGAAGTATAAGAAGCAATGGCCTGATTGGTGGACATCTAAAGCTTGACTTCTGCTTAAGTGGTGTAATGCTCAACTAAAACCTGTTTACTGTTTTGTATATCCTTCTTCCTTTTTATTTATTCATAGGCAAAAATAGTACTTCAGTTAGTCAACTTTGAAAATACTCTGTTTCTTGCACCAATTCTGTGAATTTTATATTACATGGTGTCAATATTTAGAGAAACAGATCTACCTATTCTGTAATTCTTCTCGGTGATATTAAAGCTAAAATATCAGACCACAAATGACACGTAATATGTCTTTACTTTTTTTTCTAAGTAGATGCATGAAGAATTCTGCTAGTTAACCTCCCAGAGTACCTCCTATACAACTCAATTTATAAAACAAAATCTGTCAAGAAGTTCAAACCAACATAAATCCTCAGACCTTTTTGGCTCGTGATTTCAAAGTGTGTGTGTGTGTCTATCTATGTGTGTTGGATGTGGGGAATGAAAAGAAAGGTGTTATGAATGTACAAATTTCATTATTATCATCCTCTATAGCACCATCATTTCATAAGTTGAAACCATTTTATGATGACTCAAAGTCCCTTTCAGTGGTTGAAATTTTTCATTTAAAATTTTCAAGCAGGAAAATTAACTTCCCTAATATTAAAAATCTATGAAATATTAATCACTGCTAATTTGGAAAAAAATAAGCCGTTTGTGAAATAACAGATGCTTCACAACAGCAACACCTGTTTTTACATATCACTGAAAGATTATTCTGTATGTAGGCAGTAATGATTGTTTTACCCACTTGGGTGCAGTAAAGACACAGTTTTCTATCACATAGACTCATACTATGCTATAGACCAACTCTATGAGATTTTGCTAAAATAACATGTTACTCTCCAGGTTCATCCAAAGTTAAAGTAAATTTTTAAAAGAAAAAAAAGATATTTCTGAGGTAATTGAGAAAACCTGACTATAGGGTGGATATTAGATGGTATCAAGGAGTTATTCTTAAAATTGTTAAGTGTGGTTAATTGCATCATGGTTATGTCAGAATAAACCCACAATTTTAGAAATACGTACTGAAGTAAAGCAAAACAATTAAAAGTAATTCAACAAAGATAATGAGAAGGAAAGAAAAAGGGATCGATAAATCAATCATTGCAAAATCTTAATAATTATTAAATCTGGGTGATGGGTATATAGAGGATCATAGCACTATTATTTCCACGACTGTGTATGTTTGTTTTAAACAATACATTTTTTGGTCATGTGTGTGGATTTTTCAAGGGACTTAAAATTTTTTTTTGTTGTAATATAGTTGATATATTACATGAATATTATGTTAGTTTTAGGTAACATAGTGATTTGACAATTTTATACATTACAAAATACCATGTTCATACACAGTCATATGTTTTTCAAGAGAAATTGTAAATAACAAATGATCTATGTTCTCAGGTTATATAGCATGAAAAATCAGTTTTCTGAAAGATGGCAGACTTCATTATTTTATGCTCAATCTAATTTTTATTTTTAGCACCTTAATGTGCCATCAGTCCAGCTGATCAAAACAAAAACAAAACACAAAACATTATTTTAACCATCTAAAATGATGAAGATGATACATTTTTCCCTAGAAAAAAATTTATCTTTCTAGATACAATAAAATTATGTAAGGTATTGTGGGTAAAATTGCAGAATTTCCAGAATCTCTCAGCTTTAGTGCATCTCCATATCAACAGGCGTTCCTAAAGGGTGGAAAGAAGTAGTTCACCTCCATATCAGTGAGTAATTACCTGGGCAACCCAGGGCTTATCTGAACCTGAGAGGTTGGGGAGAGACTTTGCTTGCTTCTGCCAGAGCAGAAAGGAGATGGCCTCCGAGGCAGTTTGTAAGCAATAAACAGGTTTTAAACTTTATTTTTCCCTTTGACTGATTTCAGTTTCAGCTAGGTATTTTGCCCCTGAGATTTCCTCTCCCCAGAGTTACAAGCATCTTTCTTTTTGATGATCATTTTCCCAGTGGATGTTATGATAATACATTTTGAGGAAAACAGTCCTTGGGTAAATCACATTTCCAGTACCAATTAATTAAAGTCTTTCCATCAGTATCACCCTCTCCACTTAACAACAGCTTACAACAACTTGACCTCTCTCATCTAAGCTCTTGAGGGCAATAATGGTGATTCACTGAAAACAGGGCATAACTCTAATTTGGTAAAGGTCTTTTCAAATCTTGCAGGGCAACAGTGTGATCATTTAGAGTAAGGTGACTGTAAATAAGGCTTCCTGACAGCTACCCATGCAGTATGCATACAGTACTTAAGTTAGGTATGCATTTCTCTAGTAGCCGTAAATTCAAAGTTGGTTCCATCATGCATTACTGGGCACAATTTTGAATGTCAGTGACGAAATATATTGAAAATTTGCATTGATTAAACGTGTTAATTTCTCATTGGAAATCTCTCTTCACTCAGCAAATTTATAAAGGAAAATATGTTTGGTGCAAATCACTACTAAGGTATGGTGTAACATTTGTGCTTCACATGTTATTTTATAGACCTTCTAAATCATGCTGGGAAATAGGTTAACAAGGGTATTTTATTCTTTTCTCATTTTATTATTTCATTATATCACAGAAATGGCATTTAAATAATGCTTGACTAAATTATGAATTTGTTTAACAAAAATGTATGTATCAACGTGAACATCTGTTTTTCCTTAAGTAAATTATAGGTGGTGTTGTTACTTCTATTGCTACATTTAAAAAGCTGTCATTGGGAGATCTATTTTCTTTATTTCAGAAATAATTTTTAGGTTAAAATTATAGGGCCATACTTTTTCAAAATGCAGGTACAACGCTAATAAAACAAAATCAACAAACATTTAATGACTACCTACTAGGTGCCAGACACTATAATAATTAGTTTTGCCTAATTTACATTCCACAACTCATTTTTCAGGAAAAAAAAAAATTGCTAGGCTCAAAGAGATTAAACACTTTTTCCCAGTAAATTGCAAGGTCAAGATTCTAGAAGAACATTTCAGGTATAAAAAGCCAGCACATTTAGGAAGAAAATATAAGCAAAGAGTTTATGCGTTCATCAGGGCACTGTTCATTTACTCAACACATTTATTTAATGTCTAATATGTGCTTGGCAATATTCCAGACATTTGGAGCTGATGGGCTTCCGGGTAGGCCACCCCAGAATATGCCACTTTGGTAGGTGGATTTTCAAGCTGAAAAAAATCAAGGCCCAACAGACTCAAGAAGAGCTTTTTAACTTCCCCCTAACCTTATAAAACAATTTTGATTGGGAAACTATACCAGGAAGAGAGCTATTACCAAAGATAACTTTTTTTATATTAGACTTTTACCAAACATTTGCTTTTCTCATCTCCTTGTGAATTGTCTTCTTTCCCTTTGTAGTCCCAAACCCTTACCTCCTTATTCTTGACCCAGGACTGTATATATGCCTCAACTGCCTGTCACTGGGTCTCATATCCTTGGGGCCCCCATATATACGAAATTAAATTTGCTTTTCTCTAGTTAATTTGTCCTATGTTATGTTAACTGATTATTAGACCAGCCAAAGAACAAAGAGGGGTAGGAGGAAATTTTCCTCTCCACAACAGAATACACTAGTAAATAAAGACCCCTGCCCATGTAGAAATTACATTCTTATAGTTTCCATTATCAATTATTTCTTGAAAATTTGTAGTAAAATAAATTGATATAACTTCTAAATGTTTTCAAGATTTTACTTATTTCTTCTCCAGATAAAGGAATAAAAGTTATGCAAGCTACTTTTGGCAAATTATCTCTCTCTTTAAGGTTACTGACCAACATATTTGTGATTATGTATTCACTACTCTTCTCTCCTCAGACTTATTTTTTTCCTACAATCTGCTGGTATTGGGGTTCTGAAATAAAATCAGTTGTTACTACATTACTTGTTATTGTAAAAGATTTCTTGAGTTTTAAAATCTTATTTTAATTTACTAAAATATTTTGGTCCAAATTAGAACCATCTGTATTAGAGAAGCAACTAAAAAAATGAAAGCCAAAGATAGAAGAATTGGCAATATAGTGTCTCCATAGCCAATTACATTATATCACACATATATATAGGTTTGAAAAATTCTGCAGACCACAAAACACCTGCTACTCAGAGAAAGCCAGAGATTATTCTAAATGGTCACTGCAATTAATTTGCCCAAAACTGAGAAATTACATTCATATAACAAGTACCCAGCTCATGCCAATATTTGTGAAAAGTTATTCATCAGCTTCCCACATACCTCTTGGCTTGATACCTTGTAGTATAGACCTTTATAAAGCTCATGACCCTGACTCTGTCATAGAGGTATACACTGGGAAGTGTTACTATCTAAGTCACCATCTGTACCCCTAAGATAACTAGAAAGAAAAAAGAATCTTCTTGATCGAGTAATCCCTGCAGAAATTTCTCAACATGAAAATAGTATGAAAAAGGGATGCATAATAATTGTTTCCATTTGCTAATTTATTAAAAGCCAAACACTGTGGAAATTTTTCATATAGTTTTTCTCACTTAGTCTTCACCATGACAATAATGGAATACCAGATTAAAAAATAAGTTGAGATGTTAAAATGTCACATACAGATAGTGAGAGGTAAAGCAGGATTCAGTTACATAATTGTCCATTCCAGTATCCATACTTTTTCATTCTGAACCACTAACCCTTAAAGTGGTTTTTAGATTCTTATAAGAAACTATTAAATTCTCCAAACTGGACATTGTACCTGCCAATCTCAATGTCAAATAAGGATATCCTCGGAAAATGTGTTGAAAAAAAGAGGCACGAAGACCATCCAGCATTTTGTTTCGATAGCTGAGGAAACTGATCCAGAAGAGATAAATGACTTGTCCAATGTACTTATGTTAATTTTTGTCAGTGCCAACATTAGAAGCAAGTCTCCTATTCTCTTTCCAGTCCTTTGATGCTTAGCCTTACCAAGGACAAAGAGCCTCTAAGAGTCACAGATGATTAAAAATCTTGAATTTATGCAAAACTTTCAGTACCGATGTCTCATACATTTGCTTTAAGTGAAAGATGTGAAGGAAATGTCGAGTACACAATTGAGTGCAGTAGAAAGCTACTTTGGAATGCATTCTTGCATATCTGCCTCTTCAAATATTGAGAAAAAGGAAGTCAGGCAGAAAGTCAGGAAATAAAAAGGAACAAAGGAAGGAGAGAAAAGAGAAGAGAAGGGAAGGGAGGCAGGGAGAGAGAACAGAAGACAGAAAGGGAAAGAGAAATGCTCTCAAATCTGTTTTGATTCCTAGTCTAGAAGCCCCACATGACTGTGTTACACACAAATGTTCCAGGAGCTACTCTGGCAGGACTCTCCTCAAACATAAGTTGTTTATGCAAAAAACTTTGTTAAATCTCACAGTGGCTTTCTTGATTATTTAATTTACTCACAACAATAGCAGGGCAACAAAGTGATTTTTAGATAAGATGAACACTTCCATGACTAGTATAAAAATGTAAAGAAAGCAGTTTTGTTCTGTTGGAAAACAACACTAGTTTCCGTATTCAAACAAATAGTATGGAGATAATCCCAGCAACCAATCATCCTAGATTATGCTTAATACAGTTTGTGATTTTAGCATAATTGACAGAATTGTAGGCAAAACATAACTCTACGAGTAAGGCTTTAAATAGGATGGAAGACAGCTTTCAGTTTTGGATCACTGAGATTAACCCAAGTGATTCACAAGACGACATTGCCTTTGATCTTGCTAAAATTGTCTAATTTACCTACCAGTTGTTTTGAAAGCAGAGACCTCCCTTGAAGCAATAAAGTATTCAGTTATAGTTTGAGAGATGCCAATAATGCCTTCTCAGGCCTGGTCATGCAGCTAAGTATGTATAGAAAGTCTTGTCAGAATGAAACTGGACTACTGTCTAACCTCATACACAAAAATAAACTCAAAATGGATCAAAGACCTGAATGTAAGTCATGAAATCATAAAACTCTTATAAGAAAACATAGGCAAAAATCTTTTGAATATAAGCATGAGCAATTTTTTTCCTGGACATATCTCCTTGGACAAGGGAAACAAAAAAAATGAGCAAGTGGGACTTCATCAAACCAAAAACCTGTACAGCAAAGGACACCATCAGTAGAACACAAGGCATCCTGCAGTATGGGAGAATATATTCATAAACGACTCAACTGATATAAGGGGTTAACATCCAAAATATATAAAGAACGCATACACCTCAACACCCAAAAAACAAATGACCCGATTAAAACATTGGTGGAGGACCTGAACAGACAGTATGGCGTGAAAGAAGACAGTGGCCTTTTGGTTTGATGGGTTATTATGTAATTTCTGTGCATAAGTTAAATGCTCTTGAGCATCTGTTCATTGTATATCTGAATTACGGACTGAGTAAGTATGACATTTCACATACGAACAGTGTAGATATGTAAAAACATACTCAACATACTCCATAGATAAATGAAAGGATAGTCTTAAAGCCGAATGTTACTGTTGTATAATTAAAATTCTTACCTAAAAAAAAAAAAAAAAAGAAGAAGACAGTGGCCTATATGGGGGCAGCACACACACACTGAATTGTACTGAGCAACCAATCTGGAAAGGCAGGTTGTGGTCAACTCTAGAGGGTGCTAAAAGTCAGCTGAATAATCCAGTCTTTTACTTTTTTAGGTTTTTGGAAGCCACCACAGACATTGGGGCAGGGTTGAAATGGCTTGATGCCCACAAATCTAACATTATATGCAAAATGGACTTCAGGAGAAAATTGTGAAAAAAAATTGTGTTAGTAATCTTGACACAAGCTGATGAGAGCAGTTAAGGTGCTGACAATGAAACAGAACGGCAGGAGTTACCCAGAAGACATTGTTTCCTCTCCTAACTGTTAACTTAAAATATGTACAGCAATTTTAAATTCAAATTACACTAGTTTGTTAAAAGGAAAACTATCCAAAATAGTTTCAAAAACCATCTATTTAAACATCTGTTTTTTTTTTAGACTGTTGTTTTGTTCAAGTAGGAGCAGTACTTTTTGATCAATCTGCTTTATACATTTGTTTCAGTTAAGTAACTACAGAAAGAAAAATAACTGGATTGCTATGGTTTCTGAAATAGCCACAAAATTAACCTGTGGGGGAAAAAAACAACACTTACAGGTACTGTGTGTGCCTTCTAAAAATGAAATTAATCTTACTTCTTAGGACAGATAGTAGGGTTATAAGAAAATTAAGAATGCCTTCTCTGTAGGATAAAAACTTTAATGTAAATCTGATTATAAACTTAGTTTTAAATAACTTAAAAAATCAACTCTCCTTTTCTAGACTTCTCTGAAGAACAAAGACAAAGGAATTAAAGTGACTTCTAAAGTAATTTTAGTGGAAGGTGAATACTACTAAAATTTTTTCATCAGTTAATAACTTCTTGAGAACATTAAGTCTCTAAACCTTTAGGATAAGATGCATACAGTACTGGGATAAGCTGACTTTAATTTTTATTAAAGGAAGACATAAGTATGTTTCATTTGAGTGCGCATCAAATTTTAGGGTCCAAGGATGGAAGGTTGAGTCCGACTATTATTTCTTAACTTTGTAACTTTGGGCAACTCATTTAATCCTTCTGTGCCTTTGTTCAATCTAGTGTACAGCCAAAAAGCTGACAAATGTCAACTTGTTCTGTAAAATGTTAAGTGATTGGCAAATATTAAAATAAAGAGGTATGCTGATGTAATGAGAGTGCATTTTCTAAAATTAGCCATCGGAATTATCTATTCTTAAATCATGTTCAGAGTAACATAATTAGTTACCGAACTATTTTAGTTAACTTTGATTACTTTCCTAATATGCAACTTTAATAAAATATATTCATAATGAAGCAACACACAGTAAAAATTTATTTTATCTAGCTCTCTTTAAGCTTGGCCTTGAAGATTGGGAGGGGCAAACCAGTTAGAAACGGTTATGACCCATTTACCTAAATAGTCTGATCTTGAAAACAACTGCAAAGTTGAAATCAGAAAGACTGCATTGACTGTGTTTGTATCAGACTAGAATTGAAATCAGTAGGGTTTCTCTGATACTCAAATGAGGAGGATACCCAAACACACTGTAGGGAAAGATACAAAGTCACTCAGTTGAGTCATGAACTGTGGTGTACAAATAAATAGCCTGTTGAAAGGGGAAATTATTTCTTATAGTGAAGAAATAGCTTCCTAGCAGCAGGTTCAGCAAGAATACACTCTCCAGTCAGCTTTATCCTCTTTATAACAGGCGGGAATGTACTGCCATCCTGGGCTGAACTCCACAAGTCTTAGCAATCCAGTCAAGAGAAAAATGGTTACCGAACATTCACTATGGTTGACGTCTTGCAAATGAGTTTCAGCTCAGGCAAGTTCGCTACAGATTCACTGTGACCAAAGAAATTTGCAGCAAAGGGTTCTTGGGGTGAAAAGGTTATACCCAACTTTATTTCCAGGTGGCAGGTCAGTCACTAAAATCCCGTTCGCTCAGAGCGGGTCTGTGTTATCACTTCTGCTTCGGATGCAGCAAGCCGGTCTCTACCTCTGGGCCTCTCTGCACAGCCGCCCCGAAGAGACGTCCTCTGGGAATCTCTGCACAGTCGTCCCGCACAGCCGTCCTCCGGGCCTCTGTCCTCGGCGCTGCCACCACTCCAGCCCTCCACTCCGCTCTCCTACAGCCTTGCAGCCCCGCCACCCAGTCTCGCACAGAGCACTAGGCGGAACTCCTTATATTAACATAATAATGGCTTATTGCCTAAAGGTATGGAAGCGGCATAGCAACAGGCCAGTTACTTTTAAGTTCAGTGAGGATCCTGGCCGTAGGAACCCCACTTTACCCACAGTTGACTATATGAGCCCATGCTTTCAAACTGATGGGCCTTTTCTGTAGGCTTTTAAAATGATGTTTAAGATCTTTAGGTTTTGTATCCCCATTGAAACAACGCACTATTAATACATCTTTATAAATACGATACATTTTTATAAATACGATACATCTATTTTTAATCTAAATGTCTATAATGATCTTTGAGTAAGAATTCCTTTAAGAAGTTCCTATCACTTCATTTTTAAAGCAGACACATGGTGTGCAGTCTAAAATAGTTCTTAAGGTTTTTGAATTGAAGTTTTAAGGATAGAGAGTTCTTCGAGCTTTTTTTCTAAGTTAGGGTGACTGGCTGGTAGTCAATGCCAGTTTGTGTTTGCTCCCTATATACAATAGTGATTGAAATAATTTTTGTTTTGTTTAGTTCTTTTTAATAAACTGTAGAAAAAGACAGCCTGGACATATCTTAAAATATTTTTTTTTATGACTGATCAATTACATTTCCATTTATTATCACATAATATTTCTATTTTATAAAATTATATGTCAGTTATATGTGATTGCTTGGTTACTACTCTCTTGACTGGATTGTCAAAAGCTATAGATTTCAGCTTAAAATGGTACTATAATACAGTCTATTATAAAGAGGACGAAGTCAAGTGGAGAGTGTATTTATGGAAATCAAATTTGATACCTCATAATTATTTCTTTTGCGCTTAAATCTTGAAATAAGCATAAAAACGTCAGCTACCTGGGTTATTTTAAGTTCAGAACAAGCATGATAAGCAGGTGTGGAAAAAATAAGCATGTCAAATCCACTTAGAATCTTTGTATTGATTCAATGCCCATCAGCAAAACATTCTTGAGGCTTCTACTTCAGCAAGGCATTTGTTATTCAAATAAAACAACAATAATAAAATGAATAGCCAGTGGATTAGGGAAGGTGTATTATGTCCATCAAACTTTATAACATGATAGAATGCTTTTTTATTGACCAAGGCAGGTAGAATCACATGCCTTCACATCTACTCATAATGACTTAGAGTAGCATGTCAGGTCTATTCACACTTAGGCAAAATTTATATTCTACTTCCAGGACTAATTCAGTGCTTCATTACATTAATTATATTATAAAAGAAAAAGAATACAAATGAGTACAAAAACACCTGCCAGTATAAACTGCTTGAGTGAAATGAAGAGATACATTATGCTCGTATTATATACTCTTTCCAGTCAGTACACTCATGCTTTCCTTGCCAAGAAATTCATAACTGAATCATAAGAAATGCAATAGACTGATATCTGTGGCAGCAATCTTTGATGTTAATGAGGGAACTGGCAGTCATATAAAATCAGATGGATCACAGAAAATACAGTTGTAAGAAAGAACACATTGGCTAGCAGTTTGATATTTCTTTTCTCCCTCCATGAAATTTATAGCTATGGAAAGATTTTTCAAAATCAACATCTTCATTAAAAAGTTGTAGAGGCAGACATTGAAACTATTCCTAAAAGTGATTGCCTTCTTTTTGCCATGACAGTAAAGGTGACTGATTCATTGTGTCCTTGGTTCTCCCTGAGAAAAAGCTCCTATGTGCCTAGGTGTTAAAAAGGTCTCTAATAAAAAAAAAATTGGATGAAAAAAAAAAGAACCTAGACTCATATTTATCATTCATTAGTTTATTGAATAAACCTTAACTGAGGGCTTTCTTTGTGTCAGGCATTGTGTTAAGTGCTGGTGATAGGCAAATTAGACGTGATCATTTTTTATACAGAAAAAAAAGTCTATTACATGCAACAGATCTTACATAAATAACCACACCAATTCCATATCATTGGAAGTTCTGACTGGTGCAAAGAAGGGAAAGGCTAGCAGGCTATGAGAGAGTTTAATTTAGATTGGTTGGTCAAATGTGCCTTCTCCAAGAAGTTACAATTAATGGGGATCTGAAGGATTCATGATATACCAATTTTTCATCAGGCTACAAGGTTATTGGAAAAAACTGTACTTCAGTCTCAAGTCTGGCAGATCCAAAACCACTTAGAGGGCTAGAGTTGTATGATGAGTATATTAAAAATTTGTAGTTTAAAACAAAAAAGAATCTATTATAAAATTTCCAAAAAGAAAACTGGAGGATATTATGTGCATATTCGTCTTTACTTTATTGAAGAATCTGAAGATTCCGTTGAATGTGTGCGGTAGAATTCCAATTTAATAAACGTGACTCGGTTCTGTGGGCACCTTTCATTTTGGGCAACACACGTTTTAGAGCTGCCATCTAGTGATAACCACAATCACTACTTTAAAAAGGTCGTTTACATTGGAGGGCACAGTGGTGGTTTTTACACAGCATAAAAGGCTCTTATCTACATGCAACAGTCTATGCTAGCACATATTGAATTCCCAAGTCTCTTTCTTTACATGAAAAGTAATTCTATGAGCCTATGGCAAAGACATTAATGTAAAAAAAAAAAAAAAAGGAGAATAGGGTAAGTCACTATTAAATAACAGATAACTCAATTTGAATGTTTTATCATCCCAATTTTGATAGATCAATTTTGCATATCGCCAAATATCCAAAAAGGGAAACAAAAGTGACTTTCCCAATATGGTTTAAAAAAAAAAGGTTTGTCCTAAATTTAGTAGGTTACAGTAATCTTTTTTTTTAATGAAATAGAAGAGAATAGAAAATAACATCATTTATTGCACACAGTAAGGGTAAGAATACTCTTTTGTGAAACATTTATTTTGTGTATGTGTGTGTGTCTGTGTTCTGAGTTGCACACTGCAATATAGTCAATGCTATGGTCAGTCAAATACTTTTGAAAGCCACTGGAAGGTTTTCCATGATAATGGGTTTAGTGTGGTAGGCAAAATTCTAAGAACAACCCTAATGACCCTCAGCCTTGCATAATCCCCTCTACTTTAAGTGTGACTGGAACCTGTAAATATGAGATATCATTCTGATGAGTTTATTGTTTTATATGGCAAAAGAGATTATCCAGGTGGACTTAATCTCATCCCATTAGTGCAGAATTTTCTCTGTCTTCTAAGTGAAGGAAGTGTCAGAGAATTAAAGCATGAGAAGGATTCTATAATCAGTTACTGGCTTTGAAGATGGAGGGGGCCATGTGAAAAGGAATGTGGCCTGATTCTAAGAGCAGAGAGCAACCTGCAGTTGACAGCCAGCAAGAAAGTAGAGACACCAGTCCTACAGCTCTAAGGAACTGGATTCCACCAACAACCTGAAAGAGCATGGAAACAGATTATTCTCCAGCGTCTCCATGAAAGAGCTCAGCCCAGCAGACACACTGACTTCATCCTTTTGAGACCTTAAGCAGAGAACCCAGTGAAGGTCTGGACTTCTGACCTACAGAACTATGAGCTAATAAATGGGTGTTGCTTTAAGTCACCAGGTTTTTGGTTATTTGTTACACAGCAACAGAAAACTAATAGTTAGTCAATACAGTTAATGTAAGAGGCATAGGAAAAATGCTGAATTATTGTAGTGACAGATGTGAGCAAATAAGGGTCAAAGTGTGAGAAATCAGAATGATTGTGAGATATGAGGAAACTTAAGAGTGAGGATTATGATATGAGCAAAAAGTAGAATCTCAGAAAAACAGCTAGATCAGAATGGAGGCAAGGAACAGACAGCAAGACTGAGCAGAGGAACGCTTGCTCTTTTTTTGGGTAAAAGTACTTCTTCCCTATCAGAAAAAATGGGTTCATGCCCATTTAAAATGTTTACATTTTAATGTATGTAATTCATTTTCTTTCTAGTATTCTTCTAGATAGGAATGGGATAATCAGGTTCAAAATTTTCTTAAGATATGTTCTGAAGGATAAAGAAGTTTAGGAAAAAATTAAAAGTCGCACATTGCCACAATCTATCTTAAAAGCTTTATTGGAGTTGAAAAGGCACGAATAGGAATTGAATTAAATTTATGTCAAAAAGCAGAGGACACTTTATTTGGATTGATGCAGACTAGTAAGTCCAGGGATCGAGTCAGTACATTGTTAGACTGGTGGCACAAAAGAAAAGGGAAACATTGGAAAGCTCTCCTTGCTTAATATACAGAATCAGGTGAAACACTGCAGGATCTAAAATGATTGGGAACTTGAGCCCATATTGCACAGATTGAAATTCCTCTGAGACTTTGGGTATATAACCTACTTAATGAAAGGCTCTCTGAAATTAAAACGCCAAGCTGTGAGATATTGAAAAGAAAATTTCTGAACAGGTTTTAATTGTTATTGAAGCACTGAGGCACTTAAAATCTTAAATTTGAGGAAAGGCAGAAATGATGGCTTTCCAGGAGAATACCATAAAACTTTAAATATCTCTGTGCTTTAAACTGCTCAGAGAACTAGCAGAATTATTAAGTTTTTAAATCCTTTTCCTGCAATGAAACCTCATAGAAGGCCATTAATAAGCAACTACTATGAGCAAGACATGATTTCCTTCCCTTTAGGCTTTATATAATAAGAGGGCAAATGTTAGGCCCACAGAGAATTAATACTCTAAGGAAACAGAAGAAAGGTGAGCGAGAAGTATCATCAAATCCTTTTCCTCTTGTGTTGTAAATCCTTAACGGAGTCCAAAGCAACAAAAATAAAACCATTTTCAACTTGAACTTAAGATAAATGAAAACAATTAAAAAACCTGTTACCCATATGGTTTCATTCAGTTTTGCTCCTGTAATTCCTATTACTATCTTTGTGATTTTTCTTGGCTGAAGAAAAACATTGTTTCCAGGGTTTCTAATCTTATCTTCCAAACCCAAATGGCATAAACAAATGCTACACTTAATTTCATGATTTTCAGTAGCATACATAAGACTTCCTCTTCTTTTTTTAAGACTTTTCTTTTTTCTTCTGCAATACTTAATGGTTTCCCAGTACATTGGAAGCATCATCTTAGTAGGTGCTATTGACTAGACATAGATTTTATTTTCAAGCAGGGGTGAAAAGAAGAGTAAAGCAGATACAGGCATAGTCTAGAAATCACTGTATTTCAAGGGATGATGGGTGACCTGACTGTTGCAGTTAATAAGAGGTACTGGTGAATCAAATTTTATCTCAGCCTTTAAAGAATAGGTATATTTTCATTTTTTCTAGTGTGCTTAGGGTGTGGTCTTCCTTGAAGTCAGGGAGCAGGATGAATGTCTATACAATCCTGTTCAACACTATATAAAGCATGCTTGTTTACAGGACTGAAGAATTGACTCGTATTTTGAAAGCATGCTACCTGAACAAAAATGTATCATTAGTGACATTCATTTGTTTCCTTCAGTGAAAATATGATTCCTGCTGTTAATGAAAAGAAGAAAGTTTGCTAAATCAAACTGTAAAATATAATTAAATGGGAAATATGACATTAAGCTTCAATGCAACTCATCATTATTATTATCATGGTGCATTTATATGGCACTTCATATTTTCAATGTGCAAAATAAATGACCTCATATTAACTCTCCTACTGAGTTTGGGGACTCGGGGTGAGCATATAACTCTATTGTTCAATTAACCAAGTGAAAAGCTTACAAAACTTCATAGGAATTAGTAGTTCACTGTTGCTACTATTTACATAGCACTGGTGGTTCCCAGCTAGTGCATACTACTAAGTGGGAAAAGATTTAAAGTAATGTTAATAATTCTGCTATTAAAAAATTCATAGCTCTTCAAAATATTTTGGTGAATAAAGATCATGGTGCTGGGAATTATATAATACAGTATTTTAAAATGACTTCTTTGTGTTTATTACAATGAACTTGTGGAGGTAAAGGGAGAAAAACATGATAAGGTTGCAGATGATTTTGAGACGGCATGATTATTTAGGAAAAGCAGATATTCAATGTTAACAAAGTCAAAAAACTTTCTTCCTGTTGTCTCTTGTCCCTACTCACACACAAATTAACATATTTTAATTCTCCCAATCCTAAACTCACCTAAAGAGTCTGAATCTATAACAACAAAACCAAAATAAAACCCAGAACTTGCCCTATGTTCCCATCATACAATAATTGGCATATCTTCTTTTTCAATATTCATTTTAGGAGTTTCTAATGCAACTACAGGATCCTTTCTATTTAAAATTTCCACATTAAATAATATCTTTCTTGTTAAAAGTACAAAATTTCTGTAAGCAATAATGAATTAGAAAACTATTTTGACAAATTTCGCTAAGGAGATGGTATTGCAGCCAGCAAACTCTTATTTATACAAGGTCAGAAGATATCATCTACTAGAAAATAAGCCTAAAGGGAGGCAAACTGTCAATAATCCTTCTCCCTTAACTTTAAAGCTTCAATGGGAAGCTGTGAAATTAACAGAAAATATAAAAATTAAAAATGCTTTAGCTTTTTAATTCCTTTGTAACCGCCCCAGTTCCAGGATACAGCAGTAATGTCTAGATTAGTGGTTAGAAATGCAGAGGACATTGTACCACTAGTGAAGTTTGAAAGAGAATTGGTAAGGCAAAGGAAAGCAAAACATGTTCCATGAATGCGATTTAATCTGAGTTGTCCTAAAGGGTGTAAACATAACAAGTATTGAAGACTGTGTTTAAGAAAAAGCAAATTAATCAGTAGATCTGGCTAGAATAAGTGTTCTTTGTCTTAGTGTGCTAAGGATACTTAAAGGATGCCCTCAACCAGAGGTCTTAAGGTCTCTGGTAAGGAATATTTTTTTCTCCACTGTTACACAACATTTAGTAGATTCATTTAAAATATTCTTAAATTCTGTTTCTTTATTAGTTTTAAATTTTATTTTGGCTTGCTGCTGCTTTGTCAGATGGGAAGTCACAATAATCTTTTTTACTATTTAGAATCTTTAAATTCTTCTCTGGTTCAACTTCTGGGAAGATGGTGGCATGAGCAGGGCGGCAGAAATCTCCTCCCCAAACCATATATATTTCTGAAAATACAACAAATACAACTATTCCTAAAAAAGAGACCAGAAGATACAGTACAACAGCCAGGCTACAGCTACATCTGTGAGAACTCAGTGCCTCACGAAGTGGGTAAGACACAAAGCCGCGACCCGGCAGGACCTGAGCACTCCCCCACCCCAGCACACTGGCAGGAGGAAAAGATTCAGAGTGGGGAGGGAGTGGAAGCACAGGCCCGCCAAATAACCAGCCCTGGTGATCTGCACCGGGAGCACTGACACACATCGTGTGGTGTATTGGAGATTAGAAAAACAGAAGTGCAGGATCTGACACAGAGACCACAAGCGGGTCCTCTCAGCCGGCTCCCCGGGACAAAAGAAAAGTGCGCACTTTTTTTTTTAAAGTCTTAAAGACACAAGGGCCCAACAGCAGAACAAAATCATCCCAGCACACTCAGTCCAGCGGGCTGGGAGTCTTCGGGAATTTCAAACCCCGTGGCTGGCAGCGAGACAAAGCAGCTGTGCTGAGGCTTCCCACAGAGATCAGCAGCCTGCCATTTGTTCCCCCACCAACCCCCCATGCCAGCCAGAGCCACAAAGGGTCTGGGAGCATCCCTGCCCACAGCAACCTCACAGAATCTACTCCCAGCTGGCATGCAGCTAAGCAGGAAGAGCCCCAGAACCAGGGTCGGAAGGCACCAAGGGGACAAGAATGCACCCAACAAGACTGCAAAACCCCACAGTGCTGTAGGCTAAGCTGAGGTGGCCTGCATATAGGCAGCTTACGGGATTATCCCAGAGACTGCCTCCCGATGTGATGGAAAACAGCTCAGGCCCCTGAGAAGGGCAAGGAGAACAACAAGCAGGAAGGGACTTTGTTCTATCAGATGACACACGTGGCAACTACCAGCAACCACTTCTATTGCCATGAAAAGACAGAGGAATATGGTCCAGACAAAGCTTAGCCAGACAACCCCTGACAAGGGGCCTGATGGGATAGACTTATACAATCTTCCTGAAAAAGAATTCAGAATAAAAGTCATAACCATGCTGATGGATCTACAGAGAAATATGCAAGAGCTAAGGGAGGAAGTGAGGAAAGACAATGCAGAAATCAGACAAGGGATTGACGGGCTTAGGAGCAGACTGGACGAGGTGCAAGAGACTCTTAATGGAATAGAAATCAGAGAACAGGAATACAGAGAAGCTGAGGCAGAGAGAGATAAAAGGATCTCTAGGAATGAAAGAATATTAAGAGAACTGTGTGACCATTCCAAACAGAACAATATTCGCATTATAGGAGTACCAGTAAAAGCAGAGAGAGAAAATGGGATAGAAAGTGTCTTAGAAGAAATAATTGCTGAAAACTTCCCCAAGCTGGAGAAGGAAATAGTTTCTCAGACCATGGAAGCCCACAGATCTTCCAACACAAGGGACCTAAGGAAGACAACACCAAGACACATAATAATTAAAATGGCAAAGATCAAAGATAAGGACAGAGTATTAAGGGCAGCTAGAGAGAGAAAAAATATCACCTACAAAGGAAAACCCATCAGACTTCTCAACAGAAACCTTAAAGGCCAGAAGAGAACGGCATGATAAATTTAACGCAATGAAACAGAAGGGCCTCAAACCAAGAATATTGTATCCAGCACGATTATCATTTAAATTTGAGAGAGGGATTAAACAATTTCCAGACAAGCAAAAGCTGAGGGAATTTGCCTCCCATAAAGCACCTCTTCAGGATATCTTAAGGGGACTGCTCTGGATGGAAACACTCCTAAAGCTAAAAAGAGGTCACCAGAGAAAATAAAATCATAGCAAAGAAAGCAGACCATCCAAATACTAACTAAAGGCAAAGAAAAAAACACCTAGTATATAAAGAATGGAGAAGGAGGAATAAGAAGGGAGAGAAATAAAGAACCATCAGACTGTGTTTACAATAACTTAACAAGAAAGTTAAGTTAGACTGTTAGATAGTAGAGAAGCTACCCTTGAACCTTTGGTAACCATGAATCTAAAGCCAGCAATGGCAATAAGTACATATCTATCGATAATCACCCTAAATGTAAATGGACAGAATGCACCAATCAAAAGACACAGAGTAATAGAATGGATAAAAAAGCAAGACCCATCTATATGCTGCTTACAGGAGACTCACCTCAAACCCAAAGATATACACAGACTAAAGGTGAAGGGATGGAAAAAGATATTTCATGCAAACAACGAGAGAAAAGCAGGTGTTGCAGTACTTCTATCAGACAAAATAGACTTCAAAATGAAGAAAGTAGAAAGAGTTAAAGAAGGACATTACATAATGATAAACGGGTCAGTGCAACAAGAGGATATAATCATTTTAAATACATAGGCACCCAACGCAGGAGCGCCGGCATATGTGAAAAAAATTCTAACAGAATTAAAGGAGGAAATAGAAAGCAATGCATTCATTTTAGGATACTTCAACACACCACTCACTCCAAAGGACAGTTCAACCAGACAGAAAATAAGTAAAGACACAGAGGCACTGAACAACACACTGAGACAGATGGACCCAACAGACATCTGCAGAACTCTACACCCAAAAGCAGCAGGATACACATTCTTCTCAAGTGCACATGGAACATTTTCCAGAATAGCCCACATACAAGGCCACAAATAGAACCTCAGTAAATTCAAAAATATTGAAATTCTACCAACCAACTTCTCAGATCACAAAGGTATAAAACTAGAAATAAAGTTTGGAAAGAAATCAAAATGGCTCATAAATACATGGAGACTTAACAACATTCTCCTAGATAATGAATGGGTCAACGAGCAAATTAAAACAGAAATCAAAGAATATTTGGAGACCAATGACAACAATAACACAAAGCCACAACTTCTGTGGGACGCAGCAAAGGCAGTTCTAAGAAGAAAGTATCCTGCAATCAAGGCCTATTTAAAGAAGGAAGAACATTCCCAAATGAATAGCCTAAAGACACAATTACTGAAATTGGAAAAAGAAGAACAAAGGAGGCCCAAAGTCACCAGAAGGAGGGACATAATAAAGATCAGAGAAGAAATAAATAAAATTGAGAATAATAAAACAATAGAAAAAATCAATGAAACCAAGACTTGGTTCTTTGAAAAAATAAACAAAAGAGATGAAACCCTAGCCAGACTTATTAGGAGAAAAAGAGAATCTACACACATAAACAGAATCAGAAATGAGAAAGGAAAAATCACGACGGACCCCACAGAAATACAAAGAATTATAAGAGAATACTGTGAAAATTTATATGCTAACAAGCTGGAAAACCTAGAAGAAATGGACAACTTCTTAGAAAAATACAACCTTCCAAGACTGGCCAAGAAAGAAACAGAAAACCTTAACAGACCAATCACCAGCACCGAAATTGAATTGATAAACAAAAAATTACCCAGAAACCAAACCTCCGGACCAGAAGGATTCACCTCTGAATTCTACCAGACATATAGAGAAGAAATAACACCCATTCTCCTTAAACTTTTCCAAAAAATAGAAGAGGAGGGAATACTTTCAAACTCATTCTATGAAGCCAGCATTACTCTAATACCAAGACCTGGCAAAGACCTCACCAAAAAAGAACATTACTGACCAATATCCCTGATGAACGTAGATGCAAAAATACACAACAAAATATTAGCAAACCGAATTCAAAAATATATCAAGAGGATCATACACCATGATCAAGTGGGATTCATCCCAGGGATGCAAGGATGGTACAACATTCGAAAATCCATCAACATCATCCATCACATCAATAAAAAGAAGAACAAAAACCACATGATCATCTCCATAGATGCTGAAAAAGCATTTGACAAAATTCAGCATCCATTTTTGATTAAAACTCTCAACAGAATGGGTATAGATGGCAAGTACCTCAACATCATAAAGGCCATATATGACAAACCCACAGCTAACATCATACTTAACAGCGAGAAGCTGAAAGCTTTTCATCTAAGATCGGGAACAAGACAGGGGTGCCCACTCTCTCCACTGTTATTCAACATAGTACTGGAGGTCCTAGCCACAGCAATCAGACAAAACAAAGACATACAAGGCATCCAGATTGGTAAAGAAGAAGTCAAATTGTCACTATTTGCAGATGATATGATACTGTACATAAAAAACCCTAAAGACTCCACTCCAAAACTACTAGAACTAATATCTGAATTCAGCAAAGTTGCAGGATACAAAATTAACACACAGAAATCTGTTGCTTTCCTATACACTAATGATGAGCTAACAGAAAGAGAAATCAGAAAAACAATTCCATTCACAATTGCACCTAAAAGAATAAAATACCTAGGAATAAACCTAACGAAGGAAGTGAAAGACCTGTACTCTGAAAACTACAAGACACTCCTAGGAGAAATTAAGGAAGACACTAACAAATGGAAATGCATCCCATGCTCTTGGCTAGGAAGAATCAATATTGTCAAAATGGCAATACTACCTAAAGCAATCTACAGATTCAAC
>JAQQAC010016209.1:95395381-95461024 GCA_029783875.1 Phataginus tricuspis | reverse complement strand
AGTTACCAAAGGGAAAGGGACTGGGGAGATGGATGGGAAGGGAGGGATAAGAGGGTAAAAGGGGCATTACGATTGGCAGACATAGGGTGGGGGGGCACGGGGGGTACTGTACAGCTCAGAGAAGACAAGTAGCGATTCTCATCTCACTACACTGATGGACAGTGACTGTAATACGGTTGGTGGGGGGGACCTGATGAAGGGGGTAGTTTAATCATCACGGTATTGCCCATGTAATTGTAGGTTAATGATACTAAAATAAAATAAATTATTAAAAAAAAAAAATACATCAAGAGGATCATACACCATGATCAACTGGGATTCATCCCAGGAATGCAAGGATGGTACAACATTCGAAAATCCATCATCATCATCCACCACATCAACAGAAAGAACAAAAACCACATGATCATCTCCATAGATGCTGAAAAAGCATCTGACAAAATTCAACATCCATTCATGATAAAAACTCTCAACAAAATGGGTGTAGAGGGCCAGAACTTCAACATCACAATGGCCATACATGACAAACCCATAGCTAACATCATACTTAACAGCGAGAAGCTGAAAGCTTTTCATCTAAGATCGGGAACAAGACAGGGATGTCCACTCTCTCCACTATTGTTCAACATAATACTGGAGGTCCTAGCCACGACAATCAGACAAAACAAAGAAATACAAGGCATCCAGATTGGTAAAGAAGAAGTCAAATTGTCACTATTTGCAGATGACATGATATTGTACATAAAAAACCCTAAAGACTCCACTCCAAAACTACTAGAACTAATATCTGAATTCAGCAAAGTTGCAGGATATAAAATTAACACACAGAAATCTGTTGCTTTCCTATACACTAATGATGAGCTAACAGAAAGAGAAATCAGGAAAACAATTCTATCCACAATTGCATCAAAAAGAATAAAATACTTAGGAATAAACTTAACGAAGGAAGTGAAAGACCTATACCCTGAATGCTACAAAACATTCCCAAGAGAAATTACAGAGGACACTAACAAATGGAAATTCATCCCATGCTCTTGGCTAGGAAGAATAAATATTGTCAAAATGGCTATTCTACCTAAAGCAATCTACAGATTCAATGCAATCCCTATCAATATACCAACAGCTTTCTTCAATGAACTGGAACAAATAATTCTAAAATTCATATGGAACCAGAAAAGACCCCAAATAGCCAAAGCAATCCTGATAAGGAGAAATAAACCAGGGGAAATTATGCTCCCTGACTTCAAGCTCTACTACAAAGCCACAGTAATCAAGACAATTTGGTATTGGCACAAAAACAGACCCACAGACCACTGGATCACAATAGAAAATCCAAGCATTAACCCAAACATATATAGTCAATTAATATATGATGAAGGAGCCTTGGATATACAATGGGGAGATGATAGTCTCTTTAGCAGCTGGTGTTGGCAAAACTGGACAGCTACATGTAAGCAAATGAAACTGGACTACTGTCTAACCCCATACACAAAAGTAAACTCCAAATGGATCAAACACCTGAATGTAAGTCATGAAACCATAAAACTCTTAGAAAAAAACATAGGCAAAAATCTCTTGGACATAAACATGAGCGACTTCTTCATGAACATATCTCCCCGGGCAAGGGAAACAAAAGCAAAAATGAACAAGTGGGACTATATGACCCTGAAAAGCTTCTGTACAGCAAAGGACACCATCAGTAGAACAAAAAGATATCCTACAGTATGGGAGAATATATTTATAAATGACATATCCGATAAGGGGTTGACATCCAAAATATATAAAAAACTCACGCACCTCAACAAAAAAGCAAATAATCCAATTAAGAAATGGGCAGAGGACATGAATAGACACTTCTCCAAACAAGAAATTCAGATGGCCAACAGGTACATGAAAAGATGCTCCACATCACTAATTATCAGAGAAATGCAAATTAAAACCACAATGAGATATCACCTCACACCAGTGAGGATGGCCAACATCCAAAACACAAACAACAACAAATGTTGGCAAGGATGTGGAGAAAAGGGAACCCTCCTACACTGCTGGTGGGAATGCAAATTAGTTCAACCATTGTGGAAAGCAGTATAGAGGTTCCTCAAAAAACTCAAAATAGAAATACCATTTCACCCAGGAATTCCACTCCTAGGAATTTACCCTAAGAATGCAGCAGCACAGTTTGAAAAAGACATATGCATCCCTATGTTTATCGCAGCAGTATTTACAATAGCCAAGAAATGAAAGCAACCTAAGTGTCCATCAGTAGATGAATGGATAAAGAAGAGGTGGTACATATACACAATGGAATATTATTCAGCCATAAGAAGAAAACAAATCCTACTATTTGCAACAACATGGATGGAGCTAGAGGGTATTATGCTCAGTGAAATAAGCCAAGCCAAAAAAGACAAGTATCAAATGATTTCACTCATATATGGAGTATAAGAACAAAGAAAAAAAGTGAAGGAACAAAACAGCAGCAGACTCACAGTACCCAAGAACGGACTAATAGTTACCAAAGGGAAAGGTACTGAGGAGGATGGATGGGAAGGGTGGGACAAGGGGGAAAAGGGGGCATTACGACTAGCAGAAGTAATGTTGGGGGGGGTGCAGGGAGGGCTGTACAACTCTGAGAAGACAAGTAGTGATTCTATAGCATCTCACTACGCTGATGGACAGTGACTGTAATGGGGTTGGCATGGGGGACCTGATCAAGTGGGTGTTGCACATGCAACTGTAGATTAATGATAACAAAATTAAAAATAAAAATTATTCTCTGGTTGTACCTGAAGCCACAGTTGTGGAGAATGCTGAGGTCAATTGCTGGTACCAGGAATTTGGAGATTTCTGCAAGTAATCTAACAATAATTTTTTTACTGAACCTTTGTGTTTGCATGCACAGGGTCACTTTCCATATTGTTTTTTATGGCTATTGCATCAAAAAATACAAGGAGAGTAAAAAACAAGCAGGTCATGGTATGACATTTGCTGATGACATGGAACGTATTTCAAAAAGCAATTTTTACCTAATTTCCTTAACTTACTTTGGGACATGCTGTCTGTACTTTTGATGATTTTTCTCTTTGTTTTGCTTTGTTTTTTAACCTTCCATTTCAGCCACCTTTTGTTACAAAGATGAGAGAGCATAATCCAAGAAGATAGATGATATCAGTTTTAAACACACCATGGGGATAAATGCAGAATAATATGACTATTTTTACTATTATTATTACTAGAAAAATGATCTTGAGTTCAGGGAATACAATATGTTAGACAAATATATAACCATCCAACCTCTTTTTCCTTTATATTAAACATGAATTTTTTATTAAAAATCACAGTTACGGCTTGGAAGAGAGACTCTGTCTGATCTGAATTCTCACTAAATGTATGGGCAATCTTTTAGGAAGAGACTGTCTTTTTTATTTTTAATATTAATACTTACTTATATTTTAATTTTTAATTTATCATATCAATTTTAGACTGAATTCCAAATACGGATAACAGATGAGTTTTGGAAACTGCATTGTTCTTACCTGGAATAACTAGTGATCTTATTAATACAAATCACTGTGATAAATATGAAATTACCTGTTGACATATTAAATAATCTGAAGCACATGTGCAAGTATTTTAACTACATTCTTATTTAAATACATAATTTAACAGGTATGTGGTAAAGAAGACTGACATAACACTACAATGCCAACTTTAGGTAGACTAAAGAAACTACTTAAGCTTGTTATAAAATCATACTCTCAAAAGTACACAAATAACAAGGTTTAGTATTTTTTCCTCATGTTTTCCAGGAGCATTTTTCAAGTGCCAGATTTCAGAGATCATAATGTCTTTAGAGGAAGTTTAAAAGGGTACTTAGAGAACGACTAAAGGTGATCTTGTTCTACAGTGTATCTTTTGGCAAGTGCCTTGATTTTCCCCATATATTTAATATGGGTAATACCTATTTTGTCCAAAGATAAAAACTTAGGAAAAGATTTTATTTCAGGAAGCCATTTCCAACATTACAAATACCCATTTTTAATATTGCAAAAAAGAATTAATACAATTTTGTAAAGGAGACAAATTATTTACAAAAATGTCCATTGATATCAACAAGCTCACTCATCCATTGTTCTCTATGTACCAGACACATGATGGCAGACTTCTGGGGACCAACATATAACAAAAACACAGTCCTTATCAAGAAGGGGTATGATATGTTTTTCTTGTATGAAAAATTAATAGCAAAGATAGCTATCCATTTACTGACCTGAAATATTTTCTCTACAAATTAAGTCTGTTTGAGAGTCCTCAGAAAAGCAGCAGGTCAGAAGAGTGGATGTAGACTTAACTTGGGGCAAATAACCTGAGAGGTGGAACTCACTGGGTAGCTGCTGAGATGTGCTGAGTTTAATATGTATTATTCATCACGGCTAAGTGAATTTGAATGGGGCCAGGAAAGTTATGACATAATAGACAAAGCACCTAGCAGAGTCCTTACTATAGATATGGTTCTCAAAATAACCAGCATCTAGTAATGTAGATAATTAGTCACAACTTTTTGCATCTGAAACCAATACAATATTGTGTATCAATTATATTCCAAAAAAATATTGGAAAAAAGGGATTCAGTGTGAGGGGACAAGTGTACAAGACTACACTCTTGAATCAAATAAAAAAAAAGGTCAAGAACAACCTAGGATTGTTTAATTCCAAACTTGTCACTCATTAGGGCTTTGCAAATAATCTAAGGACTGAGGAGGGGAAAATGATGGCAGAGTAGGAGGGCAAGGCAGAAGCTTCCTCCCACACGCAACAAATAAAACTAACCCTAAAAATGACCTGAAGAATGCAGAACAGACCACCTACACCTGGTGAACAAGAGAAGACCACACAGAGAAGGGTAAAGTGGCAGAACCACAATTGAGCAGGGTCC
The DNA here is from genome assembly GCA_029783875.1 of Phataginus tricuspis. Classification (NCBI taxonomy): domain Eukaryota; kingdom Metazoa; phylum Chordata; class Mammalia; order Pholidota; family Manidae; genus Phataginus; species Phataginus tricuspis. Next base: position 95,456,088 of record JAQQAC010016209.1, on the reverse strand, counting down.
AAACCCTTTCCCCATACCAGCCCACAGGTGGGAGGAAGAGGAACAGAACGTGGAGGGGATAGGTGCTCAGGTCCTCTGCACACCTGGCCCTGGAGATTGGCTCTCGGAACACAAGTCCACACTGCACTGTGTTCTGGTGATTAGTGGGGCTGGACATCAGGGAGAGTCAGAGCTCTCTCAGAGACTGAAACTCCAGCCACTTGTGAAGGACAGGCACACTCTGGTGGTCCTGGCGACACCCAAAACAGAGGTGGAAGTCTGAAAGATTTTCCAGCAGTGGGAGGGGAGTCAGAGGGGCAAGGTTTGGATGGAGCTCCCACCACAGGAGAAAGGGCAGGTGGATGGTGGCACTTCGCCAGCCCTCCCTTGGCCAAACAGTTCAGGCAGTCTCAGGAGCCATAAATACTTCATTCCCCTTGTTGGCAGCTCGGCCCCAAGGAGCTTCCCTGTGCAACTGGCCCACCCACCCACTCTATCCAGGAATATCAGACTTTGTTGCCTAACAGGTGGAGGAAGGCTTTCCCAGCTTTCTTGGTCCTGTCTCAGCCCAAGTGAGATGTCTGCAGGAGCCAGATCCGAGTGCTTCTTCTTCCTTGTGAGGGGCCCAGCCTAGAGCCAAGCACACCTTCACTGCCATGCAACCATGCACCTGCAGGCTCTGCCACCAACACGTCACGCTCCCATGTGACCTCCCCACCCAAACTGTTAGTGCAGCAGCACCACAATCCCTCCAGGGCAGGCAGAAGTTGGCCCCACCCACAATGTTCCCAGCAGAAGCACCCCTGCTCTGCTCTCACAGGGCAGGTCAAGGAGAACTGTAGTCTGCAGCAGACTAAGATAGACCACTTCCGGCAGACAGGAAGAAAGGTGACCCTGCCCATAGCCCTCCAACAGCAATTAGGGCTACACTGCAAAGAACCAGGCACTGAAGAGTAAAGAGCCTTGGATTTCTGGGCACCACAGGATGTCTTCTTCATAAAGCTATTACTCTCTAGACCAGAAAAAACAGCAGAGCCATCTAATATGAAGAAAGAAATACTGAGACCCTGGCAAAAGGAGGAGGCAGAAGAATATATTCCAAACAAAGGGACAGGATAAGACACCAGAAAGAAGTGTACATGAAATGAAATCACCAATCTTATTGATAAAGATATCAAAGTAACAGTCATAAAGATGCTCACAGATTTGCAGAAAAGTATTGGAGATCTCAGGAAGGACTTCAACAAAGATTCAGAAGAATTGAAAAAGAGCCACTAAGAGATGAGGAATACAGTAACTGAAATGAAACATACAATGCAGGGAATGAATAATAGATTACTTCAAGTAGAGTAGTCAATCAAGGAGATGGAAATTAGAAAACAGGAACATAATGAAGCTGAGGAAAAGAGACAAAAAAGAATCTCTAGAATGAAAAAATGCTAAGAGAGTTGTGTGACAACACCAAATGAAACAATATTTGCATAACAGGGGTACCACAAGGAGAAGAGAGACACAAAGGGATAGAATGTCTCCTTGAAGAAATAATTGTTGAAAACTTCCCAATCTGGGGAAACAAATAGACACCCAGGTCCTGGAAGCACACAGACCCCTAACAAAAGGAACCCCAGGGAGACAACACCAAGACATACAATAATTAAATTGACAAAGATTAAGGATGAGGAGAGGGTATTGAAAGCAGTCAGAGAGAGACAAAAAGTTACTCATAAGGCAACCCCATCAGGCTATCAGCATATTTCTCAGCAGAAACCATAGGTCAGAAGGTAGTGGAATGAAATATTTAATGTATTGAAACGGAAGGACCTTCAACCAAGAATCTTCTATGCAGCAAGATTATCATTCAAATTTGAAGGAGAGATTTAAAATGTCCTAGATAAACAAAGGCTGAAGGAATTTACAACCACTAAACTGGAAGGAATTTACAACCACTAAACTGGCATTACAAGATATGTTAAAGGGATTTATATAGATGGAAATGTTCTTAAGCCTAAATAGTTTTCACCAGTGAAAATAAACCCAAAGTAAAGGTAGTAGACCAATTACTTACCAAGCAAGTAGAAAATTAAAACAAAACAAAGTAGCAAAATGAACTATACACGAAATCAGTCAATGGATACACAAAAAATGCAGATTATAACATCTAATACGTAAAGTATGGGGGAGGAAGAAAGAAAAAAGTATTTTAACACTGTATTTCAAATAGAGCAACTTAATATAGCCTGTTATATAGTTACGAAGTTATCCATGAACTTTACAGTAACCCCAAACCTAAAGCCTCTAATAGAAACACAAGAAAGAGAAAAAGAGAAATCCAATCATAACACTGAAGAAAATCATCAACTGACAAGAAGAAGGTATAAAAGAGGAGAAAGGAACAGAGAGGAACTACAAAAATAACCAGATAAAAATTAATAAAAAGGCAATAAGTAAATACCTATCAGTAATTATTTTAAGTGTAAATGGACTGAATGCACCAATCAAAAGACATAAAGTGGCAAAATGGATAAAAAAAGACTCATCTATATGCTGCCTACAAGAAACTCATTTCAGACCCAAAGACATACACAGACTAAAAGTGAAGGGATAGAAGAAGATAGCTCATGCAAATAATAGGGAGAAAAAAGCAGGAGTAGCTGTACTTATATCAGATAAAATAGATTTCAAAATAAAGTAACAAGAGACAAAAAAGGACATTACATTATGATAAAGGGATCAGTCCAACAAGAGGATATAACCACTATAAATATCTATGCACCCAACACAGGAGCACCTAAATATGTAAACCAAATGCTAACAGAGCTAAAGGGGGAAATAGTCTGGAACTCATTAATTTTAGACTTAACACACCAGTCATATCAATAGACAGATCAACCAGATAGAAAGTAAATAAGGAAACAGAGACAGTGAACAATACAGATCAGAGGGCCTTTACAGACATCTACAGAGCATTCCACCCCAAAGCAGCAGGATACACATTTTTCTCAAGTGTACATGGAATGTTCTCCAGAATAGATAACATACTAGGCCACAAAAAGAGCCTTCATAAATTAAAAAGATTGAAATTTTATAAAGCAACTTCTTAGACAACAATGGTATGAAAGTAGAAATAAATTACACAAAACAAAAAAGCACACAAACACATGGAGGGTAAAAACATGCTTCTAAATAATCAGTGTATCAATGAACAAATCAAAACAAATCAAGCAATACATACAGACAAATGAAAGCAAAAACACAACAGTTCAAAATTTGTGGGATGCCCGAAAAGCAGTTCTAAAAGGAAAGAACATATCAATACAGGCCTACCTCAAGAAACAAGAACAATACCAAATAAACAGTCTAAACTCAAAAGAAACTAGAAAATGAAGAACAAAGGAAACCAAAAGTTAGTAGAAGAGGCACATAATAAAGATCAGAGCAGAAATAGATAAAATAGAGGAGAATAAACAATAGAAAAAATCAATGAAACCAAGAGCTTGTTCTTTGAGAAAATAGAAAATGGACAAGCCCCTTGTCACATGAATCAAGAAAAAAAGAGAAAGTACAGAAATAAAATCAGAAAAGAAAAGGGAATAGTCACAATGGATACCACAGAAATACAAAGAATTATTACAGAAAAGTATGAAAAATTACATGCTGATAAATTGGAAAACCTAGAAGAAATGGACAAATTCCTAGAAAAATCTAACCTTCTAAAATCAACCCAAGAAGAAATAGGACATCTGAACAAACCAATCACTAGCAATGAAATTGAACTGGTAATCAAACAACTCCCAACAAACAAAGGTCCAGGACCAGGTGGCTTCACAGTTGAGTGTGACCAAACATTTGAAGACCTAATACCCATTATTCTTAAAGTATTCCAATAAGTAGAAGAGGAAGAAATACTTCCACACTCATTCTATGGGGCTAGCATCACTCCAATAGCAAAACCAGACAAAGACACTACAAAAAAAGATATTACAGAACAATATCCCTGATGAACATAGATGCAAACATCCTCAACAAAATATTAGCAAACTGAATTAAAAAATACATCGAAAGGATCATCCTTTATGACCAAGTAGGATTTAGTCCAAGGATGTAAAGATTATACAATATTTGTAAATCAATCAACATGATACACCACATTAACAAAAGGAAGGATAAAAACCACATGATCATCTCAAGAGATACTGAAAAAATATTTGACAAATTCAATATTCATTCATGATAAAAAATCACAACAAAATGGGTGTAGAGGGTATGTACCTCAACATGATAAAGGTCATATATGACAAACCTACAGCCAACATCATACTCAATGGTGAAAAGCTAAAAGCTTTTCCTCTAGGATCAGAAACAAGACAAGGATGTCAACTCATCACTTTTATTCAGCATAGTACTTTTATTCAACAAGTCCTAGCCATAGCAATGAGGCAAGATAAAGAGATAAAAGTCATCTAAATTGGTAAAGAAGAAGTAAAACTGTCACTATTTTTAGATGACATGATACTATATATAGAATGCTTTAAAGACTGCACCAAAAAACTATTAGAACTAATAAGTAGTTTCAGCAAAGTTTCAATATACAAAATTAATACAGAAATCTGTTGTGTTCCTATATACTACAAACAAACTAGCAGAATAATAAACCAGGAAAATAATTCCATTTACAATTGCATCCCAAAGAATAAAATACCTAGGAATAAACCTAACCAAGGAGGTGGAAGACCTATACCCTGAAAACTACAAAACAGTCATGAGAGAAATTAAGGACACCAATAAATGGAAATCTATCCCATGCTCATGGATATGAAGAATTAATATTGTCAAAATGGCCATCCTACCCAAAGCAATTTAAAGATTCAATGTAATTCTTACCAAATTAGCAATGGCACTTTTCAAAGAACTAAAGGAAATAATTCTAAAATTCATATGGAATGACAAAAGATCCTGAATAGCCAAAGCAATCCTGTGAAATAACAAAACAGGGGGTATTATACTCCCTGACTTCAAACTATATTACAAAGCTACGGTAATCAAAACAGTATGGTACTGGCAGAAGAACAGACCCATATATCAGCGGAACAAAATAGAAAGCCCATATATAAATGCACGCATACATGGTCAATTAATATATGATAAAGGAGCCATGAATATGCAATGGGGAAAAGACAGTCTCTTCAGTAACTAGTGTTGGGAAAACTGGACAGCTACATGGAAGAGAATGAAACTGGATTACTCCATACACAAAAGTAAACTTGGAATGGATCAAAGAACTAAATGTAAGACATGAAACCATAAAACTCTTACAAGAAAACATAGGCAAAAATCTCTTGAATATAAACACAAGCAACTTTTTCTTGAACGCATCCCCTTGGGCAAGGGAATCAAAATCAAAAATGAATAAATGGGACTACATCAAGCACAAAAGCTTCTGTATAGCAAAGGACACCATCAGCAGAAGAAAACGGCATCCTACAATAAGGGAGAATATATTTGTAAACAAAATATCTGACAAGGGGTTAACATCCAAAATATATAAAGAACTCACACGGCTCAACAACAAAACAGCAAATAACCCGATTAAAAAATGGGCAGAGGCTCCGGCGGGAGTCCCGGCAAGGCGGGTAAGGTACGGAGCCGCGAGCAGAACGAGTGCTCCTCTCCCCCAGCGCTCCAGCGGGAGGAGAGGATTCAGAGCCGGGAGGGAGTGGAAGTCTGCACCGGGAGCGCCGACACACGGCCTGCGGTGTAGCGGAGATAGGAGAGACAGAGGGCACAGGGTCCCAGCCGGGAACGTGCAAGTTGCCCGCGGCAGGCTCCGGGAAGGAGAAAGAAAGGAGAAAAAAGGGAAGAAAAGCGCGCGCTCTACCTCAGCGGTCTTAAAGAGACAGGAGCTCAGTAGAGGGGCCGGATAGCCCCACAAACTGAGCCCAGCACGCTAGGAGTCCTGGGGAGGTTTGGACCCCGTGGCTGGCGACTGGGAAAGAGTGCCCGCAATTGAGACCCCCACGGAGATCAACAGCTTACCATTCGTTCCCAACCCAGCCAGAACTATACAGTGGTGCTGGAATAGTGGAGCAACAGCGCCACCTACAGCACTCGTGCGGAACCCACTCCTGGTGGCTTTTTTTTTTTTTTATTGTTTTTTCTCCCCTTTCTTTTCCTTTTTTTCTTTCTCTCTTTCAACAGCCTCCCATTCATTCTCACCCGGCCACAGCTTTAAAGGGCCGTGTGGAGCGACGTGGCCGCGGCTCTGGAATAGTGGAGCAATAGCCCCACCTACAGCATTCACACAGAAACCACCCCGGTGGGCGTTTTGGTGTTTTTTTTCTTTTTTTTTTTTTGGTTGTTGTTGTTGCTGTTTTCTTTTAGGTGTTGCTGCCTTTTCTTTTTCTTTCTTTTCTTTTCCTTTCTCTCTCTCTCCTTTTACTTTTTTATTATTAGTAGAAATCTCTTTTTTTTCTTTTCTCTCCTTTCTTATCTCTCCTTGCTACCAACAACCAATTCTATAGTCATGAGAAGACAGAAGAATATGATACAGACAAAGCTTCAGACAAACACCACTCCAGAGAAAAAATCTGAAGAAATGGACATACACAGTCTTCCAGAAAAAGAATTCAGAATAAAAGTCATAGCCATGCTGATGGATCTACAGAAAAATGTGCAAGAGCTGAGGGAGGAAGTGAGGGAGGTGAGGAAAGACAATGCAGAAATGAAACAAGCCATCGAAGGGCTCAACAGCAGATTGAATCAGGTTCAAGACACGATCAAGGAATTACAAGACAGGGAACAGGAATACAAAGAAGCTGAGGCAGAGAGAGATAAAAGGATCTCTAAGAATGAAAGAATATTAAGAGAACTCTGTGACCAATCGAAACGGAGCAATATTCGCATTATAGGAGTACCAGAGGAAGAAGAGAGAGAAAAAGGGATAGAAAGTGTCTTTGAAGAAATAATTGCCGAAAACTTCCCCACGCTGGGGAAGGAAATAGTCTCACAGTCCACAGAAGCCCACAGATCTCCCAACACAAGGGACCCAAAGAAGACAACACCAAGACACATAATAATCAAGATGGCAAAGATCAAAGACAAGGACAGAGTATTAAAGGCAGCTAGAGAGAGAAAAAAGATCACCTACAAAGGAAAACCCATCAGACTGTCATCAGACTTCTCAACAGAAACCTTACAGGCCAGAAGAGAATGGCATGATATATTTAACGTAATGAAACAGAAGGGCCTCGAACCAAGAATATTGTATCCAGCACGATTATCATTTAAATATGACGGAGGGATTAAACAATTTCAAGATAAAAGAAAGTTGAGAGAATTTGCCACCCATAAACCACCACTACAGAATATCTTAAACGGACTGATCTAGAGGGGAACATCCCTAAGACTAAAAAGATGTCACCAGAGAAAATAAAAGCATAGCAAAGAAAGCAGACCACCCAAATACTAACTAAAGGCAAAGAATAAAACACCTAATATATAAAGAAAAGAGGAGGAAGAATAGGAAGGGAGAGATAAAGAAACATCAGACGGCGCACACAATAACTTAACAAGAAAGTTAAGTTAGATTCTTAGATAGTAAAGAAGCAACCCTTGAACCTTTGGTAACCACGAATCTAAAGCCTGCAATGGCAATAAGTACATATCTATCAATAATCACCCTAAATGTAAATGGACTGAATGCACCAATCAAAAGACACAGAGTAACAGAGTGGATAAAAAAGCAAGACCCATCTATATGCTGCTTACAAGAGACTCACCTTAAACCCAAAGATATACACAGACTAAAAGTGAAGGGATGGAAAAAAATATTTCAAGCAAACAACAAAGAGAAAAAAGCAGGTGTTGCAGTACTTGTATCAGATAAAATAGACTTCAAAATGAAGAAAGTAGCAAGAGATAAAGATGGACATTACATAATGATAAAGGGGTCAGTCCAACAAGAAGATATAACCATTATAAACATATATGCACCCAACACAGGAGCATCAGCATATGTGAAACAAATACTAACAGAAGTGAAGGAGGAAATAGACAGCAATGCAATTATTCTAGGAGACTTTAACACGCCACTCACTCCAAAGGATAGATCAACCAGACAGAGGATAAGTAAAGACACAGAGGCACTGAACAACACACTAGAACAGATGGACCTAACAGATATCTACAGAACTCTGCACCCAAAAGCAGCAGGATACACATTCTTCTCAAGTGCACATGGAACATTTTCCAGAATAGACCACATTCTAGGCCACAAAAAGAACCTCAGTAAATTCAAAAATATTGAAATCTTACCAACCAACTTCTCAGATCACAAAGGTATAAAATTAGAAATAAATTTCAGAAAGAAATCAAAAAGGCTCACAAATACATGGAGACTTAACAACATTCTCCTAATGAATCAATGGGTTAACGACCAAATCAAAACAGAAATCAAAGAATATATGGAGACTAATGACAACAACAACACAAAGCCACAACTTCTGTGGGACGCAGCGAAGGCAGTCTTAAGAGGAAAGTACATTGCAATCCAGGCCCATTTAAAGAAGGAAGAACATTCCCAAATGAACAGTCTAAGGACACAATTATTGAAATTGGAAAAAGAAGAACAAATGAGGCCCAAAGTTACCAGAAGGAGAGACATAATAAAGATCAGAGAAGAAATAAATAGAATTGAGAAGAATAAAACAATAGAAAAAATCAATGAAACCAAAAGCTGGTTCTTTGAAAAAATAAACAAAATAGATAAACCCCTAGCCAGACTCATTAAGAGAAAAAGAGAATCTACACATATAAACAGAATCACAAATGAGAAAGGAAAAATAACGACGGACCCCACAGAAATACAAAGAATTATAAGAGAATATTACGAGCATCTATATGCCAACAAGCTGCAAAACCTAGAAGAAATGGACAACTTCTTAGAAAAATACAGCCTTCCAAGACTCACCAAGCAGGAAACAGAAAAACTAAACAGACCAATCACCAGCAATGAAATTGAATCGGTAATCAAAAAACTACCCAAGAACAAAACCCCCGGACCTGATGGATTCACCTCTGAATTCTACCAGACATATAGAGAAGAAATAACACCCATTCTCCTTAAAGTTTTCCAAAAAATAGAAGAGGAGGGAATACTTCCAAACTCTTTCTATGAAGCCAGCATCACTCTAATACCAAAACCGGGCAAAGACCTCACTAAAAAAGAAAATTACAGACCAATATCCCTGATGAATGTTGATGCAAAAATACTCAACAAAATATTAGCAAACCGAATTCAAAAATATATCAAGAGGATCATACACCATGATCAAGTGGGATTCATCCCAGGGATGCAAGGATGGTACAACATTCGAAAATCCATCAACATCATCCATCACATCAATGAAAAGAAGAACAAAAACCACATGATCATCTCCATAGATGCTGAAAAAGCATTTGACAAAATTCAGCATCCATTTTTGATTAAAACTCTCAACAGAATGGGTATAGATGGCAAGTACCTCAACATCATAAAGGCTATATATGACTAACCCACAGCTAACATCATACTTAATAGCGAGAAGCTGAAAGCTTTTCATCTAAGATCGGGAACAAGACAGGGGTGACCACTCTCTCCACTGTTATTCAACATAGTACTGGAGGTCCTAGCCACGGCAATCAGACAAAACAAAGACATACAAGGCATCCATGTTGGTAAAGAAGAAGTCAAATTGTCACTATTTGCAGATGATATGATACTGTACATAAAAAACCCTAAAGTCTCCACTCCAAAACTACTACAACTAATATCTGAATTCAGCAAAGTTGCAGGATATAAAATTAACACACAGAAATCTGTTGCTTTCCTATACACTAATGATGAGCTAACAGAAAGAGAAATCAGAAAAACAATTCCATTCACAATTGCACCTAAATGAATAAAATACCTAGGAATAAACCTAACGAAGGAAGTGAAAGACCTGTACTCTGAAAACTACAAGACACTCCTAGGAGAAATTAAGGAAGACACTAACAAATGGAAATGCATCTCATGCTCTTGGCTAGGAAAAATCAATATTGTCAAAATGGCAATACTACCTAAAGCAATCTACAGATTCAACGCAATCCCTATCAAACTACCAACAGCTTTCTTCAATGAACTGGAACAAATAATTCTAAAATTCATATGGAACCAGAAAAGACCCCGAATAGCCAAAACAATCCTGAGAAGGAGGAATCAAACAAGGGGAATTACGCTCCCTGACTTCAAGCTCTACTACAAAGCCAGAGTAATCAAGACAGTTTGGTACTGGCACAAAAACAGACCCACAGACCAGTGGAACAGAATAGAAAATCCAAACATTAACCCAAACACCTACAGTCAATTAATATTTGATAAAGGAGCCCTGGATATACAATGGGGAGATGACAGCCTCTTCAGCAGCTGGTGTTGTAAAAACTGGACAGCTACATGTAAGAGAATGAAACTGGACTACTGTCTAACCCCATACACAAAGGTAAACTCAAGGTGGATCAAAGACCTGAATGTAAGTCATGAAACCATAAAACTCTTAGAAAAAAACATAGGCAAAAATCTCTTGGACATAAACATGAGTGACTTCTTCATGAACATATCTCCCCGGGCAAGGGAAACAAAAGCAAAAATGAACAAATGGGACTATATCAAGTTGAAAAGCTTCTGTACAGCAAAGGACACCATTAGTAGAACAAAAAGACATCCTACAATATGGGAAAATATATTCATAAATGATGTATCTGATAAGGGGTTGACATCCAAAATATACAAAGAACTCACGCACCTTAACAAACAAAAAGCAAATAACCCAATTAAGAAATGGGCACAGGACATGAATAGACACTTCTCTAAAGAAGAAATTCAGATGGCCAACAGGCACATGAGAAAATGCTCCACATCACTAATCATCAGAGAAATGCAAATTAAAACCACAATGAGATATCACCTCACACCAGTGAGGATGGCCAACATCCAAAACACAAACAACACCAAATGTTGGCGAGGATGTGGAGAGAGGGGAACCCTCCTACATTGCTGGTGGGAATGCAAATTAGTTCAACCATTGTGGAAAGCAGTATGGAGGTTCCTCAAAAAACTCAAAATAGAAATACCATTTGACCCAGGAATCCCACTCCTAGGAATTTACCCCAAGAATGCAGCAGCCCAGTTTGAGAAAGACAGATGCACCCCTATGTTTATTGCAGCACTATTTACAATAGCCAAGAAATGGAAGCAACCTAAGTGCCCATCAGTAGATGAATGGATTAAGAAGATGTGGTACATATACACAATGGAATATTACGCAGCCATAAGAAAAAAACAAATCCTACCATTTGCAACAACATGGATGGAGCTGGAGGGTATTATGCTCAGTGAAATAAGCCAGGCCGAAAAAGACAAGTACCAAATGATCTCACTCATATGTGGAGTATAAAAACAAAGAAAAAAAAAAACTGAAGGAACAAAACAGCAGCAGACTCACAGAACCCACGAATGGACTTACAGTTACCAAAGGGAAAGGGACTGGGGATATGGGTGGGAAGGGAGGGATAAGAGGGTAAAAGGGGCATTACCATTGGCAGACATAGGGTGGGGGGCACGGGGGGACTGTACAGCTCAGAGAAGACAAGTAGTGATTCTCATCTCACTACACTGATGGACAGTGACTGTAATAGGGTTGGTGGGGGGGACCTGATGAAGGGGGTAGTTTAATCATCACAATATTGCTCATGTAATTGTAGGTTAATGATACTAAAATAAAATAAATTGTAAAAAAAAAAAAATGGCAGAGGATATGAAAAAACAATTCTCCAAAGAAATTTAGATGGCCAACAGGACATGAAAAGATGCTCCACATCACTAATTATCAGGGAAATGCAAATTAAAACCAAAATGAGGTATCACCTCACACCAGTTAGGATAGCCAACATCCAAAAGACTAGGAACAACAAATGCTGGCGAGGATGTGGAGAAAGATGAACCCTCCCACACTGCTGGTGGGAATGTAAATTCGTTCGACCGTTGTGGAAAGCAATATAGAGGTTCCTTATAAAACTAAAAATAGAAATATCATTTCACCCGGAAATTCCACTCCTAGGAATTTGCCCAACGAAAACAAGTTCTCACATTCAAAAAGACATATGCACCCCTATGCTTATTGCAGCACTATATACAGTAGCAAAGATATGCAAGAAACCTAAGTCTCCATCAGTAGATGAATGGATAAAGAAGAAGTGGCACATATACACAATGGAATACTATCCAGCCATAAGAAAGAAACAAATCCTACCATTTGCAACAACATGGATGGACCTAAAGGGTATTATCTTCAGTGAAATAAGCCAGGTGGAGAAAGTACTAAATGATTTCCCAAATTAGTGGAGTGTAACAACAAAGCAAACCTGAAGGAACAAAACAGCAGCAGACTCACAGACTCCAAGAAGGGGCTAGCAGTTACCAAAGGCGAGGGGTGAGGAGAATGGGTGTGTAGGGAGGGAGAAGGGGGTGGAGAGGTATTATGATTAGTACACATGGTGTGTGTGTAGGGGGGGTCATGGGTAAGACAGCATAGCAAAGAGGAGACAAGTAGTGACTATAGCATCTTACTACACTGATAGTGAGTTCAATGGGGTATAGGGGGGACTTGATAATATGGGGGAATGTAGTAATCACATTGTTTTTCAGGTGAAACCTTCATAAGAGTGTATATCAATGATAGGTTAATAAAAAAAAGAGGTGAACGACAGAGAGTGGTGTTATGGTTACTTGGTAACACACTGGTATTGTGAATGTATGGGGAGTAAGGACCAGACAACCACTGCAAAAAAATGAAAAGAAAGAAAAGAGCAGACAAACTGAATCTTGAAAAAGAAGAACAAAGTTGGAGGACCCAAACTTCAAAATTTTAAAACTTACTGTAAAGCTACAGCAATCCTTAAAAGCATGATACTGGCATAATTATAGACATAGAGGTCAATGCTTTAGAATAAGCACCAGAAATAAGCCCATATGTCTATCAACAGTTGATTTTCAATAAGGGTTCTGAGGCTATTCAATGGAGAAGAGAACCACCTCCTGAACAAATGATGCTGGGACAACTGGATACCCACAGACAAAAGAACAAAATTGGTCCCCATTCTCACACCAGTTAGGACGGCCACCATCCAAAAGACAAACAAAAAGAACCGTTGGCGAGGATGTGGAGAAAGGGGAACCCTCCCACACTGCTGGTGGGAATGTAAGCTAGCTCGACGATTGTGGAAAGCAATATGAAGGTTCACCATAAAACTAAAAATAGAAATACCATTTTACCAGGGAATTCCACTCTTAGGAATTTGCCCAAAGAAAACAAGTTCTCAGATTCAGAAAGACATATACACCCCTAGGCTTATTGCAGCACTATTTACAATAGCCAAGATATGCAAGCAACCTAAGTGTCCATCAGTAGATGAATGTATAAAGAAGAAGTGGTACATACACACAATGGAATACTATTCAGCCATAAGAGAGAAACAAATTCAACCATTTGCAACAACTTGGATGGAGCTGGAGGGTATTATGCCCAGTGAAATAAGTCAGGCAGAGAAAGACAAGTACCAAATGATTTCCCTCATTTGAAGAGTATAATGACAAAGCAAAACTGAAGGAACAAAACAGCAGCAGACTCCCAGACTCCCAGAAACGACTAGCAGTTACCAAAGGGGAGGGTTGGGGTGGGTGGGTGGGGAGGGAGGTAGAAGGGGATTGAGAGGTATTATGATTAGTGCACCTGGTGTGTGTGGGGTCACGGGGAAGACAGTGTAGCACAGAGAAGACAAGTAGTGACTGTGGCATCTTACTACACTGATGGACAGTCATTTCAGTGTGGTCTAGGGGGGACTTGATAATTTGGGTGAATGTAGTAAGCACATTGTTTTTCACGTGAAACCTTCATAAGAGTGTGTATCAGTGATACCTTAATGAAAAAAAAAAAAGAAGTGAAAGAGAGAGTGTGGTCTCAATGGCTACTTTGGGTAACACACTGGGATTCTGAAAGTATGAGTAGTAAGGACCAGAAAACCCCTGCAAAAAAAGAAGAAAAGTAAAGAAAGGACAAACTGATCCTAAAACTCATATGGAAATGCAAGGGGCACAGATGGCCAAAAGAATCTTGAACAAGAACAAAGTTGGAGGACCCATACTTCCCAATTTCAAAACTTACTGTAAAGCTACAGCAAACCTAAAAAGCGTGGTACTGGCATAATTATAGACACATCGGTCAATGCTTTAGAATTAGTGCCACAAATAAGCCCATATGTCTATCAGCAGTTGATTTTCAATAAGGGTTCCAAGGCCATTCAATGGAGGAGTGAACAACCTCTTCAACAAATGGTGCTGGGACACCTGGATATCCACACATAAAAGAACAACTTTAGTCCCCAATCTCAGACCATATAAAAATATTAAGTCTAAAATGGATCACCGGGCTAAACGTAAGGGCTGAAAGTATAAAACTTTTGGAATAAAACACAGGTGTAACTCCCCAATGACCTCGGATTCCACTAACGTTACTTGACTGTGACGGCAAAAGCACAGCCACACCAAAGGCAAACAAACGAAAAAGATGAATTGTACAGCATCCAAATAAAAAACTTGTGTGCAACAGAGGACTCTACCTAGAAAGTGAAACGACAGCCCACAGGATGGGAGAAACATTTACAAATCAGGTATCTGATAAGGGTCTACCTTCCAGAATGCATAAAGAACTCTTACAACACAACAGCAAAAAAAAAAAAAAAAAAAGCAAGCAACCCACTGAAACAATGGTCAAAGGCCTTGAATAGGCATTACTCCAAAGCAGTTATAAATGGCCAAGACGCACATGAAAAGATGCTCAATATCATTAACCGATAGAGCAATGCAAACCAAAACCACCATGAGATAGTGCTTCACACCCTAAGGGAGGGCTATTATATGTTAGGGAAAGCAAGCGGAAAATAACAAGTTTGGAGGAGGATGTGGAGAAACCGGGACCTGCATTCACTGCTGCTGAGAATGCAAAATGGTACCGGCGCTTTGCAAAATCAGTTGGGCAGCTCCTCAGTAAGGTAAACATGGAATTACCGTACAACCTTGCAATAGCTAGCCAGCCCCAGCTCTATGCCCACAAGAATTGAAAACAGGTGTTGGAACAGAACCTTGTACAGGAATCATCACCGCAGCGCTATTCATGATGGCTACAAGGTGGGAATCACCCAAACGCCACCAGCTGACGAACAGATACACAACACGCGGTCGACCCTTGGTCTAGAGAATGTTACTCAGCCATGAAAAGGAATGGAGAGCTGATTCATGCTATGGCGTGCACGAGCCACAAGGCAAACGTTATGCTGAGTGAAAGCGGCCAGAGACAGAAGGCCATCTATTTACCAGTGTGAAGCCATTTGTAGGAGGACTCCAGAATGGGCAAACCTCCACGGACAGGGGAGCAGGTTCGGGGCTGCCTCGGGGAAGAGACGGCAGTCGGGGGAGTGCCTGAGGAGTACAGGGGTTTCTTTTTGGGGTGGCGCTCACGTCTTGGGACTACACAGCTGTGATGGACGCCCAACACTGCGGGCGTATACTTGGTGCCGCTGGATCGTATCCGTTTGTCGTTTCTCCTGTCCAGCGGCAAGTCAGAGTTCCCTCAGAGAGAGGTGCCAGGGAGCAGGGAACACAGGCTCATGCCTGCACCTTTTCCCTGCAGGCCCAGGCCGGCCAGGGGCCAATGCGAGAGCAGTGACCTCACTGCATGTACGTCACAAAGCGTGCTCCTCGACCAATGAGGGAATGAGGGGCCGGTCCATAGTCGCTAGGATACGGAGTAGCGTCCCGACTACCTGCTGTCTTGAGAGGTTGGGGCCCAACGGCGCACTGCCCCGCATCCCAACGCACCTTGTCGCGCTCCCTGCATCCCATCGCACCGCATCGCACCTCGTCGCACCGCACCGCAGAACTAGGCTGGTCGGAGAAAGCGCACCCAACGCCCAGCATGCCGTGGCATAGGAAGCATCGGGTGTCGTCTGGTGGCCAGAGGATGACCCGCTCTCGCACCACCAGAGCAGAGCTGCTGTTCCCGGTGAACCAGGTGGAACGCCTCCTGCGGGAGCGCTACTTCTTCCATCACATGAGCCGTTCCACACCCGTCTTCGTAGCGGCCGTCATCCAGTACCTGACAGCCAAGGTCTTGGAACTGGCGGGCAATGAGGCCCACAACTGGGGCCGTAGGCGCATCACACCAGAGATGCTGGACAGGGTACTCCACAGCAACCCACTCTTCAGCAGCCTTTTCAGGAACACCATCTTCTCCCAAGTGGCCCTGGCCAGGCGGTAGCTACCTCAACACCACCTGGGTCCCTGCGCCTCGGCCGACAGGCACCAGGCCCGCTCACAGCTGGCACAGTCCCAGACCGGCTGGTGCCTCGGGCAATGTCGTTGACATTCAATAAAGTGTTTTAAGAAAAATAAAAAGTAAATTTAAAAAAGTAATATATGTTCCATGTTCATTTTGATATCGTTAAGTGCTATTTAGTATTGTTAAGATGGCAATATTGCCCAAATTCATCTACAAGTTCAATGTAATCACTACGAAACTTCTAGCTGGCTTCTCTGCAGAAATTGCTCGCTTATCCTAAAATTTATACGGAAGCACAAGAGACCCAGAATAGCTAAAACGATGCTGAAAGAGAACAACAAAAGTTGAAGTCTCACACATCCTGATTTCAAAACTCATTACAAAGCTACAGCAGTTAAGGCAGTGTTATATTGGCATAAGGATGGACTTATAGATCAATAGAATAGAATTGAGAGCCTGGCAATAAGCCCATACATTTGTGGTCCACTGGTTTTCAACATGAGTGTCAAGACCATTTAGTGGGGGAAAAGACAGTCTTTCCAACAGATGGTGCTGGGATGACCGGATATCCACAGGCAAACAGAACAATTTGGACCCTTGCCTTACGCACATAATAATAATAACATATTGACCTAGTGAACAAAAAGTTAACTCAAAGTGGATCAAAGATCTACACATAAGAGCTAAAACTATAAAAATCTTAGGAGAACACAGAGGTATAAATCTTGTGACTTCAGACTAGGCAATGGTTTCTTATCTATCACACCAAAGCCATAAAAGACAAACAAACAAAAAGATAAATTGGAGGTCATCAGAATGAAAAACTTCTGTGCTTCAGCGGACACCATCAGGAAATGGAAAAGACACCCACAGATTGGGAGAAAATATTCACAAATCACATATTTGTTAAAAGACTTAGATCCAGAGTATTAAAAGAACACCTACAACTCAATAATAAAAGGACAAATAGCTCAGTTAAAAAATGGCAAAGTATCTGAATAGACATTTTTCCAAATAAGATGTACAAATAGTCAATAAGCACATAGAGAGATGCTCGACATAATTATCCACCAGAGAAATGCAAATCAAAACCAAAATGAGATATCACTTCACACCCAATAGGATTTACGTAATCAAGAAGTCAGATCTCATGGACAAAGAGATCAGAATTGTGGTTACCAGAGGCTGGGGGTGGGGTGGGGCTGAAGGTAGGAAAAATTGGAGGCAGGTGGTGAAAAGATACACACTTCCAGTTATGTTAAATCAGTACTAGAGAGGAAATGTACATGATGGCTATACTTAACTGTTCTGTATGACACATACAAAAGTTGTTAAAAGTATATCCTGAGAGTTCTCATCCCAGGGAAAAACTTTTTTTTCTTTTACCACATATATATGAGATGATTGATAATAACTACACCTAGTGTGGTCATCATTTCCACAATATGTCTAAATCAAACCATCATCTTGTATATTTGCAGGGATTCAAGGATGTTGCAATATTCCAAAATTCATCAACATCATCCACCACATCAAAAAAAAAGGACAAAAACCACATGATCATGCCCATAGATGCTGAATGAGCATTCAACAAAAATCAACATCCATTCTTGATAAAAACTTTCAACAAAATAGGTATAGAGGGCAAGTACCTCAACATAATAAATGCCATGTATGACAGATCCACAGCCAAGATCGTACTTAACAGCAATGAAGCTGAAAGCTTTTCCTTTAAGACTGGGAACAAGACAAGGATGCCCTCTCTCCCCACTTTTATTCAAAATAGTTCTGGAGGTCCTCCCCATGGCAATCAGACAACACAAAGAAATAAAAGGCATCTAGCCTTGTAAGGAAGAAAAAACTGTCACTGTTTGCAGGTGACATGATACTGTACATAAAAAACCCTAAAGAATCCACCCAAAATTACTAGAAATAATAACTGAATTCAACAAAGTTGCAGGATACAAAATCTACACACAGAAATCTGTTGCATTCCTATATACTAACGATGAACTAACAGAAAGAGAAATTAGGAAAATAATTCCATTTGTAATTGGATCAAAAATAATAAATTACCTAGGAAAAAACCTAACCAAGGATGTGAAAGACTTCCCTGAAAACTACAAGAAACTCGTGAGGGAAATTAAAGAAGATACCAATACATGGAAATA
Source organism: Phataginus tricuspis (assembly GCA_029783875.1). NCBI lineage: Eukaryota > Metazoa > Chordata > Mammalia > Pholidota > Manidae > Phataginus > Phataginus tricuspis. The sequence goes on along the minus strand of JAQQAC010016209.1, from coordinate 95,437,532 downwards.
CATCCTGTGCCCATGGATAGGAAGAATTAATATTGTCAAAATGGCCATCCTGCCTGGAGCAATCTACTGATTCAATGCAATCCCTAACAAAATATCAATGGCATTCTTCAACAAACTAGAGAAAATAGTTGTAAAATTTGTATGGAACCACAAAAGACCCCAAAGAGCCCAAGCAATCTTGAGAAGGAAGAATAAAGCTGGGGGGATTACACTTCCTGATTTGAAGCTCTACTACAAAGCCACAATAATTCAGACAATTTGGTACTGGCACAAGAACAGACCCATAGATCAATGGAAGAGAATAGAGAGCCCAGATACAAACCCAAGAATATATGGTCAATTAATATATGATAAAGGAGCCATGGCCATACAATGGAGAAATGACAGCGTCTTCAACAACTGGCGTTGGCAAAACAGGATAGCTACATGTAAGAGAATGAAACTGGATTACTGTCTAACTCCATACACAAAAGTAAACTCAAAACAGATCAAAGACCTGAATGTAAGTCATGAAACCGTAAAACTCTTAGAAAAAAACATAGGCAAAAGTCTTTTGAATGTAAACATGAGCAACATTGTCCTGAACACACGTCATTGGTCAAGGGAAACAAAATAAAAAATGAGCAAGTAGGACTACATCAAACTAAAAGGCTTCTGTGCAGCAAAGGGCACCATCAGCAGAAGAAAGAGGAAACCTGCAGTATAGGAGAATGTATTCTCAAGATTTATTTGGTAAGGTGTTAACATGTAAAATATATAAAGAACTCATATGCCTCAATACTAAAACAACAAAACAACCTGATTGAAAAAATGAGCAGAGAACCTGAATAGACATTTCTCCAAGGAAGAAATATAGATGGCTAACAGGCACATGAAAAGATGTTCCACATCATTAATCATAGGGAAGTCCAAATCAAAGCCACAATGAGATATAACCTTAAACCAATAAGAATGGCCACTATCCAGAAGACAAGAAATAGCAAGTATTGGCAAGGATGTGGAGAAAAGGGAACCTTCCTACATTGTTGGTGGGAATGTAAATCGGTGCAGTCACTGTGGAAAGCAGTATGGAAGTGTGTCAATAAGCTAAGAGTAGAAATATTATATGATCTACTAATTCCACTTCTAGGAATTTGCTGGAAGAAAACAAAATCCCTGATTTGAAAAGATATATGCAACCCTATGTTTATTGTCAAATTATTTATAATAGCCAAATTATGGAGGCAACCAAAGCGTCCATTAGTAGATGAATGGATAAAGAAGAGGTGGTACATATATACAACGGAATATTATTCAGCCATTAAAAGAAAAAGAGATCCAGCCATTTGCAATGACATGGATGGACCTAGAGGGTATTATTCTGAGTGACATAAGCCAGGCAGAGAAAGACAAATCCCATATGATTTCACTTCTTTGTGGAATATTAAAACAAAATGAACAAAATAGCTGTAGATTTCTAGACACTAAGAAGTGTCTGGTGGTTACCATGAAGGAGGGGTTGGGATGGGTGGATGAGGAGGGTGATGGGGATCAAAGGGCACAAAAAATTCTCAATCATAATATAAATTGGTCATGGGGACGGTAATACAGCATGGAGAATATAGGCAATGATTCTGTAACATCTTCCTACACTGAAGGATAGTAACTGCACTAGTGGAGGTGAGGATTTAATAATCTGGGTAATGGCAGTTAATTATTCTTCAACATCTTATTACTTTGATGGACAGTGACCATACAGGAGGGGGTGAGGACTTAGTAATATGGGTAAAGGTTGAGCCACTATGTTGTGTATTTGAAATCAACATGAGATTGTATATTAATGATACTTTAATTTAGAAAAAGTGAAATACTAAAATCCTCAATCAAAATCAGAACAAGGAAGGGTTACCTGCTAGTCAGCATTGTCTTATAGAAGGTTTTTAACATATAAGAACAATTTTAAACTGTTATAACATCAGAAAAGAAGATAAATTGGTTATTCCTGATTGTATGCCTAGAAAGCCTAAGAGATTCTCATAAAAAGCTATGTGCTCTAGGAAGAGAATACATTAGAGTGGCAGATATATAAAAACCAAAGAATTTTCTAAACTAGAATAAGTACCTAGAAAAGACAATGAGGGGGGAAAATTCCAATTACATCATAACTAAAACTCATATCTAGAAATAAACTTTTCAAGAAAGACAAAAAAAAAATAATAATACGGGTAACTCTTAAACCACTGTGTTGTTTACTTGAAACCAATATAAGATTGTATATCAATGACACTTCAATAAAAAAATAATCTAAGGACTTAACTTTCAAAGATACTGTTATTTCTTAAAACACATACTGTTAAAATGATATTTGTATTATTTTTTTCACTTCTTTGTACAAAAACTTAGTTCTCCATAAAGAAAATTCTCTTAAAAGCTTAACATTAAATCTGCAGTCAACTGAATAAACCAATTTCGTAGAAAATACGTAATGACGTAGATCAATTACAGATTATCATTTTGAATGCATTACTTCACAGGATGCTGTTCAATGGAAAAAATAGTGATATATGTGATTATTATTGACTATTAGTTTTACAAAAAGCACATAAAATTTTAAAAGTTAATTTTTTTGTATGAAGAAATATATTCCGATCTCATAATGTTCATTTATTTGTATGCTTACAAAAAATATCTCCCATTAGTTCATGCTGACATCAGAGCTAATATGACACATTTGTTTGAATTATTCTGCAAAGCAGACACATTTTTCTAGGTCAGAAGAGATTTCTAATATCCTTGTTTGTCAAAAGTGTTAGAGGTCATCACTATTTTAATGGGGGGGGGGGAGTTCCTTAATGAAAATCCAAAACATATCTCTAATCTAGATCCTGAGTTGAAACATTGAACATATAATTAATTTCAAACATTCTTTTGATTTCATCATAAAAACCTCACAACATTCCTTCCATGATCAATCAGAACTCCACTTGAAAGACTATCATTTCAACAAGGAAAATTTTGGGAAATGTTTAAGATTTCATGAATATTGAGATATCTAAAAAATCTGAAAATAAGTATTACATACATATATCGAAAGACACTGGAAAATTGAAAGACATTTTGTTTATTCACTGTGCCAAATAAAAACTCCACCTATACAGAAGAGAAATCACAATAAGAAAAAATCTCCCAGGGTAGCATGCATACTTCACGTAATTGTGATTTTATTTCATGATGGAAAAATTTAGACCACTGGTGGTAAACACTGCAAGAGAGAAATATTGAATGGATCAAAAGTGACAGAGAAAGAAAACCACATTTGTTGAGAAAAACGTATTCTTTCTAGAAGTAGCAAATTATTATATCTAAAAATTAATCCCTTTGCTGCCGACATGATTCTCAAACTGTGTATTTCTCATAAATCATCTTGAGTTGGCTATGATTTCTAAAGTGAGTAATTTGGGAGGTGGCTAAAAGGAATGAAAAAAGGACGGAAATAAATTAAAAATGACTGGCCTAGAGTAGGTTTATGAAAAAAGAAAAGAGATGAGATATTTAAGCAAAATTGTGTTCAGTGGGAAACAGTACATTCCTCTGATCTGTCTGTGTGTTTTTTGTTGGACACTTCTCCCCTAAAACTAATGAATATTTAGTTGTGGAATAAAATTAACAGGGCTTAGAACATAAATAACCCATGGTTTTATGAAGCCCAAACAGATGGAATTTGTTTGGGGTGTTCACAATAATAAAGAAATTATATGTAAAATATGTGGATTTCACTATGTGGAAAGTGATAATAAATGGAAGCTAAGAAAAAAAAAGTGATGGAATAAAAAGAACTCCTCCTGAAGTTTTCAAGAGTGAAGGAAAATAAACAATTTCTTTATCTTTTTTTTCTTTCAATGAGCAACATGAGCTTGCCAAGGGCAAGATATGTAGAGCAACTGCAAAATCTGAGTAAGAACCAAAAATATTTCTTGTTAAAAGTTTTAGAACAAAAACTGTAGTAAAATTTGGTTGCTAATTATAATCACATTTTGACACCAAAGATCATTTTCTTCTTTTCTAGCATTTCACTTGGTCATACCATTATTTGCCTATTTTTTCCTAGGTAGGAAAAAATGACTAAGCTTCAGACATAAGGGAAACTGTACAAAAGAATAATGTGCTCTCATTATGGTTCTTTTCTCTCTCTTTTTTTAAATGGTAACACCTTCTACCTTTACTGCCCACCTCAAACAGACATTTCAGTATCTCATTGTACGGAACAGTGGCTAATTGATAACAGTGAATAACTGAGGCATTAAATAAAGTATTTCAGTTTGTCAAATTATAACTAAATATTTTGATGAATTCACCCCAATTTCCTCTGGCACTTCCACCCTGATTAAAGTCAGGCTGGCACGAACAAGAGACTTAACTTAGGGCTTGAATGAATGGCAAGTGCTGGTCTTGCTGGCTTCTGTTTTTCTTTATTACTCATAGACTCCAAAAGCAGCTATTTTCTGAAAAATGAAGAAGGATCAAGCAAGTCCAACAGAGATGTTTTAAAATAACCCAGTGGATGTCATCTGGAATATGGGAGAGTTACATATCGCTAAATTAGGTAAACGGTTCCTGTTCTTCCTATAGCATCTATATTGTGGGTATCTTTTGGGTAGAGTGGTTGTACTTCCTTTCCAAATTTCTCCTTTGCTCCAGCTGAAATATTTAGATCTATTTTAGTAGTTCTCAGCTGGTTCCTCAGGAGACATCTGGCAATGTTGAGTCACTTCTGATTGCCCTACTTGGAAGAGTGGTGTTACTGTCATCTAGTGGATAAGGGCTGGGAATGCTGCAGAACAACCTGCAATGCCTGGGACAGCTCCCCACAGTGAAGAATTATTTGGCTCTAAACATCAATGGCGCTGAAGTTGAGAAAACCTGGTCTAACTAACCTTGCCAGTGACTTAATCCCTTTTCATTTATAGTAATTCTTTACTGCAAGACTTTAGGGTTTTTTATTTAGTGATATATATTTCACATGTATCAGTTCTTTGTAATCTAGTTTCCATTATCATCTTTTAAGAGGCCGGAAGTCCTAGGACCTTCTACATTAAAGTCTTATGCTGGTCATCTGACACGATTTTATGATCCTCAATACGGATATATTTCTCTTTCATGACTCATATATGCCTCTAATTATTCTTCAAATGATGCCATTTTATTCCCAACATTCCTCATGTACAGCAGATTAAATGCAACATTCTGATAGCCTGTTAGTATTTCAATATGTGGTGGCCAAAGCACTAAACTCTTGATTATCTTCGACAACATAGAGAGATCTGGCAATCATACTCTGACACCTCCTTGAAAGGTTTTTGATATTTTAAAACATATAACAAAAGGTTTTAAACGTAGAACAAAACTATTTTTTTTTAATTTTAAACAGAAAAAGTATTTTAAAACATAGACTAAAACTTTAGCCTTTAGAACACCTTTGTTTCTTCAAATTCATTCTTCTAATTGTAACTTCAGTGCTGAATTAAACAATTTGAAGGCAAATTGCAATGGATAGTAACTAAAATCCCGGTTATTTTACTACTCTTCAACTTAAATACAAATAGGTATATTTTCATCTGAATCTAATATGCTAAATTCATCAGTTATGACAGTGATGTGCGGTAGGATCCCATCCCCTTATTAATCTGGCCTTGGAGAGCTGTCTCAGCTGCTATGAGGACAAACTTCGTCTTTAACACACATACAAAAACTGAAAGGGGTTGATATCTTGCTATTGTGACAGTATGTTTAGTAAGTCGAACTTTCCTTACCACTTAGCCTTTAGTGGAGCTTAAGCCAGAGTTTATCTTGGAAATTGCTGTGATTCATGATTCAACCATCTTTTAAAAATGACTTTATTTCCTTCATGTCTTTTTCTCTTGCAGTCAGGTTAACTCACTGATCTTAAGTGAACATTAAATAGGCTTTAAATCAAATAGACTTTTCACAGCCACTAGCATTGGAAATCTTCAGTTTCAATATTCTGTGTAGAATTACAGAAATTGAGAATTTTGCAAATTAAGAGAATTCTTTGTAGTAGAGAGGTCAAAAAAATTAACAGAAGCAATTAGCAAGCTCATCCTATGTGTCAAGTGCTTTATATTTATTATCTTATTAAAGCCTCTCCCACAATTTTATGAGAAAAGCTGCAATCATATCAATTTATAGACAGAGACACTGGGCATAGAAGGATTAAGTAAGTGACAAGGATTCTAACTTAGGTTTGTCTGAATTCAAAGCAAAAAAAATGGTGTTTTGAGATGCAACTGAACATGCAGAACTGACTAACTTATATAAGTCTATTTCAAATGCAGCTGTAATAACTAGCTTATAAGTAGGTTCTTAAACAAATGTGGATTTTATTCATCCCTCAAACATTTATTAAGTACCTGCTATATATGCCAGATGCTAAGAGATATAAAAATGATTAAAATAGCATCCTATTCCTTGAGGACTTCATAGTTGGTTAAGGAGGGGTATATAATTAAAAAAAGTTCAATAAGGGTAGCAAATGCTGTAACAGAATGATGGACAAATTGGTAATTGGGAGGGGTGGAATAGCATGGCATGCATATGTGACCTCCATATTCAGGGTGTTGTTGCCTATGATAGCCCCATTTTACCCAGATGTATGAAATATTTTTTATAGTAATAGCTTAAATGATCATGATAATTATATTACTCCACAGAGTCTACTGTATTAATAATAATTTTTATTTGTACTCTGCTTTGTGTGCTATGCTTTAATTTTATCTTCATAAAAGAGCTCTTTTATCCTATAGATAAAGAAATTGAGGCTCAGAGAGGTTATGCAGTTTACCCAAGGCCACACAGCTAATAATTAACAGAGCAAGGAATCAAACTTAAGATTACAGTGTGTGTCATGTTCTCACTGTCTCTGTGTACTTCCTTTATCCTCTTTGTATATCTCTTCTCTCTGTCAGTCCTTTTCACCTACCTTTTTCTTTTCCTCCCTTTATCTCTCTATCTTATCTATAAAAAATAAAACACTGAAATATGCTTTTTTCCTTATTTGGAACATACACTGACAAATTCATATTCTTGTCTTTAAAAGTTGAGGGAATTTTGTTTTCTTTGGGTAAATTCCTAGAAGTGTAATTAATGGGTCATATAGTATTTCTGTTATTAGTTTTTTGAGGAGCAACCTAAGTGTCCATCAGTAGATGAATGGATAAAGAAGGGGTGGTACATATACACAATGGAATATTATTCAGCCATAAAAAAGAAAGAAATCCTGTCATTTGCAAGAACATGGATGGACCCAGAGGGTATTATGCAAAGTGAGATAAACCAGGCAGAGAAAGACAAATCCCATATGATTTCACTTATTTGTGGAATATAAAAACAAAATAAAATGAACAAAATAGCAGTAGACTCATAGACACTGAGAAGTGACTGGTGGTTACTGTAGGGGAGGGGTTAGGATGGGGGTAGAGAAAGTGAGCTGGATAAAAGGGCACAAAAATTCTCAATCATAATATAAGTTGGTCACAGGGATGGTAGTACAGCATGAAGAATATAGGCAATGATTCTGTAACATCTTCCTACACTGACAGATAGTAACTGGACTAGTGGGGGTGAGGATTTAATAATATGGGTAACTATTGAACTACTGTGTTGTTTACTTGAAACCAATATGATGTATGTCAACTACACTTCAATTTTTAAAAGTTGAGGGAATATTGTATTATTTATCCATAAAAACAGGTTGCTTTCTACTCATGTGATTCTTGTTAGCAAGAAATAATCTCTCCTCCACCTGAACTCCTTTTAGCTCTTTCTCATAGATCCATTCACACAGTTCTTTTCATTATCTCCCTCAGATGATGTTTATGCTCCAAAGTCCCAGTGCAGTGCTCTGTATATAGTAGGCATTCAAGAATTATTTGTTGAATAAGTTTCCTATAAGCTACTGGCATTTAAAAAAAAAAGCAGTTATGTACTTTGTGATGGGAATGGACTAATAATGTTTATAGTGTGCTAATTAAGTTTTCAAATTAATCTCCCAGGCAGCATTTCTACTGATGATCTTCTTTAGTCTGAAGTTATTCCTTTTTTTTTCTCTGCTTAGAAGTTGTCTTTTTTTTTAATTTTGGTAATCTACAATTACATGTACAACATTATGGTTACCAGACTCCCCACATTACCAAGTCCCCACCACATACCCCATTACAGTCACTGTCCATCAGTGTAGTGAGATGTTATAGAATCATTACTTGTTTTCTCTGAGTTGTAGAGCCCTCCCTGTGCCCCACCCCTACATTATGTCTGCTAATCGTAAAGGCCCTTTTTCCCCCTTGTCCCTCCCTTTCCACCCATCCTCCCCAGTCCCTTTCCCTTTGGTAACTGTTAGTGCATTCTTGGGTTCTGTGAGTCTGCTGCTGTTTTGTTCCTTCAGTTTTTTTCTTTGTTCTTGTACTCCACATATGAGTGAAATCATCTGATACTTGTCTTTTTCCACCTGGCTTATTTCACTGAGCATAATACCCTCTAGCTTCATCCATGTTGTTGCAAATGGCAGGATTTGTTTTCTTCTTATGGCTGAATAATATTCCATTGTGTATATGTACCACATCTTCTTTATCCATTCATCTACTGATGGACACTTAAGGTTGCTTCCATATCTTGGCTATTGTAAATAGTGCTGTGATAAACATAGGGGTGCATATGTGTTTTTCAAACTGGGCTGCTGCATTCTTAGGGTAAATTCCTAGGAGTGGAACTCCTGGGTCAAATGGTATTTCTATTTTGAGCTTTTTGAGGAACCTCCATACTGCTTTCCACAGTGGTTGAACTAATTTGCATTCCCACCAGCAGTGTAGGAGGGTTCCCCTTAGAAGTTGTCTTTTTTAATTGAAGTATCATTGATATACAATCTTATATTCGTTTCAAGTATATAACACAGTGGTTCAACAGTTACCCATATTACTAAATTGTCACCCCCTCTAGGGCAGTTACTATCTGTCAACATAGGAAGATGTTACAGAATCATTGACTATATCCTCCATGTTGCACTACCATCCCTGTGACAAACTTATGATTGAGAATTTTGTGCCCTTTTATCACCCTCACATTCTCCACTACCCAACTCTTAACCCCGGGTAACCACTCATCACTTATAAGTGTCTGTGAGTCTACTACTGTTTTATTCTTTCTGTTTTGTTTGTTTTTATATTCCACAAAAAAGTGAAACCATATGGTATTTGTCTTTGTCTGGCTTATTTCACTTAGCATAATACTCTCTAGGTCTGTCCATGTTATTACAAATGACAGAGTTTGTTTCTTTTTTGTGGCTGCATAATATTCCATTGTCTATATTACTGTATCTTCTTTATATTACCACAATTCATCTATTGATGGACACTTTTATTGCTTCTGTATCTTGGCTATTGGAAATAAGGGAGCAATAAACACAGGGGTCCATATATCTTTTTGAATCGGGAATTTTGTTTTCTTCTGGTAAATTACTAGAAGTGGATTTACTGGGTCATGTGGTATTTCTATTTTTAGCTTTTTGAGGAATCTCCATACTGCTTCAGTGGTTGCACTAATTTACAATCCCACCAACAGAGTAGAAGGGTTCCCTTTTCTCCACATCTTTGTCAACACTTGTTACTCTTTGTCTTTTGGATAGTGGCCATTCTAACTGTGTGAGGTGATAACCTATTGTGGCTTTAGTTTGCATTTCCCTGATGATTAGCAATTTGGAGCATTTTTTCATGTGCGTGTTGGCCATCTGTATTTCTTTGGAAAAATGTCTGTTCAGGTACTCTGCCCATTTTTTAATTGGGCTATTTGTCTTTTGGTGTTGAGGCATATGAGTTCTTTACATATTTTGGATATTAACCCCTTACCAAACTGATGAATATATTCTCCTATACTGTAGGTTGCCTTTTTGTTCTGCTGACGTCCTTTGCTGTATGGAAGCTTTTTAGTTTGATGTAGTCCCACTTGATCATTTTTTATTTTGTTTTCCTTGCTTGAGAAGATGTTCATGCTTATGTTCAAGAGATTTTTGCCTATGTTTTCTTTAAGAGCTTCATGGATTCATGACTTACATTCACGTCTTTGATCCATTTCCAGTTTACTCTTGTGTATGGAGTTAGACAGTAATCCAGTTTCACTCTCGTGCATGTAGTTATCCAATTTTCTCAACAGCAGTGTTGAAGAGACTGTCTTTTCCCTATTGCATGTTTGTGGCTCCTTTATCATATATTAATTGACCATATATGTGTGGGTTTTTATCTGGGCTCTCTATTCCGTTCCATTGATCTATGGGTCTGCTAAACAGTTATTCTTATAATACCTATATTATTTAGCACTTAGAAAGCTTTTTAATATTGAAAGAAAGTTTCACTGAAGGTGTATTGCATATGCAAAAAAAATACAGTAATAAGTGAAAAATGCAGACATAGGAAGTTTAAAAACTATACTGATATACTAGCTCAGTTCATGATGCCCAATTCACATACCTCTAGTTAATAACTACATACATAGAAAAGACCTTACACTAAATTTTTTAATCTTTTAACTATTTATGATAAGATAATGCTATTTAAGTTTTGAAAAGAAAAAGTTAAACATGGTTATCCCATCTGAAAATGTTCATAGGAACTGGCATTTTCTATCTGGCTGACCATAGAGCTCATGAATTGTTTTATAATAGTGAATTATTTAAAGTCTTATTGTGAAATGAGTAGGTAGAAATAAATATTTCAAAAATGCTCTACATTCTTCTTGCCTGAAAATGATAGTGTTCAGTAATGGTATCTGAGGAATATTGAAATTATATTCTTGAAATAAAATATATAAACTATAATTTACTAAACTTTTAGAGATGAGTGAAATGCCTTTTCTGGGATTATCTAATATACAAAATAAATACCTCTGAAGTATAAAAAACATCACTTATGATGTTTTTAAAAATGCATCTCTTGTTATGCAGTAATATACTTCACATTATTCCATCTCAAGAAATGAAGGCTGACAGGTGAATGGAATTATATATAATGCACATCACAACTTAGATCTTCAATGGATATTTATTCAAAATACAGACCCATCCCAGAATTCCATAGGACTATCCATTTAAATCCAATTGAAGGTAGTTGGCATAATAGTAAAAGACTACACTATGAACACTGAGTAAATGAAATGCAGTAAATTGTAGCAGAAAAAGCCATGTTATATTATAAAAGCGCTCAACAGTATTAAATATGTAAAGTCTGTTGCAGGTCATCAACTATAAATCCAAGTAACTAGTTAAATTAATATCTTCAGTTCTGTCCCACCCTAACTCTGGGTCTTTACATTTCTGATCAAATTTCTGTCACTTTTCCATTTTTCTGATTGAGCTGGAAAAAAGTGCATTTAGGCTCCCCACCTCTACATTCATCTCGTTCGTGCTGTTTTAATGAAGTTATCAGTAACTCTAACCTTGCATTTTGATACCTTCTTTCAATGTTTGTTAATACCAGTGGCTGTTGAGTGTCTAGACTGAATATCCTGAATTAGGTAAATGTTCTGCCTCTAAACTTCCATGACAGAGGGGCAATATATGATATTGTGCAGTTTTAACAAGAACTCTCTAGGCTGGGAGATTTGTAATATCTCAACAGAGCTTCCTTTATTTGCAGGGCATCAGTCTAAATATGGGTCAACATTCAGTTAATGGAAAATGTTTATCAAAGCTATCATTTCAAATTCATCAGCTAGGGTGGACAACTGACTCAGTTTATGCAGGATGTTCTGGCTTGAGCACTGGAAGCTCTGTCAAGTGTCCTGGCAAGTCCCTCAGTCCCAGGGAATCCCCTAAGCCTAGAGCAGACAGGGACAGATGGTTACCCTATAAAGACTCCAGCACATGCCTTCTCACAAATTTTAATGAAGTCTCCTTTCAATTCCATTTATATCTCTAAAAGCAAAAAAACATATTATCAGAAATAATTATTGCCAGTCAGTTCTCCCTCCAAGAGCAAATGTGTCAGTAGAGCAATCTGGAAATATATGTTGATATTTTCTTTTGGTTTATGCTGTAACAAAGGAGATGCTAAGGTGAAGCAATGTATCAGGCCAGAGTATAAACTAAAAAATAAAAATAAAAAAAAAATCACACTCTGGTTACCTTAGTTCATTGTTCTGTTTTAAAATCAGAGTTGTTCACTTCTGTAACACTTTCTCCTTAACCTAAACATCCTGAACTCATGAAGAACTTTTTCACCACAAGATCCCTAAACATTTTAAACCCTTTTTTGCAATCATTCCCATGAGATAATTAAACATGTTGGGGATTCAATGAAGAGATTTTAAAAAAAACAGCACAAAGATCCTCCATACATAAATAGATCACCTCTGGATCCTAATCCCAAACTCAGTTTCAATATACAGTCATCATACATGTGCATGCATATTCCTCCAGTTCCTTCTGTCCAGCAAATTCCTAACTACTCATGTATGCACCTGCAGCACCAGGGATCCCTGCTCTCAGCAGGAAAAGTGAGCAGGAAACAAACTATCAAGCTCAGAGTCCTGTTTTCTTTTCCAAACTGATCAAATTTCTGTCCAAACTATCAATTTTGTTCCTGTCCAATTCTGTTACTGCTATCAAATGGCCAAATACCTAATGTGCTTCTAACAATGAATGCCTCCGATTCCTTAACTATAACTGTATATCCCAGCTTGAAAACATGTGTACAGATTGAGACTAGGGATGCCTTAGGTCCCTAGGGAAATAAAAGTTCTGATTTGCCACTTCTGTCTAAGCCTTTTTCTTCTGGCTTCTGACTTATCTGCCTAGAACATATCACTGCCTGTAGAACCACAACAGGAACCTGTATTTCTTAATTTCTGATTCATTTCTTCTTACATGAAAGGGACAAATACTGAAAAATTGATAGTCACTTCTGAAGGAGTTCTTTCTTTGTGAAAATAAAGATAACAATTTAATAGAAATGTAAAATTTCTCTTATAGGGAAGATTCAGGCTTCTCTTAGCGGGGAAATAAAGCCTCAGTGCTGTTCTGTTGTTGCATTTTCTGTCCTCAGGTTTCAGGAATTCTAAGCTAGCAATGATTATATCAACAAGCTATGTAGATGCTATTTTTTTCCTAACAAACAGTAGCCATCTTGGACAAGTACGTTTGATGAAACAACCTATTTATTTGTACCAGTATATTTGGAGCTGGGTTTTCAACATGCAAGAAGACCAAATATAATGGATCAAATGAATCCAAACCATGTCTGTGACTATCGCTGTAGATATTTGAAATTAAATTCCTTAGGACAGGACCTGGAATATAGCAGAAGATCACTAAAAAACTTGCTCAGTGAAGGAACTTGATTTTGTCAAGACATTATACAGAATTAAGGAGGCATATGAGACAGAGAAAATAATAAAAAAGGAAGAAATTCCAAATAATTGGTTTAAAAGTTGCCTTGTCAAAGATACAGACCTAACAAAAAAGCAAAGGGTTAACTGGTAAACAGTAAGCTTTGGCTTTTTACAGATATCATTCCTAAATTGCATTTCTCATTAGTATGGAACAAAGCAAACCAAGCCTAATTTCCATGTTAAGTAGGCTGTGTCACCACTGTTATGTGGCCCTTCTAACATCTAGCACGAGGCCTTTGCTAGTGTGATTTCTATTTTGCCACGGTCCTGTATATAAGACTGAAGAGCATATGCCCATTTCTAGCTCACACATACTTGTTGCCCATTGATTTCCAGGCAATTAGTATTTCACTACTAATTAAAAATTTCCAAGGGATGCAAAGAAGGAAGATTTCTAAAATTTCTTTTGAAGAATTTCTTCTCATTCTGTGACCTTGTTCTACAAGGTATTAATCACTTTTAGCCTCAATTTCCTATTCTATAATATTGAGTTAATAATAGTGTCAATCTCACAGTTGTTATGAGGATTGAGAATGATACAAATTAAGATTTTTACTGTTATTAATATGATAGTGATGATAAAATAAAAATAGTGATAACCATTGAAGGGATATCTGTTTAATGAGCAAACTCCTGTTTGTAAATAGGATGCAGTGTAGTGTTAAAGGTATCTCAGTCATGGGTGTAGGCAGTGTGTTTTTCATATGCAATGCAATTATTAAATCATTCTCAATGTTTTTTTCTATTATTGTGTTCAAGTATTAACATTTTCATTACAGAGAAGAAATAAAACATTGCATGCTTATTGTTTTAAATCTGTATTAACTGAGTTCTATTTTTATAATGTTATTCTCAAGCTAATCTTCAGATAATATCCAAGGAAGCCCTTGTTCTTTTTTATTATTAAAGTATTATTGATGTACAATCTTATGATGGTTTCACATAAACAACACAGTGGTTTCAATATTCACCTATATTATCAAGTCCTCACCCCCTCCACTGTGGTCACTGTCTACCAACGTAGTAAGACATAGTAAGACATTATAGAGTCATTGTCTTCTCCGTGCTGTACTGCCTTCCCCATGACCTCCCTATATTGTGACTGTGAATCATAGTGCCCCTTAATCCCCTTCTCCTTCCCTCCCCACCCACCCTCTTAAACCCCTCGCCCTTGGCAACCAATAGTCTCTTCTTAGTGTCTGTGAGCCTACTGCTATTTTGTTCCTTCTGTTTTGCTTTGTTGTTATACAAATGAGTATAATCATTTGGTACTTGTCTTTCTCTGCCTGGCTTATTTCACTGAGAATAATACCCTCTAGATCCATCCATGTTGTTGCAAATGGGAGGATTTCTTTTCTTTTTATAAGCCATTGTTCTTTTATCCCAGAATCAATGACTATTTAGTTACTAATTTACTCAGTATGGAGTAAAGGAATCCTTTATGGTTCATCTATTTTTATTTGTGAATGATTTCCTATGATGCAGTGTTGTAGTTAAACTTCTTTCATTGTATTCTATTTTTTATATAGAAATTGTTTTTGTTAGATCAGAAGAAAATGATACAGAAAAAAGAAAAGCATCTTGAAGGTATTGAAGCAGATGGAAAATAGGCAATCAAAATCATGTAGTGCTAGTTTTAGTTTCTTTTCAGTATATTCTGGAAGGGAAAAGAAAAAAGTAAAGGAAAGCTATCATTCAGTGATTACCAGGTACTGTGCTAGGAATTTTCACAAGTGAAGATATTTAATTCTGGCCCTCAATTTGTAGAGGAGGAAATGGCTGGGTTGCAAATTGGAAATTCTTACCCAGATACACATCAACTCACAAGGGTCAAGAAGTATCACGACCATCTTTAGTGCTCTGAGGAACAAAGGCTGCCTTTCCAGGGTGCTGCTAAAATGTGTTGACGAAAATAATTCTTCACCCAGGAAACAGACTTTTCAAAATAGTGATAGACACAACAGATGCTTTAGTTGGAAGTAAGTTGCAGTGTTGCTGTTCCCATTATTTGAATAAAAAAAAAAATGAAGTGTGTCTCCCGAGCTGTCAAATTGATACCTTTTATAAATACCAATTTTTTTTAAGTGAGGGATGAGTTATCTTACAAATTACAGGAAATGTTCCCTGCAGTAAGTGAAAACTTAATTTTACTTAAAAAAATGACTGTATTACAAACCAATCTACCATTCTGTAGTTCCACTCAAACTATTAAGTCACTGACTAATAACAGGACTAGTGTTGTAGTAAAATTAAAATAAATACTAGTTTGTGGTCTAGTGCCTTTGCATTGTTTTGGCAATATGAAACAATTGGAACTGAACAGTGTATACGAAAAACAAAATGAATTTGGTAAGACATCATACTTTACAAATGCTATGCTCACTTCCATTTGAGGGAAATGATGCTGTCTTCAGAGTCACCCAGAAAGGTAGTTGGGAACACCAGTCATGCAGTGTTCCTGCTTTTCCCTTTACTGACAAGGCCCTGGCCAGCCAAACTGTACTAACAAATTCCATTGAGTCTGATTAGTCAAACAAAAAGCTTATTTATCTACTAATTTAAAGTAAGAAAATGTACTCAATCTCATTTCAAGAAAATGATATCATGTCATTCTGGAAGCCAAACTTATGTTAACAGTAACAAAAACAGAACCAGAATGACATTGTGTGCACCTCAAAGTGAACTTTCTCCCCAGATTAAGTAGACCCTTCTTGGATTACACTCACAAACTAGAGGATAAATCTGTATTGTAGGGTACCATTGAGTAGTATAAGACATTTGCCACTAAAAATCTTGCTCTTTTAGAATTAAGTCCCCCTCCCTACTCTCTTAGTTGGGCAGACATTTTTAAAATTGCACTTGTCTGAATTATATTTGGAGCTTTTTAGAAAGTAAGCATTTGCGCAGATTTTTCCCTTCTCAGTTCATTGTTAAAAAATAGTTGTCAGGAACACCATGTGCTTCCACTCTAGGGAGACAACTACTCTAATGCAAAGCTGACCCCATTCAAACAAAATGTTACAGGTTTGCTCTCATCCTACCAGGCTGTGATCCTTTCTTTCTTCAGGATCTTGTTTTATCTTATAAATTTTTATGACAGAAAACAAAGGTATTGTTTTTTTCTATTTTCAATTACTTGAGTAAAAAATTCATTGCTTTACTAGTAGAGCTGATTGAAGACCTAGTGACTGATGTGATCTTTAACTCAGTTGCCATTTCCTCAGACTCCATCTACATTACTTTCCCAAGAAGCACCAGCCCCCTATGACAGTAGAAACTAGGCAAGTTCAGCAATCTTGGTCTGTGAGGACAGTATGGTGTCCTACAACATATTAATAAAGGCTATTATTTAAGCCCTACATGGCTGTTTTAGAGCTTTGTACAATGATGGGTGGTTATTGGAAATTAATAGTTATTTACCATTTCTTACAAGTGCATACTATGTAGTAACTTCTGGAGATACAAGATTAAATAGTCCTGTTTTAAAGAAATGTCTAGTAGGAGAAACAGAAAAATGAGTGGGCAATTGAAAGTCAATAAGTTACATACTGTGATGGAGGTACATATAAGGTGTTATGACAGCCAACAGGAAAAACATCTCACTGAAACATGGAAATTTTAAAAAGCTTCTTTATAGTGAGTTTTGAAAGATAAATTACAGTTGGCTAGAAAATGGGACTCTTAAGATGGGGGTATTGTATTTTCCCATATAATTAGATATGAAGATGAAATTCTCATCTACACTTCTATGACCAGGAATAAAAATCTGCTAAAATTAGAATTCTCTTCCTCTATTTATTATTCAATTTCCCTATTTTAGTGAAGCGTTCATCAAGGAATAAATGATAAAATAGTTTCCTAATCCCAGGTAGTAACAGCTGAATTAAGTGCACTACTTATTAAACATGATTATTAAATTAAAAGATGGGTTTTTTACTATGTCATAACATGTTATATATATTTATCATTGACTAGCAGGCATAATTCAGTTTCTAGCTAGCTGTGTGCTCTGTAGGCCAATTACTACAGTGTTGAAAAAGCACTTTCCCCATATGCTAATGTGAATTTTATTTCCAGACTTTAAAAAAATAGTGTTTGTGCTTTGTGAAACAACTGGAACAGAGTTTAACATTCATGACCAGTTTAACATTTATAACTATCCAACAGATAACTTTAATGAAGACCAGAAGTGTAGTACAAAAGGAAGAACTTGAGATATTAATAACTGATAAAAATGGAATTGATATTTATAAAAGAAAGCTAATAAAATAAATTTTGTATTAAGTGACCATAAAGTTAAAATCCCAAATGTACTTTGCCTTTACATATGAATTGTTTATTCCATCATTTAGTTGATTAAAAAATAATACTTTAAAAAACTTGAATTATTCTGAAATTATACTGCTAAACTTTATAAATCACACCATCCTAATCTTAAGTGTTAGCAATGTAGATTTCATAATAACACTAAAAACAGATTGTAGGCATTTGTCTATTCTTTTCTAAATCAATTGCTAATTTTTTTAAAAAAGATATGACAAAAGTTAAGTGAAAAGTCAAGTAAAGTTAGGCAATGTATTACTAATTGCTAGGGTGTAGGATGTCTTGAGGTGATGTCAAGAGACATTCACATTTCCAAATCAATAAAAGTGCATAACATATAAAACATAGATATGTTATTAAATGATGACGATTGCAGAAAATACATTGTGAAATTACAAATATAGTTGTGTCTATGAGATTGTACCAGAACGAGTGGTTTTCTGAACAATGTTTTCGGAATATTGTTTTTCTTCTGTATTTTTTACTTTATCTCTTCTAATATACACCAAGTAATTGTTCTGCATAATATTTTCCAAAGCAACTTTTAAACCCATACCAGTAGAAAATATAACTGGTATAAGTGACAGGAATAATCCTTTTAACTCACAAAATTTATTCTGAACTTCGGCATAATAAAGGCAATGCCATGAATTCCAGTATAGCCATAATTTTCAAAATGTTTCAGTCACTGACTTTACATACAAATTTTATTAATCCTAGGAAAAGCTTCAGCCATGTAAGCTACATCAAATACTAAAGTAGTTTGAAAATTTTCTCTTCTTTAAAAACGAAAACAAAGTGGAATTCATGAGGTTATTATTTATTTTGCTCTTATCTGAACATTTTATTATAAAAGAATCTTTTATTTAAGGTAAGGGTATACATATAATTGAACAATGTGTATTTATTTTTTTACAGTTATGTTCCTTGATATGTGTCATAGAACTGCTGCTATCTCCTTTAAATGTTTTTTTTTATTAAGGTATCATTGATATACACACTTATGAAAGTTTCACAAGAAAAACAATGTGGTTCTTACATTCACCCTTATTATTCAGTCCCCCCCATACCCCAGTGCAGTCACTGTCCATCACTGTAGTAAAATGCCACAAAGTCCCTGTTTGTCTTCTCTGAGCTACACTGTCTTCCCCGTGACCCAGTGACGCCCCATGTGCACCAATCATGATACCCCACAATCCCCTTCTCCTTCCCTCCACACATGCAGTCCCCAACCCCTCCCCTTTGGTAACCACTGGTCCCTTCTTGGAGTCTGTGAGTCTGCTCCTATTTTGTTCCTTCACTTTTGTTTCATTATTATACTCCACAAGTGAGGGAAATCATTTGGTATTTGTCTTTCTCTGCCTGAGTTATTTCACTGAGCATAATACCTCTAGCTCCATCCATGTCGTTGCAAATGGTAGGATTTGTTTCTTTCTTATGGCTGAATAGTATTCCATTGTGTATATGTACCACCTCTTCTTTATCCATTCATCTACTGATGGACACTTAGGTTGCTTCCATATCTTGGTTATTGTAAACAGTGCTGTGATATACATAGGAGTGCATATGTCTTTTTGAATCTGGGAAGTTGTATTCTTTGGGTAAATTCCAAGGAGTGGAATTCATGGGTCAAATTGTATTTCTATTTTTAGTTATCAAGGAACCTCCATATTACTTTCCACAATGGTTGAACTAGTTTACATTCCCACCATTAGTGTAGGACGGTTGCCCTTTCTTTGCATCCTTGCCAGCATTTGTTGTTCCTAGTCTTTTCTATGTTGGCCATCCTAACTGGTGTGAGGTGATAGCTCATTGTGGTTTTCATTTGCATTTCCCTGATAATTAATGATGTGGAGCATCTTTTCATGTGCCTGTTAGCCATCTGAATTTCTTCTTTGGAGAAGTGTCTGTTCATATCCTCCACTCATTTTTTAATAGGGTTATTTTCTTTTTTGGTGTTGAGGCATGTGAGTTCTTTACAAATTTTGGATGTTAACCCCTTGTCAGATATGGCATTTACAAATATATTCTCCCATACTGTAGGATGCCTTTTTGTTCTGCTGATGGTGTCCTTTGCTATACAGAAGCTTTTTAGCTTGATGTAGTCCCATTTCTTCATTTTTTATTTCGTTTCCCTTGCCTGAGGAGATGCATTCAGGAAAAACTTGCTCATTTTTATATTCAGATATTTTTGCCTATGTTGTCTTCTAAGAGTTTTATGGTTCCATGACTTATATTCACGTCTTTGATTCATTTTGAGTTTACTTTTGTGTGTATGGTGTTAGACAGTAATCCAGTTTCATTCTATTGCATGGAGCTGTCCAGTTTTGCCAATACCAGATGTCGAAGAGGATATCATTTCCCCATTGTATATCCATGGCTCCTTTATCATATATGAATTGACCATATACGCTTGGGTTTATATCTGGGCTCTCTGGTCTGTTCCATAGGTCTATGGGTCTGTTCTTGTGCCAGTACCAAATTGTCTTGATTACTGTGGTTTTGTAGTAGAGCTTGAAGTGGGGGAGCATAATACTCCCCATTTTATTCTTCCTTCTCAGGATTGCTTTGGCTATTTGGGGTCTTTTGTGGTTCCATATAAATTTTAGAATTATTTTCACTAGTTTCTTGAAAAAGGCTGTTGGTATTTTGATAGAGATTGCATTGAATCTGTAGATTGCTTTAGGCAGATTGGCCATTTTGACAATATTAATTCTTCCTATCCATGAGCACGGGATGTGTTTCCATTTATTGCTATCTTCTTTACTTTCTCTCATGAGTGTCTTGTAGTTTTCAGACTATAGGTCTTTCATTTCCTTGGTTAGGTTTATTCCTAGGTATTTTATTCTTTTTGATGCAACTGTGAATGGAATTGTTTTCCATATTTCTCTTTCTGCTAGTTCATTGTTAGTATATAGGAATGCAACATATTTCTGTGTATTAATTTTGTATCCTGCAACTTTGCTGAATTCAGATATTAGATCTAGTAGTTTTGGAGTGGATTCTTTGGGTTGTTTATGTACAATATCATGTCATCCACAAACAGGGACAGTTTAACTTCTTCCTTACCAAGCTGGATGCCTTTTATTTCTTTGTGTTTTCTGACTGCTGTGGCTAGGACCTCCAGTACTATGTTGAATAAAAGCGGGGAGAGTGGGCATCCTTGTCTTGTTCCCAATCTTAGAGGAAAAGCTTTCAGCTTTTCACTGTTAAGTATGATGTTGGCTGTGGACTTGTCATATATGGCCTTTATTATGTTGAGGTACTTCCCCTCTATACCCATTTTGTTAAGAGTTTTTATCATGAATGGATGTTGAATTTTGTTAAATGCTTTTTCAGGATCTATTGAGATGATCATGTGGTTTTTGTCCTTTTTGTTGATGTGGTGGATGATATTGATGGATTTTTGAATGTTGTACTATCCGTGCATCCCTGGAATAAATCCTACTTGATCATAATGGATGATATTTTTAATGTATTTTTGAATTCAGTTTGCTAATATTTTGTTGAGTATTTTTGCATCTATGTTCATCAGGGATATTGGTCTGTAATTTTTGTTTTTTGTGGTGTTTGCCCGGTTTTGGTATAAGAGTGATGCTGGCCTCGTAGAATGAGTTTGGAGGTACTCCCTCCTCTTCTACTTTTTGGAAAACTTTAAGGAGGAAGGGTATTAGGTCTTCACTAAATGTTTCTTAAAATTCAGTGGGGAAGCCACCTGGTACAGGCATTTTGTTCTATGGTAGTTTTTTTATTACCAATTTAATTTCAGTGCTGGTAATTGGTCTCTTCAGATTTTCTGTTTCTTTCTGGGTCAGCCTTGGAAGGTTGTATTTTTTTAGAAAGTTGTCCATTTCTTCTAGGTTATCCAGTTTGTTAGCATATAATTTTTCATAGTATTCTCTCATAATTCTTTGTATTTCTGTCGTGTCTGTAGTGATTTTTCCTTTCTCATTTCTGATTCTGTTTATGTGTGTAGACTCTTTTTTTCTTGATAAGTCTGGCTAGGGGTTTATCTATTTTGTTTATTTTCTCAAAGAACCAGCTCCTGCTTTCATTGATTCTTTCTATTGTTTTATTCTTCTTGATTTTATTTATTTATGCTCTAATCTTTATTATGTCTCTCCTTCTACTGACTTTGGGCCTTATTTGTTCTTTTCTAGTTTCATTAATTGTGAGTTTAGACTCTTCATATGGGATTGTTCTTCTTTCCTGAGGTAAGCCTGTGTTACAATATACTTCCCTCTTAGCAGGGACTTAGCTGCGTCCCACAGATTCTGTGGTGTTGAATTATTGTTGTCATTTCTCTCCATATATTGCTTGATCTCTGTTTTTATTTGGTCATTGATCCATTGATTATTTAGGAGCATGTTGTTAAGCCTCCATGTGTTTGTGATCCTCTGTTTCTCTTTGTACAATTTATTTCTAGTTTCATACCTTTGTGGTCTTTGAAGCTGGTTGGTACAATTTCAATTTTTTTGAATTTATGGAGGATTTTTTTGTGACCTAGTATATGATCTACTCTTGAAAATGTTCCATGTTCACTTGAGAAGATGTGTACCCTGTTGCTTGTGGATGGAGTGTTCTGTAGATGTTTGTTAGGTCCATCTGTTCTAATACGTTGTTCAGTGCCTCTGTGTCCTTATTTTCTGTCTTGTTGATGTGTCCTTTGGAGTGAGTGGTGCGTTGAAGTTTCGCAAAATGAGTGCATTGCATTCTATTTCCCCTTTTAATTCTGTTAGTATATGTTTCACATATTTACATGTTCCAATATTGGATGCATAGATATTTATAATGGTTATAGCTTCTTGTTGGACTCACCCCTTATCATTATGTAATGTCCTTCTTTGTCTCTTGTGACTTTCTTTGTTTTGAAGTATATTCTGTCTGATACAAGTGCTGCAACTCCTGCTTTTCTCTCCCTATTGTTTGCATGAAACATCTTTTTCCATCTCTTCACTTTCAGTCTAAGTCTTTGTGGTGGAAGTGAGTCTCTTGTAGGCAACATCGATTTGGGTTTTGTTTTTTTATCCATTCAGTGAGTGTATATCTTTTCATTGTTGCATTCAGACCATTTAAATTTAGGGTGATTATCGATAGGTATGTACTTATTTCCATTGCAGGATTTAGATTCGTGGTTACCAAAAGTTCAAAAGTAATTTCCCTTACTATCCAGCAGTCTAATTTAACTCAGTATGCTATGCCAAACACAATGTAAAGGTTCTTTTTTTCTCCTTTTTCTTTCTCCTCCATTCTTTATACATTAGGTATCATATTCTGTACTGTTTGTCTATACCTTGATTGACTTTGGGGGTAGTTTACTTGACTTTGCATCTGCTTAGTAATTAATTGTTCTACTTTTACTGTGGTTTTATTTCCCCTGGTGAACAGCTATTTAGCCTTAGGAACACTTCCATCTATAGCAGTCCCTCCAATATACACTGTAGAGGTGGTTTGTGGGAAGTAAATTCTCTCAGCTTTTGCTTATCTGGAAATTGTTTAATCCCTCCTTCAAATTTAAATGATAATCTTTCTAGGTAGAGTATTTCTTGTTCAAGGCCCTTCTGTTTCATTGCATTAAATATTTCATGCCACTCCCTTCTGGCCTGTAAGGTTTCAGATGAGAAGTATGATGATAGCCTGATGGGTTTTCCTTTTTATGTGATCTTTTTCTCTCTCTCTAGCTGCTTTTAAATGTCTGTCCTTATTCTTGTTCTTTGCCATTTTAATTATTCTATGTCTTGGTGTTGTCTTCCTTGGGTCCCTTGTGTTGGGAGGTCTGTGCACCTCCATGCCTGAGAGACTATCTCCTTCCCCAGATTGGGGAAGTTTTCAGCAATTACCTCCTCAAGGACACTTTCTATCCCCTTTTCTCTTTTCTTCTTCTGGTATATAACTTTTTATTATGTGAATATTGTTCTGTTTGGATTGGTCACACAGTTCTCTCAATATTTTTTCATTCCTAGAGATCCTTTTTTCTCTCTGTGCCTAAGCTTCTTAGTATTCCTCTTCTCTAATTTCTGTTCCATTTCCGTCTCTTCTACTACATCTAATCTGCTTTTAAATCCCTCCATTTCAAGTTTCATATCAGATATGGAATTTCTTAATGATTGAATCTCCATCCTAAATTTGTCCCTGAGTTCTTGAATATTTTTCTGTACCTCCATGAGTATGTTTATGATTTTTATTTTGAACTCTCATTCAGGTAGATTGGTGAGTTCAGTTTCACTTGGCCCTTTTTCTGGTGTTTTTGAGATTTTGGTTTGAACCAGGTTCCTTTGAAGTTTCATATTTGTATGTGGCGCTCTCTACTGCCCAGAAGCTCTAGTCTCTGGAGCTACTCAGCCCCTGGAGTGGCACTG
Source organism: Phataginus tricuspis (assembly GCA_029783875.1). NCBI lineage: Eukaryota > Metazoa > Chordata > Mammalia > Pholidota > Manidae > Phataginus > Phataginus tricuspis. The sequence continues at coordinate 95,413,422 of JAQQAC010016209.1, read as the reverse complement.
GTGCCTGGGGGAAGAAAGACCTGTTTCCTGCTTCCTGGCTGCTATGCCTGTCTCCACTAGTAGAACCAGTGGGCCGAGCACACATATGTAAGCCTCTGTGGTTTGCCTTTGTAGCTGCCATGGGTGGAGCCTCCCTCTTACTGGCATGATGCCAGGGCAGGGACTTCTGGTTAGTGCACCACAGGTCAGAAGGAAGGTGCAGCAGTTTGTGTATCATATTGGGAGGCCTCGTAGTGAGTAGCCAGCCAGGGGGATGGAGCGCCTGAAGCTCCTGAACGTTCCCATCCTGCTGGCCAGAGTGCACCCAGACAACCTTGTCCACCTATCCCTTTTCCCGAGCAGCAAGCTCCGTGCAATCCCCAACCCTTCAGCAGCTCTCTGGCTGCTAGGAAGCCTCTCAGACTGCCCACCTTTCCTTTGCCCAGAGCAGCCAGATGTCGATCCCTGTCCTCCACCAATGGCTGGAATCTCAGTGTCTCCAAGTATTCTGCCTGTCTTAGCTTTCCAACCCCACTAATCTCCAGAACACCATGCAATGTATTTTTGTGCTTCCAAGCAGATCTCCAGAGCTGGGTGTTCAGCAGTCCTAGGCTTCCACCCCCTCCCCCCTCTGTTTCTCTTCCTCCCGCTGATCATCTGTGGTGGGGGAAGGGCTTGGGTCCCACCAGATCAAGGCTTTGGTATGTTACCCTGTTTCATGAGGTCTGCTCTGTTCTCCAGGTATATGTATTCTGGTGCAACTTTTTTCCTGTTGCTCTTTAAGATTAGTTTTATTAATTATATGTCGTTTTGGGAGGAGTTCTCTTTCTCACCTTTCATGCTACCATCTTTAATCTCCCTTTAAATGTTATTTAAAAAACTTGTTTTAATAAAAAATATAAATATCTTGGATGGAAATAATGTGGGTAAATTTTTCCTTGCTTTTTACTTTTGCCTACTTTCTAAATTAAATAATATTCTAAATTGTTGATACTTAAAAATAATTTTAAAATTGTTCACAAAATATTAATTAGAAATAACAACCTCCCCCTTCCCACAATAGACCTATGAACTTCTCAAAAATAAGTCCCTAAAACATTCTCAAACTGAAACCTCAGCTTCAACTGTAGATGGATATTGTAGCAATAAATCATTAAGAATTACCACTGGACGTACCTTTTCAACATAAGGATGGAAAGTTAGTACTTTCTGATTGGAGGAAAACTAGTTCCAAAACTTGTATGTTGTCAGTAACATCCAACTGCCCCATTTCTCTTTCTGTTTACCCATTAAAGAAGAGATCTGGGGAATGGAGAATTATTTCTGGAATATGCTATGAAGCAGAGTAGCTAAAAATTCTTCCTTCTGCTAAAAGGCTTCGCATACCCTAATCTAGCCAAAAGTTTTAGATTAGTTATTTTTATGAAGATGCATTTTAATCATGTCTGAGGATAATAACATATTTAAAGTGTTGAATGCTACCAGGGAAGGGTTGCCATGACAAGTACCAAAATGACCTTAATTTATAGTGTTGATTTTAAAAGTACTTGGTCTTCATCAACTGCCTTTAATTGAAGACTTGGTATAGTTAAACTTGATTGACTTGAATAGTAACATTTTTGGGGGGAAAATGTAGGGGCTAGGTAGAAACAATCAGATTGTCATTTTCTCAGTTCTGTAGAATAAAACAATTGGATCAGAATCCTCATTCTAAAGCCCTAGGGATCTTTGATAGTCTACTGTCATAACCTGTCTCAGACAAATGTTTGGCACTAGGAAGGCATCTGACAGACAATCCGGAGATTGTCAATCCCCCTGGGTAGGGTGTTCCTCTAATTTCAGTTTTATTTGTTTTAGGCAAAGAATTAAACTCCCGAAAGCTGTATCAGCACATGTAAACACACATAATAATAATAAAAATTATGTCTGTTTTATAGTAAGTTAATATTTCATTGATGAATTCAGAATTCATATGATAGGTTAAATGAAGTGTCACCAATCCAAAGGGACAGTTTTAGTAAATGAGTCTCCATGTTATTCATGAATAACAAATAAAACTGTGCTGAATTCATCTCCTGGCTTTTGAAGTACTAAAGTACCACAGTACCACTAAAGATGTGAAACAAGAATATTCTATTAATATCTTGCTTATAACCTGTATAGTCAAGATAATTAAACACTGTTCTTATGGAATGAGATTTCATTAGTCCAGGGCATTTAGAAATTATTAATAAAAGTTTAAATAGTAGTCAATCTTATTGCTGTTAGCTGATTCACTATTACATTACCACAGTTCTTATTAACAATACAAATTAATGGTATTTATAGTATAAATGGTATAAATTAATAAAAAATAATTTTAAAAGTATGCATATGGCCTTTAGAAAAAATACAGATCAAATTTTAGGTTACTAAAATGTTTTGACTACAGTACACAAATTCTATTATTACTCTTCTAGTTTCTTTTCAGTACATCAAACTACATCTCATCAGTTGAAAAATTTTAGTCTTTCAATCTATTGCATCTATTCAAGTATTTTTATAAACTTCTCAGCTGTCTAGATTTAAAGAGAAGTTTACAGTAGAGGCTTTTGATAAAGAGCTATTTTAAATTAAACTTTTAAAATAGCAAATTCATTTATATCATGGTTATTTTTAAGAAGGTATCTTGTTTTAGTCTTTTCCTATAAAGACATATTTTTAAAGTACTGTAGTGAGGAGAAATGTAATCCTCCCACTACCATTCCATTTGTCATAAATTTGGTATTTTAGGAAAAAGCTGCAATACTTTATATGCCAAAAAAAGCTTTTGCACTTATTGTTAGTATGTTTTTAAATAGTGCCATGAAAATGGAAATTATCTGTTTTTCTTTAGAAAAAGTCTCCCTTCTCCAAGAAATAACCTAGTGAGCCAGGTAACTACTAAATAAAAGCAACTTTTACAGAATTCAAGATTGTGAAAAAGGAGAGGTGTTTTCTGTTCTTCCACACCTGGCTTTCAAGAAGAAAATGAAAGCACACTGGAAAACATACTTTTCCTTTGTAAAGAATATTTAATTTTAGTATACTAAATTATATTTATATTTAGTATACTCAATGTCTCTTTTTAAACAAGTGTAATCTTTGGATTCTTGACTAACAACATTTAATGCTTGACCAAAGTTTTTAGAGCAGTATCTTTACTTATGATCAGACAATAAGGTCACCTTATTGCATTCTTCAGCCTTGGTAAGCAAACCATTTCCAAAATGTGAGAAGCCATAACGATACAAAGTATCTTAGAATGCTTCAGTGAAATTCTAAGATAAGACTAAGGCAAAAATATAAAAATACTAAATAGGTAAACAGTTAATAATAGCCAAGTAGCTTATTTAGTCTGCTGATATAGACTGCCTCAAACGATTGTCAATATAAAGCTGCTTGCTTATGTCATAAGAATATAATTTACACTAATCACATATATTCACTGCTGCCAAAGATCATTTTTTTCAGGGAAAGGAATGTAACTTATCAATTGGATGAACTTGTACAGAGAATAGTGATATTTCAAAAGCTAATTCTCCTAACAATTTTTAAGTGTATAAAAATATAATTCTCAAAAGTCTCGCAATTTGAGTATAGGGTGATTCTTTTACTAGGTCACCATTGTCTGGGATTCTTAAAGCTTATTCTTTGCCAATGTGCAAATTTGATGTACGGATTTTTATAGTCTCTCCCCTACATCTTCACCCAATACTTCAATGAATCTTCAGCTTACATTTACTAGTAATAAAAGATTTAAAAAGCAAATATGATATTCAGAGACATTTTGTGTATGAAGTATTTGTTTTGTATGACTAAATGATATATGCTATAGATGAACAGCAGTATAAAGATAACTCTCTATCCTCAATCTGTTATATTCATCATTTGTATTCCAACATGAGTTATAAAGAAAAATCACAGAACATTTATATTTTGTGTCTGTAACAACAACTGATGGATTAAAATAATTAAAAACTCAACCTGTGTTTCAAACACTGAAGGGTCTCATCACACTTCCAGGAATGACACAAGTTGTGACATTTCTTTCATACTTGGTCTGTTTATCTTATGACCATAATTGCAACCTCATACTATGAATTATATCATTAAGATAGGAAGCCAGCTTTACTTGCCTGATGTCATCAGTATGGGTACATATTTTCCAGTCTGGTAGAAACAGGAGCTTCTATTTACATTTGAATAATGTTAAATAAATGGAAAACTTTGAATTGAATAAGGGCACAGTGTTTCTTCTCAAATACCTGCATACAACAGACTGTTCCAGTGATTAAAAAAAAAAAAAAGAAGCTTGAGGAGAAGTCTGGATGAAGCTTGGGTGAAGCTTGATATATACAGGCATTTTTATAGGGTTTCAGAGCCAGAAGGAAAAGTTATTGAGTGGGTGCAAAGGAATAGCATAGAGGAAGATCTCATCTCTAGTGGATTGTAGATTTATATATACATATATTTTTGTGGGTAGGCAAAAAAAAGAAAAGGTTTATTACAATGAAAATGTTATGAGCCCTTACTGTAAAACAATAAACAGCAGAAAGCTAATAAGATACTCTTTTAAGAGAATGAAAAATAAATCTCATTTCTAAGGCACTCTCATTTCTCTGAACTGTGAAGTTCTAAAAAGAGCAGCATATTAAACAATATAAAAAGCACATTTACATATGGAAATGTCATCTAGAAATTTCAATATAAATGTGTTACCACCCACTAACTATAGATACTAAGTAGTCCAGTTTTATAAATGATTCAGTTTCTACTTAAAATAGTACTACTCACTATAAAAATACACCTAAAAAGTTGTCGTTGAGAGAAAAATGGCAAATTTCGATCTATACCAATTAGATCTCATAGCATTTTAAAGATATTCATTTATCTTTCTTCCGTTAATGCTTTCAACATATGCTTCTTTATAATTCTAGGCATTCATTTCTTGTTCTATTAAAAAAAGAAGAGTTAGTGATAGAATCCGGACAGGAGTACCACTCTTTTACAGCCTAGAAGGCAGTGGGCAGCAACAGCTTGTCCTGGGCTCACAACTAGATCCTAAGAGCCTCCTGTGTCTCGTCCTGTTTCCCTTCCCTCCCTCACTCAACACCCCTCGTGAACTTCAGTCCAGGGACCATCTTGCCAGACCTCAATCTACACAACCACCACTGGCCATTAATCCATTGCAATTCCCAGAAGGGTAAGATTTTGGCCTTATCAGCTTTCTCTTGGCGCCAAGAGAAAGTTGATCCAGTCCCCTTTTCCTTTTTCCTTTCAACCTTTTTCCTTTCAACCTTTCCCTTCCTGTCTGTTCTCCAGTTGAGAACACCGTTAGGGGACCTCCTGCACTCTGACTGGAGGGACACTTCCTTTCAGTGTGCAGTGAAATGTCATCTGGCTCTGGGAGCCTACAGACTCTGGTTGGGAAGCCAGTTGCAGGGAGATGTTCCAGTAGCCTGTTTCCCAAACCTTGACCACCCTTTCTCACCCTCCCGTGATGGGCAATTGTCCCTCAAAAACATTGGGAGACAGCCCCCTCAGCTTTTTTAAGCACACTGGCCAACTGAGGGCAATTTCGATTTCCAAATTCACCAGATCTTAGTAACTTCCTCCAGAGGACTGGCAAATGGTCAGAAATTCTCTAAGTCCAAGCCTTTACCCTCCCTGAGTAACCTCCCTCTGTTCTCCACTTAATTCTGACCTCCCACCTATCTGGGCTAGCTTGCAGCCTGCAGGAGAACATAGCCTAGGGCCAAAACCTCTTTTTTAGCACAGCAGGTTTTTTTTCTTTTTCTTCTTTTTTTCTCACAGCTGACTGCTTCAGCCCAGGCAACCGAAGATGATCTTTCCTAACTAGTTTGGTAGTCTATCCAGGGACCTTAACTTCCTATTCTCCCTGGATGAGGCTCCCAGATCTCTGGGAGGCTTGCCTGGCCAGAACACTCCCTTATGCCTTTGGCATACTCTAAGAGCTCAGGTGAAAGCTAAACAAAAACCCTCTAAAGTTCTCCTCACAGAACAAAAATCCCCTACCCTTACCCTGAAAACATGGCGCCTTTATCCCCTTCTTCCCTCTGTTGACTAGCTCGGCCTGGCTGATCATCCTCCTCCTCCTCCTCTCCAACAGCCCCAGCAAAGTCCAAATCCCTCCCCACCATTGGCTTCCCCTGAACACCCTTCCCCGTCCTTCTATCCACTGGTGCGTCTGCCTCTTTTAATCCAACTCCCCTCTCCAGGCCTGCCCTTACTCCCCCCACCCTGGCCCAGCCTCAGACATGCTCTTGCACTCTCACTTCCCACCCAGTACCTCCCAGACCGCTTCTCGCTCTATCCTACCCCTCCGTGAGGTAGCAGGCATTGAAAGGCCCGTTTGGGTTCGCATCTCTTTTTCAATTAATGATCTGGAGCATATTGAACAAAAGATAAGAAAAGTGTTCCTCCACGTTACTCAAATGTATGACCTCACTTAGGGGGACATTTACCTGATCCTCTCGTCCACCCTTACAGACGACAAGAGGGAATGCATTTCGCATGCAGCTGAAAATCATGCTGATGAGTTGCACCACCAGCACCCTGCTAATTATGCTACAGCAGCTCTAGCAGTCCCCAGGGCTGAGCCCCCAAACCCCGAGTAGACATACCAACTCAGTGACCCTGGTAGGGCAAGTTGTGATCACATGATCACTTGCCTCCTGGCAGGGATGGAAAGAAATAAAAATAAACAGGTCAACTATGAGTGCATCAGGGAAATTACCCAGGGGGCAAATGAAAACCCAGCCCTCTTTATGAACTGCCTTTCAGAGGTACACAGACACCAGACCCAGCTCCCCTGAGGGCCTTATTCTCCTACACCCCCACTTCATTTCCCAGTCTTACCCAGATATTCATAAAGAGCTCCAAATATTAGAAAGTGGCCCCCAAACACCCCAGAAAGAGCTTGTAGACCTTGCCTTTAAAGTTTTCAACAACTGGGATGAGGAACAAAAAACTCAGACAGAAAAACAGGCTAAAGCCAAATATCAGATCCTGGCCTCCCTAGTTTGACCTCCTTCTGAACAAGCCTGCATTAGTCTTTACCCCACATCCACCTAGCAACTGTTTTCACTGTGGCAGTCAGGGCCACTGGAAGAGCTTGCCCTAATTCCAGACCTCCGACAAAGCCGTGTCCAAACTGCAGACAATGGGGTCACTGGCAAATGGATTGCCCTTTGGGAAGTCAGCCCCTCCCTTGAGTTCTCTCCCCTCCAGGTGACCAGATACATCTAGAGAGGACCTAGCAGCCCTCATGGCCTTGTCTTCAGCGACTGATTGACAGGGCCTGGATCCCAAAGCCCCATCCACGACAACACTACCAGATCCATGGGTAACAAAGGTGGTGGCTGGAAGTCAGGTTTCTTTTATGGTCAACATGAGGGCCAGCCTCTCTGTGCTTACTGAATATTTGAGACCTTTGCTCCCCTCCTCTATCTCAGTTGTTGGGATGAAAGGCTAAATAGAAATTCCAGCCCAAACCCCTCCTTCATATTGTTCCTTGGTCCATATTACTTTGACTCAGTCCTTTCTGGTAATCCACCACTGCCCCACACCCCTTCTGGGAAGAGATATCCTCCAATGCATGGGGGCAGGGCAGACAGTCTTGACTGTCATGCTCCCAGAGGAAAGCTGCTATCCTGGGAAGGAATCAGAGCAGTAAATTTCTTGTGTTAAATGAATTTTGCAGAATTACCTGGAGGACTGATAAGAGAAGAGACTTAATGTCTCATCAAAGATGAACATTTGGGGACCACTTAACAAGTCTACATCCTTAGCCCTTTGTCACATTCCTGAAAAATCCTTAAAAGAGAGAACCCTCAACCTTTCATTGCTCACCTCTCTCTCTGAGGTTTCCTGCACTTCCTAAATGCATAGCCTTAAATTTAAGATGGTTTTGTGTCCTTTGAATTTGCCTTAATAACCATCAAGCTGGAGACCCTATGACCAAAGAAATGTGGGTTACACTCCATTTGTGGCCAGATACGGCTAGAGAGAAATGTGAGTTAAACCTTCACTTGCCAGCTGGGTCCTACTAAATTGCTGCCATCTCTCATGGGAATTAAAGCCTAAAATAACTGTGGTCATTATGTCTCAGTCTATATGTTTGTATGTCTAAATGTGTAAATGGAAGATACTTTTCTACTTCCAGATGGTACTACTAAAAATTAATTGATTTAAAGACAAGCACTTGTAAAAATTGGGCATTCCAAACTGCCAGAAATTCTGATAGAAGATACTCAGCACTGATTCTAATTTACATTTAACTAAAACAGACATGTCCTTACAGTTATCAGTTGCCTAGGTTTACCTAAAGTCATTTAAGTTGATGTTATCTGTTAAATCTTTTTTAAAAAATGCTTAAAGAGAGGCTTGATTTTGCCTAAATTCATTTTGTTGAGGGTAAAAGAAGATAACTTTGTTCTAAAGTACAGCTAGTTATTTAAAGAGGGAGAACTCTGAATGTAAAAAGAAAGTTGTCAAAAGTTTGTGGAAGAATATGATATGGTTATGCTATGTGAGATTAAAGCAAATGAGTCTTGATATGAAATACACATCAAAATAAGAATTTTGTTTTCTCTTTGTTAGAAGGACAAAGTTTTCTTGAACTATTAGTCTGTTCTTACTATCGAAACATTGTGAAAGGTTTTTCTAATTGTTTTATCAAAATGATTTCTCATGCTTAAGGTCTCAGTGAGTTGTCTAAGTACTTAAGAAAATGAGATCTTAATATTAAAAGAGCTAAAAGCTAAGTTTTGACATGTTACAGAAATACCCAAACATTCTTATATCCACTGTCTTATAGTAAGCTCCCATCAGATCTTTAACTATTGTAATTTTAAGTCTTTTGTCATTTTTGTTACTGTTTTACTCCTAAACTAGTAAAGAACTAGATTCAAGCAGAGCAAAAATTAGTTACATAAAATTAAGTAAACTGAGGAAGATGATTTTAATTTTTATGCAAATGTCACTAATCTCTTAAACAGAAAAACAAATGTCTGTTTTAATCTTTTCCTCTTAAGCTAGCTTACAACAGTTTAGTAAATTATACCTTTAAAGCAGAATTGAAACATTTATCTTTCTCTACCTGATCCCTCCAGAATTTAGAAACTCTTAGTGACTATTTTCATATTTTATGGCAATATTTTCATTTGCATAAGTTCAATAAGAATCTGCTCTCCTTGTGACAGGACCAATTGAAAACACTGGTTATATTACCAAGTCTTTGACTGGAATTTCATATTTGAGACACATGCATAGACTCAGGTATGAACAGACATCTTTAAGGAACTAATGACTTTATGGAGCCAACAAAGTCCCTTGGGGGAACTGGCCTGGTACCTTGTTTACAGGGTTCCCAGCAGCCTTACCAGGTGAGTAACGAAGGTCACTTCCTGGCAGGTGCAGGAACCTCAGAATATCTTGGGGACCTCAAGAAGAGAGGAATTCACCCAAATCTACAGGTACTGCACGCAAAACCTGATGGCAAGTCTGGCTTGGCTTTCTGGCCTTGAGAGGACTTTAAAACATCAATCTTTACAGCTGAAAAAGGATTCTGTACTTCTAAGTTGAGTTGCTTTAATAAAGTTTTGTTTTGTATTAAAAAAAAAAAAGCATCAATCTGAAATTCCTTATGAAAAGTTCCCGCTAAGCACATTTAAAAGAGCTTGTGTGATCAATGGCTATTCTTGCTGAACTTATGTAAATAATCAGGCCAACTGTTTTAAAACTAAACTTATTTTATATTAATAAAAGTGAGGGTAATTTTAGGGAGAAAGATTGTGTTTCAATAGTGCATCCTTATCACTATTAGATTCTAATACTGTTCATTGTAAAATAGACTAGATCCTTGATTCTAGTTTCCTCAATCTGGCTATGACTCCAAATGTTTCAGTTTTCTCCCATCATTTCAATTAAAGTTTTACTATTTCTAGTCCTCATATTCAACCATTCATTCTTAATCGCTTTGTCAAGTTTGTTTCCTCCAGAACAAAAAATTCAACTCCAGATGTTGCACAGAAGAGGATTTCAGTCACCCTAATGCTGATGAACACGCACATCAGCAACCCTGCAACTTAGTTGCACCCTCCTTTCATGTGCCCTTGTCCATGTCTGCCTCTGCTAAAGTGGCTCCATGACCCCTCCTCTCCCTAACAGACAGCAAGGAACTGCTGGACCCACAGGCAGCGACCGCACCCCTCCTCAGCAGGAAGCAGTTACAGAAGAGTGACTGACACCCACTTTTCCTTAAAAGATTTCAAGGGTCCACATTCCTTGAGGGGTGAATGAGGTGGGGCAGATACATGGGACAAGCATGATTAACTTTTCCGCCTATGATGAAAAATGCTGAGATAGAAACAGTATAGTAAGAACAGGAGGGACTCCATCTCAAGCAAAGGATTGAGAGGTAAGAGTCCTAGTGTATTCTCTGGTAATCATACAATAGCCCAACAGCCTATCTTAAGGCAGGGCAGGCAGTTTTAACTGATATGTCCCCACTTCTTTGACCAAGCACTACAAAAGGACCTCCAACCTCTCGCCCTTGCCCCTAGCCACCTGCTCCAGTATATCAACAACCTCTTGCTTTGGAGGCCCTCAAAAAATGATTCTATATCCCACAGTATCTCCCTCCTCAGATTCCTGGGGAAAAAGGGATACCATGTCTCAGAACACAAAGCTCAACTAGTACAGCAAAAGGTCAATTACCTTGGTCTTGACCTCACCCCTACCACTTTCTGCTTATCCACCTTCCGAAAACCAGCTATTAATAATCTCTATTTTCCTACCACAAGGCGAGATCTTCTTTCCTTTCTAAGGCTTCTTAGCTATTTTAGACTCTGGATCCAAAATTTCTTCCTTGTGTCAGCTGCAATCCTTATCCCCAAAGCCCAAAATATCACCCTCCACCAGCCCCTACTGGTACACTCCTTACACAACCTCTCAGATGTTCTCAGCCACCAGGCTTTAACCCTTCTCTCTCCGGCCCAAGTCCAAGTCTTACACTCTCAACTTCTACATCCCTCAGTTACCTTCTACCTCTCCTGGCCCCATTCGCCTTTATCACCCTCCTCCTTCTTTTCCTTCCCTGCTTAAGTAACCTATTCCAAAGACTTTTACAGTATCAAATGGTGGCCATATCCCAGGCAACTACACAAGAACACATCCCAATAGCCTTCTTGCTTCAAAATATCAGAAAACCCCCTTCATCGCCCCCTCTCAGCAGGAAGTAGCAAAGAAAAGAACAGTGACCCGTCTTCCTAAACCCTTTTAGCGCCAGGAATGATAGAATCTGGACAGGAGTACTGCCTTTTAGAATAAGCCCACGTGCCATCTCAGAGAGACCTAGGTTTCATCTTACTTAGGCTACAAGCATTCTCCAGAGGACACATCAGCAAGCCACAAGCCCACCTTTTCCCTGACCAATCCCCTCAAAGAGCCCGCTAAAAAACCTGGCCATAAAAAGCCTCTTAGCCTGTAAGAGACACCTTCTTTGTTGTGCTGGCCAGAACAGAGGGGTCCCTCTCAGGGTTAGCAATAAACCTGCTTGGACTGTGGAGATAGCATCCCCTCTTTTCCTTTCAGTTAGTCTCTGAAATGAATTTCCTGATATTTAAATTTTTTCTCTGGGTGATTATTTATTAATGTCATCTATGCATTGTAAACAATCTGATTTTTATAAGTGGTAAAACTTGACTAAAAATAAGTCATTATTTCAATTGTTCAGACACTGAAGATGGAAAAACTCCTAAAAATTAAAATAAGGAACCCATGTGTCCAATATCCTATTTTTATTGAATGCCTTTCCTTTGTTTCTTTTGTGACATTGTTAGCCATACAAATATGTATTTTAAGCCTCATGTTTACAGAGAGGCAAACATGATTAACAGAAGCAGACAGGCAGAGAGAAAAGTTTTGACAGTAAAAAAGTCTGATATATTTTAATGTGTCACAGAAACATTAGGGGTAATCCCTCCAGGATTTACACTATAGAAAGAAGAGGGCTGACTATTATGGTTACCTTTTGGTATTATATTATTAAAATTATAAAAATTGCAGAAGGCGGGGGGGCTCATGATGGTGGCATGAGTAGGGTGGTGGAAATCTCCTCCTAAAACAATACATATTTTTGAAAATACAACAAATACAACTACTAAAAGAGAGACCAGAAGATATAGTATATCAGTCAGGCTATATCTACATCTGCAAGAACTCAGCATCTTACAAAAAGGGTAAGATACAAAGCCGTGACACTGTGGGACCCGAACACTCCCCCTACCCCAGCTCACTGGTGGGAGGAAAAGAATCAGAGTGGGGAGAGAGTGGAAGCACATGACTGCTAAGTAACCAGCCCTACTAATCCGCACTAGGAGCACAGACACACATTGCGTGGTGTACTGAATATTAGAGAAATGGAAATGTAAAACCTGAGATGGAGATTGTGAGCGGGTCCCCACAGCTGGCTTGCCTGGGACAAAAGAAAAGAGGGCACTTTTTAAAAGTCTTAAAGGGACAAGGGCTTAAGAGCTGGACAAAATCGACCCGGCACACTCAGCCCAGCAGGCCTGGAATCTTAAAGAACTTCAGGTGCCCTAACCCCCTGGGGGATAACCCAGGCCTGAAGCCCCTCACAGCAATAAGCATCCTGCCATTCATTTCCCCTGGGTGACACTGCAAGCAAAACGGCTGACCTGCCACAGCTGCGGAGAAGCCAGGGAATAGCTCCACCCACAGCAACAACACACAGTCTTCTCCCAGCACACAGCTAACCAGGGGAGACCCAGGGGCTGCTGCCAGCACACAGCTGCCCAGCAAAGACAGAGGAACCTAGAGCAAGGTCTGGAAGGCAAGGAGTGGGACGGTTCTCACAGGAGAACCCACTCAGCATGGCTGTCAACCCCTGCAGGGTTCTAAGCTATCCCGAGGGCTGCCCTGCCCATGGCAGCTCAGGGGATTATCCCAGAGACTGCTCCCAGTGTGCGGGTAACCGACACAGGCAGTGGAGAAGGGCAAGGTGACCAGAAAGCAGGAAGGGATGTTGTTCTCCCAGATGACACATGTGCCACCTGCCTGTGACCACTTCTATCACCATGAAAAGCAGAAGATTCCGGTCCAGTCAAAAATCACTCAGACAACCCCAGAGAGAGGGACTGGAGAGATAGATATAACCAATCTACCCAAAAAATAATTCAAAATAAAAGACATAACCATACTGATTGACCTGTAGACAAATATGCAAGAGCTAAGGGATGAAGTCAGGAGAGAAATTACAGAAATGAGACAATTGATTAACGGGCTTAAGAGCAGACTGGACGAGATGCAAAAGACTGTTAATGGAATAGAAACAGAGAACAGGAGAACAGAGAAGCTGAGGCAGAGAGACATAAAAGGATCTCTAAGAATGAAAGAATATTAATAAAACTGGGTAACCAATCCAAATGGAACAATATTCACATTGTAGGGGTACCAGAAGAAGAAGAGAGAGAAAAAGGGATAGAAAGTGTCTTTGAAGAAATAATTGCTGAAAACTTACCCAAGCTGAGGAAGGGAATAGTTTCTTAGACCATGGAAGCCCACAGATATCCCAACAAAAGGGACCTAAGGAGGACAACACCAAGACACATAATAATTAAAATAGCAAAGATCAAAGACAAGGACAGATTATTAAAGAAAGCCAGAGAGAAAAAAAAGATCACCACAAAGGAAAACCCATCAGACTATCATCAGACTTCTCAACAGAAACCTTACAGGCCAGAAGAGAATGGCATGCTATATGTAATGCAATGAAACAGAAGGGCCTTGAACCAAGAATACTGTATTCAGCACAATTATCATTTAAATTTGAAGGAGGCATTAAACAATTTCCAGACAGGCAAAAGTTGAGGGAATTTGCCTCCCACAAACCACATCTACAGGATATTCTAAAGGGACTGCTCTAGATGGGAGCACTTTGAAGGCTAAATAGATGTCACCAGAGAAAATAAAATCATAGCAAAGAAAGCAGACCATCCAAATACTAACTAAAGGCAAAGAATACAATCAACTATCCACAAAATCAGTCAAAAGAAACACAAAAGCCTACAGAATAAAACACCTAACACATAAAGAATGGAAGAGGAAGAATAAGAAGGGAGAGAAATAAAGAATCATCAGACTGTGTTTTAATAGCTTAACAAGAGAGTTAAGTAAGACTGTTAGATAGTAAAGAAGCTACCCTTGAACCTTTGGTAACCACAAATCCAAACCCTGCAATGGCAATAAGTACATATCTATTGATAATCACCCTAAAGGTAAATGGACAGAATGCATCAATAAGAAGACACAGAGTAATAGAATGGATAAAAAAGCAAGACCCATCTATATGCTGCTTACAAGACTCACCTCAAACCCAAAGACATACACAGACTAAAAGTGATGGGATGGAAAAAGATACTTCATGCAAATAATAGGAAGAAAAAAGCAGGTGTTGCAGTACTTCTATCAGACAAAATAGACTTCACAACAAAGAAAGTCACAAGAGATAAAGAAGGACATTACATAATGATAAAGGGGTCAGTCCAACAAGAGGATACAACCATTTTAAATATATATGCACCCAACACAGGAGCGCCAACATATGTGAAACAAATACTAACAGAATTAAAGTAGGAAATAGAATGCAATGCATTCATGCTTGGAGACTTCAGCACTCCACTCACTCCAAAGGACAGATCAATGAGAGAAAATAAGTAAAGACACAGAGGCACTGAACAACACACTAGAAGAGATGGACCTAACAGACATCTATGGAACTCTACACCCAAAAGCAGCAGGATACATATTCTTCTCAAGTGCACATGGAACATTTTCCAGAATAGACCACATACTAGGCCACAAAAAGAGCCTTAGTAAATTCAAAAAGATTGAAATTCTACCAACACACTTCTCAGATCACAAAGGTATAAAACTAGAAATAAATTGTACAAAGGAAACAAAAAGGCTCACAAACACATGGAGGCTTAACAACATGCTCCTAAATAATCAATGGAACAATGACCAAATTAAAACAGAGATAAAGCAATATATGGAGACAAATGACAACAACAGCATAACGCCCCAACTTCTGTGGTATGCAGCGAAGGCAGTTCTAAGAGGAAAGTATATAGCCATCCAGGCCTATTTAAAGAAGGAAGAACATTCCCAAATGAATAGTCTAAAGACACAATTACTGAAACTGGAAAAAGAAAAAACGAGGCCCAAAGTCACCAGTAGGAGAGACATAATAAACATCAGAGAAGAAATAAATAAAATGGAGAAGAATAAAATAATAGAAAAAAATGAATGAAACCAAGAGCTTGTTCTTTGAGACAATAAACAAAACAGATACACCACTAGCCAGACTTATCAAGAGAAAAAGAGAATTGACACACATAAACAGAATCAGAAATGAGAATGGAAAAATCATGACAGACCCCACAGAAATACAAAGAATTATTAGAGAATACTATGAAAATCTATCTGCTAACAAACTGGGTAAACTGGAAGAAAGGGACAACTTCCTAGAAAAATACAACTTTCCAAGACTGACCAAGGAAGGAACAGAAAATCTGAACAGACCGATTACAAGCAAAAAAAATGAATCGGTAATCAAAAATCTACCCAAGAACAAAACTCTCGGACCAGAAGGATTCACCGCTGAATTTTATCAGACATATCGAGAAGACATAATACCCATTCTCCTTAAAGTTTTCCAAAAAATAAAAGAGGACGGAATACTTCCAAACTCATTCTATGAAGCCAGTATGACTCTAATACCAAAACCAGGCAAAGACCGCACAAAAAAAGAAAATTAAAGACCAATATCCCTGATGAACACAGATGCAAATATACTCAATAGAATATTAGCAAACTGAATTAAAAAATACATCAAGAGGATGATACACCATGATCAAGTGGGATTCATCCCAGGGATGCAAGGATGGTACAACATTCGAAAATCCATGAACATCATCCACCACATCAATAAAAAGAAGGACAAAAACCACATGATCATCTCCATAGATGCTGACAAAGCATTTGACAAAATTCAACATCCATTCATGATAAAAATTCTCAACAAAATGTGTACAGAGGGCAAGTACCTCAACATAATAAAGGCCATATAAGACAAACCCACAGCTAACATCACACTTAACAGTGAGAAGCTGAAAGCTTTTCACCTAAGGTTGGAAATAAGACAGGGATGCCCACTCTCCCCACTGTTATTCAACATAGTACTGGAGGTCCTAGCCACGGCAATCAGACAACACAAAGAAACTAAAGGGATCAAGATTGTTAAAGAAGAAGTCAAACTGTCACTATTTTCAGGTGACATGATATTGTACATAAAAAACCCTACAGAATCCACTCCAAAACTACTAGAACTAATCTAAATTCAGCAAAGTTGCAGGATACAAAATTAATACACAGAAATCTGTTACTTTCCTATACACTAATGTTGAACTAGTGGAAAGAGAAATCAGGAAAACAATTCCATTCACAAGTGCATCAAAAAGAATAAAATACCTAGGAATAAACCTAACCAAGGAGGTGAAAGACCTATACCCTGAAACTACAAGACACTCTTAAGAGAAATTAAACAGGACAATAACAAATGGAAACTCATTCCATGCTCTTGGCTAGGAAGAATTAATATTCTCAAAATGGCTATACTACCTAAAGCAATCTACAGGTTCAATGCAATCCCATCAAAACACCAACCGCATTCTTCAATGAACTGGAACAAATAGTTATAAAATTTATATGGAACCACAAAAGACCCCGAATAGCCAAAGCAGTTTTGAGAAGGAAGAATAAAGCAGGGGGTATCTCGCTTCCCAATTTCAAGCTCTACTACAAAGCCACAGTAATCAAGACAATTTGGTACTGGCACAAGAAAAGACCCACAGACAAATGGACAGAATACAGAGTCCAGATATTAACCCAACCATATATGGTCAATTAGCATACAATGAAGGAGCCATGGATATACAAAGGGAAATGACAGCCTCTTCAACAGGTGGTGTTGGCAAAACTGGACAGCTACATGTAAGAGAAAGAAACTGGATCATTGTCTAACCCCATACACAAATGTAAATTCAAAATGGATCCAAGACGTGAATGTAAGTCATGAAACCATAAAACTCTTAGAAAAAATCATAGGCAAAAATCTCTTGGACATAAACATGAGCAACTTCTTCATGAACATATCTCCACAGGCAAGGGAAACAAAAGCAAAAATGAACAAGTGGGACTATATCAAGCTGACAAGCTTCTGTACAGCAAAGGACACCTTCAGTAGAACAAAAAGACATCCTACAGTATGGGAGAATATATTCATAAATAACATATCCGATAAGGAGTTGACATCTGAAATATATAAAGAGCTTATGCACCTCAACAAACAAAAAGCAAATAATCCAGTTAAAAAATGGGCAGAGGATCTGAACAGACACTTCTCCAGAGAAGAAATTCAGATGGCCAACAGGCATATGAAAAGGTGCTCCACATCGCCAATCATCAGAGAAATGCAAATTAAAACCACAATGAGATACCACCTCACACAAGTAAGAATGGCCAACATCCAAAACACCACCAACAACAAATGTTGGCGAGGATGTGGAGAAAGGGGAACCCTCCTACACTACTGTTGGGAATGCAAATTAGTTCAACCATTGTGGAAAGAAGTATGGAGGTTCCTCAAAAAATTCTAAATAGAAATACCATTTGACCCAGGGATTCCACTCCTAGGAATTTACCCTAAGAATGCAGCAGCCCAGTTTGAAAAACACATATGCACCCCTATGTTTATCACAGCACTATTTACAATAGCCAAGATATGGAAGCAACCTTAAGTGTCCATCAGTAGATGAATGGATAAAGAAGATGTGGTAGATATACACAATGGAATATTATTCAGCCATGAGAAGAAAACAAATCCTCCCATTTGCAACAACATGGATGGAGTGAGAGGGTATTATGCTCAGTGAAAT